>QJPP01002298.1:0-220709 GCA_003996215.1 Jaltomata sinuosa
AAAATTTCAACTAACAACTAACTACATTTTACTTATTTTAAGTCACTAGTTCAAAGTTTTAACTTAATACAAACTATACTTTACTTATTTTAGGTCACTAATTCAAATTTTAACTTAATACAAACTACATTTTACTTATTTTAAGTCACTAATTCAATATAATTTCTCAAAACTTATATTATAAAACTTCAATTATGCCTCCTTAAGTCAGCTAGTTCACAATCAAACCAAACTACTACAACTAACTACACCGTTTACTTTACTTATTTTCAGTCACTAGTTCAAAATTTTAACTTACTACACTTCACTATTTTAAGTCACTAGTTCAAAATTCCAACTAACAACTAACTACACTTTACTTATTTTAAGTCACTAGTTCAAAATTTTAAGTTACTACACTTCACTATTTTAAGTCACTAGTTCAAAATTTCAACTAACAACTAACTACATTTTACTTATTTTAAGTCACTAGTTCAAAATTTTAACTTACTACACTTCACTATTTTAAGTCACTAGTTCAAAATTTCAACTAACAACTAACTACATTTTACTTATTTTAAATCACTAGTTCAAAATTTTAACTTACTACACTTCACTATTTTAAGTCACTAGTTCAAAATTCCAACTAACAACTAACTACTCTTTACTTATTTTAAGTCACTAGTTCAAAATTTTAACTTACTACACTTCACTATTTTAAGTCACTAGTTCAAAATTCCAACTAACAACTAACTACACTTTACTTATTTTAAGTAACTAGTTCAAAATTTTAACTTACTACACTTCACTATTTTAAGTCACTAGTTAAAAATTCCAACTAACAACTAACTACACTTTACTTATTTTAAGTCACTAGTTCAAAATTTTAACTTACTACACTTCACTATTTTAAGTCACTAGTTCAAAATTCCAACTAACAACTAACTACACTTACTTATTTTAAGTCACTAGTTCAAAATTTTAACTTACTACACTTCACTATTTTAAGTCACTAGTTCACAATTTTAACTTACTACACTTCACTATTTTAAGTCACTAGTTCAAAATTCCAACTAACAACTAACTACATTTTACTTATTTTAAGTCACTAGTTTAAAATTTTAACTTACTACACTTCACTATTTTAAGTCACTAGTTCAAAATTTCAACTAACAACTAACTACATTTTACTTATTTTAAGTCACTAGTTCAAAATTTTAACTTAATACAAACTATACTTTACTTATTTTAGTTCACTAATTCAAATTTTAACTTAATACAAACTACACTTTACTTATTTTAAGTCACTAATTCAAATTTTAACTTAATAAACTTCATTATTTTAAGTCACTAGTTCAAAATTCCAACTAACAACTAACTACACTTTACTTATTTTAAGTCACTAGTTCAAAATTTTAACTTACTACACTTCACTATTTTAAGTCACTATTTCAAAATTTCAACTAACAACTAACTACACTTTACTTATTTTAAGTCCCTAGTTCACAAGTTCAAAATTTTAACTTACTACACTTCACTATTTTAAGTCACTAGTTCAAAATTCCAACTAACAACTAATTACACTTTACTTATTTTAAGTCACTAGTTCAAAATTTTAACTTACTACACTTCACTATTTTAAGTCAGTAGTTCAAAATTCCAACAAACAACTAACTACACTTTACTTATTTTAGGTCACTAGTTCAAAATTTTAACTTACTACACTTCACTATTTTAAGTCACTAGTTCAAAATATCAACTAACAATTAACTACACTTTACTTATTTTAAGTCACTAGTTCAAAATTTTAACTTACTACACTTCACTATTTTAAGTCACTAGTTCAAAATTTCAACTAACAACTAACTACACTTTACTTATTTTAAGTCATTAGTTCAAAATTTTAACTTAATACACACTTCACTATTTTAAGTATCTAGTTCAAAATTCCAACTAACAACTAACTACACTTTACTTATTTTAGGTCACTAGTTCAAAATTTAACTTACTACACTTCACTATTTTAAGTCACTAGTTCAAAATTTCAACTAACAACTGACTACACTTTACTTATTTTAAGTCACTAGTTCAAAATTTTAACTTACTACACTTCACTATTTTAAGTCACTAGTTCAAAATTCCAACTAACAACTAACTACACTTACTTATTTTAAGTCACTAGTTCAAAATTTTAACTTACTACACTTCACTATTTTAAGTCACTACTTCAAAATTTCAACTAACAACTAACTACACTTTACTTATTTTAAGTCACTAGTTCAAAATTTTAACTTACTACACTTCACTATTTTAAGTCACTAGTTCAAAATTTCAACTAACAACTAACTACACCTTACTTATTTTAAGTCACTAGTTCAAAATTTTAACTTACTACACTTCACTATTTTAAGTCACTAGTTCAAAATTTCAACTAACAATTAACTACACTTTACTTATTTTAAGTCACTAGTTCAAAATTTTAACTTAATACAATTCACTATTTTAAGTCACTAGTTCGAAATTTCAACTAACAACTAACTATACTTTACTTATTTTAAGTCACTAGTTCAAAATTTTAACTTACTACACTTCACTATTTTAAGTCACTAGTATTCGAAATTTCAACTAAACAACTATTACTTTACTTATTTTAAGTCACTTAGTCAAAATTTTTAAGCTTACTACACTCACTATAAAAAGTCAACTAGTTTCAAAATTCCGAGACTAACAACGCTAAATACATTTTTACTTATTTTAAGTCACTAGTTTTAAAATGGTTAACTTGACTAACTTCACAAGTTTTTAAGTCACTAGATTCACACATTTCAACTACCAACTAAACTTACACTTACTTATTTTAGTCACTAGTTCAAAAATTTTACTTAAATTCACTATTTAAGGTCACTAGTTCAAATTTCAACTAACAACTAACTACACTTTACTTATTTTAAGTCACTAGTTCAAAATTATTTAACACTACACTTCACTATTTTAGAGTCAGTAGTTCAAAATTTCAACTAACAACTAACTACACTTTACTTATTTTAAGTCACTAGTTCACAATTTTAACTTACTACACTTCACTATTTTAAGTCACTAGTTCAAAATTCCAACTAACAACTAATTACACTTTACTTATTTTAAGTCACTAGTTCAAAATTTTAACTTACTACAATTCACTATTTTAAGTCACTAGTTCAAAATTCCAACAAACAACTAACTACACTTTACTTATTTTAGGTCACTAGTTCAAAATTTTAACTTACTACACTTCACTATTTTAAGTCACCAGTTCAAAATATCAACTAACAATTAACTACACTTTACTTATTTTAAGTCACTAGTTCAAAATTTTAACTTACTACACTTCACTATTTTAAGTCACTAGTTCAAAATTTCAACTAACAACTAACTGCACTTTACTTATTTTAAGTCACTAGTTCAAAATTTTAACTTAATACAATTCACTATTTTAAGTCACTAGTTCAAAATTTCAACTAACAACTAACTACACTTTACTTATTTTAAGTCACTAGTTTAAAATTTTAACTTACTACACTTCACTATAAAAAGTCACTAGTTCAAAATTCGAACTAACAACTAAATACATTTTACTTATTTTAAGTCACTAGTTTAAAATTTTAACTTACTAAACTTCACAAGTTTAAGTCACTAGTTCACAATTTCAACTAACAACTAACTACACTTTACTTATTTTAAGTCACTAGTTCAAAATTTTAACTAAAACTAATTTCACAAGCTTTTCCCCAATTTAGATCAAAACCCTAATTTCAGAAGTTCATAATTCAAAATAAACATTGGTGGTTTTGGGCACAAGGGTGAGAGGAACCCATTTTTGAATACCCACATACCTTGATTGGAGCTAACCCACTTGAATTGAAAAGACTTAGGAATCTTGAACATGGAGCTTGAGAGGAACTTTTCCTTTTTGGGAGGGGAATGAAGATCTTAGAAGAAACTAAGGCTAATGAGGGTGAAAATCCTTCTTGAAATAGTCAAAACGACATCATTTAGGAGTTAAAAGGGTGAGTAATAACTAAAATACCCCTGGGACATAATAAAGAAAAAGCTGGAAAATGGCCGATTTCAGGGATCACAGGTCGTTCTACGGGTCATCATTTGAATCACGACCCGTGGTTCCAACTCGTGATTCCTTAGCAAAAATTGCAATTGCAGAAGGTATTCTACAGGTCAACACGACGAACCCGTAGAATGGATGATGGGTCGTCATTTGGACTTGTGGTTTTTGGGGACCTGGTTGGTCTCTGGTCAAAACTACGGTTCGTCATTTGAACGATGGGTCATAGAATTGAGTCGTTATTTTTGAGGGAACTTAGCTGGTCTCTGGATTCAAACCACGACTCAAATAATGGGTCATTGTTCAGACGACGAGTCATCAAATAAAGTCGTGAAACCTGGGGAACTTACCACTTCTCTGATCTAGTTCCACGAGTCACAGGATGGACCCGTGGTTTGACCCACAGTCCATAGAACCCACTCGTGGTTCCTGACCAGAGAATGAACTAGTAGACAGGAATCATGGTTCCATTCCACGACTCATGATTCAGACCACGGTCTGTGGTTTGGACCCGTCATTCCTGGAACATGAAATTTTTTTGAGGTTTTTAACTTAGAAAACTGTTTCGATTTCTGAGGTGTTACAGTATATCCACTTTGGGATCATTCATCTTCGAATAAAGGATAAGTGAGGGAATACCGAAGAGGAGACAGCCCAACCAGACATCAGAACATGGAATTCAAGGAGTAAACATGAAAACTGAACTTTTTAACTTTGAAAACATGATAAACTAACTTCGAAAACATGCATACATACTAGGATCATGAGAGAAACTGATAGAATGGGATCGGGGGAACATACTAAGGAGGAAACTAGTACCTCAAGCTGGAAATGAGTCGGAAGGAAAGAGATGGGGATATTGGCCTTCATGGCCTCTTCCGCTTCCCAAGTCGCACCTTCTATAAGCTGATTCGTCCAAAGGACTTTCACCGAAGTGACTTCTTTTCTCCTCAACCTTCAAATCTGACGATCAAGGATCTCTACGGGAACCTCCTCATAAGTGAGACTATCCTTCACCCCCACATCCTCCAAAGGAAAAATCAATGCTAGATCACCAATATATTTCTTCAATAAGGAAACATGGAACACCGGATGAATAGCTTCCGAATCCGAAGGCATGTCCAACTCATAAGCAACATTACCCACTCTTCTCAAAATCTGATAAGGACCTACAAAATAGGGACTGATCTTTCCTTTCTTTCCAAATCTGATCACACCCTTCATGGGTGACACTTTCAGAAAAACACAATCACCAATTTCAAATTCCAACTCCCTTCTCCTCACATCCGCATATAATTTTTGTCGACTCTAAGCGGTTTTCAACCTTTCCCAAATAAGGTGAACTTCTCCATGGTATCATGCATAGAATCTGGACCAATCAAGGCTGCCTCACCAACCTCGAACAATCCAATAGAAGACCTACATCTTCTACCATAGAGTGCCTCATAGGGAGCCATCTGAATACTAGAGTGGAAGCTGTTATTGTAGGCAAACTCGATAAGAGGTAAGTGATCATCCCAATTACCTTTGAAGTCGATCACACAAGCCCTCAACATATCTTTCAAAGTCTTAATAGTGCACTCTGCCTGGCCATCTGTTTGAGGGAGAAAAGTTATGCTAAGCTTCACCTGAGTACCAAGACCTCTCTGAAATGATCTCCAAAATTGAGATGTAAACTAAGGACCTCTATCTGAAATGATGGAAAAAGGAACACTATGCATTCGAACTACCTCCCGAATGTAGAGTCTAGCATAATCATCTGCTGAGTCAGTAGTCTTAACAACCAAAAAGTAGGATGACTTGTTTATCCGGTCGACAATCACCCAAATGGAGTTATGTTGCCTTCGAATATGAGGCAAACCTGTAATAAAGTCCATATTGATCTCCTCCCATTTCGAGGTTGGAAGGTCAATATACTGAATCATGCCACCTGGTAGATGGTTCTCTACCTTCACCTGCTGACAGTTGGGACGCTTAGCCACAAACCCGGCTATGTCCCTCTTCATACCATTCCACCAAAAGACTTCATGTAGATCGTGGTACATCTTTATGGCACTCGGATGAATGGAATATATAGAACTGTAAGCCTCAGTCAAAATCTGCTATCTCAATCCATCTACATTTGGCACACATAACCGACCCTGGTAACGAAGTACACCATCTCCCCCATGGGATAAAACCTCAACCCGCTGCTGAAGTAGAATAGGATCCATATCTTGCTTTGCCTTCACCTCTGCTACCAAAGATGATTCAACACCATTTTGGACAATAACTCCACCCTCGGTCGAGTCCATAAGTCTCCCTCCCAATCAGGCAAGTCGATGAACATCTTTAATCAATTCTTTCTTCCCTTATCCAATCAAAGCCACACTACCCATGGATAATCTACTCAAAGCATCCGCCACAACATTGGATTTACTCAGGTTGTAAATCACACTCATATCATAGTCCTTAAGGAGCTCAAGCCACCTTCTTTGACGCAAATTCAAATCCTTCTGAGAGAACACATACTAAAGACTTTTGTGATCTGTGAACACATCAACATGCACACCATACAATTAATGCCTCCAAATCTTCAAAGCAATGACTATGGATGCTAGCTCAAGATCATGAGTAGGGTAGTTCTTCTCATGAGCCTTAAGTTGTCTCGAGGCATAGGCAATCACCTTACCCCGCTGCATTAAAACAGAACCCAAACCGATCCTAGAAGCATCACAATACAACACAAAATAATCTAAACCCTTGGGTAGGGTCAATACTGGAGTGGTGGTCAATGTAGTCTTCAATTCCTGAAAACTTTTCTCACAACTATCAGACTACTGAAACTTTACCTTCTTCTAAGTCAATCGGGTAAAAGGCGAAGTAATGAAAGATAAACCCTCTACGAACCTCCTATAATAACTAGCCAAACTCAAGAAACTATGAATATCCAACGGGAAAGTAGGTCTAGGCCAGTTCTTCACTGCTTCGATCTTTTGCGAATCCATACGAATACCATCACTAGACACAATGTGACCCAGAAAAGCAACGGACTGCATCCAGAACTCACACTTGCTAAACTTAGCAAACAACTGTCTATCCTTAAGGGTTTGATACACTACCCTCAAATGATCCACATGCTCCTCCTTACTTCGAGAATAGATGAGGATATCATCAATGAACACAATCACAAACATATCCAAATATTACCTGAACACATGATTCATCAAGTCCATAAAAGTTACAGGAGCATTGGTTAGACAAAAAGACATAACAACAAACTCATAATAACCATACCGAGTCCTGAAGGCTGTCTTCAGAATATCACACTCCCGTACTCAAAGTTGATGATAACCGAATCTAAGGTCGATCTTAGAGAAGAAACTAGCACCCTGAAGCTGATTGAACAAGTCATCAATCCTAGGAATGGGATACTTATTCTTGATTGTGACCTTGTTCAATTTGCGGTAATCAATGCATATTCTAAGAGAACCATCCTTCTTTCGAACAAACAAAACCGAGGAACCCTATGGAGAAATGCTAGGCTTGATGAAACCCTTATCAAGAAGATCCTTCAACTGATCCTTCAATTCATTAAATTCCATTGGAGCCATTCTATAGGGAGGAATAGAGATAGGATTCATATCTAGAAGAAGATCTATCCCAAAGTCGATCTCCCGCTAGGGAGGGACTCTGGGAAAATCCTCGGGAAACACTTCTAGAAATTCATTAACAATAGGGACAGACTGAAGAGATGGGGTCCCGGATTCTGTGTTTATGACCCGAATAATATGATAGATACAACCCTTAGAAATCATCTTCCTAGCCTTAAGATAAGATAGTAAGAGACCTTTAGAGGAAGGGGGACTACCTTGCCACTCTAAGACAGGTTTATTAGGAAACTTGAAACTAACAACCCGAGTACGACAATAAACAGAATCATAACATGCATACAACCAGTCCATACCAAGAATAACATCAAAATCAGTCATCTCAAACTCTACTAGATCCGCTGAAGTGAATCTATGAAGGATTGAGATATGGAGTTTTCAGTAGATTCTTTTGGCTAGGACTGACTCACCAACAGGGGTAGAAACACAAAAGGATTCTAAAAGCAATTCAGAGCAAACAAAGCATGCCACATAAGGGGTCACAAAAGATAAGGAAGCACCAGGGTCCAACAAAGCATACACATCAAAAGAGAAGATCAACATACAGTAACCACATCTGGGGAAACCACTTGATCCTGACGAGAGGACATAGCATAAAGGCAGTTCTGGCGCTGACCACCAGAACTAGAAGCTGCGCCGTGATGCGCTGGTCTACCTCCTGAAGCTACTGGGGTAGAATGAGTCCTACCTCTCTGTCCCTTCTTAGCCAAAAGGCAATCTCTGATACAATGTCCAGGATGACCACAACCAAAACAACCCTCTTTACTAGCCAAACACTCACCGAGGTGATTCTTCCCACACTTGGTACAAACGGGGAAAGAAGGCCCCTTAGCAACACTCTCTTGAGACTGGGAATAGGAACCAGATCCTCTTCCACCCTGATCATGATGAGGCTTCTGAGGCTGGGTAGGAGCACAAGCAGAAGAATGAACAAATCCTGATGACTTCTTCTAGAAAGAGGAGCGATGTCTGCCTCCAAACCTGTGATGACCAAAACCTGATCCCTCAGATCTAGCCCTCTTGTTCTCCCTTGCCATCTCCCTAAGCTTGTCACCCTCAATCTGATGGGCATGAGTCATAAGTCGGGAAATTTTCATATCACTCAGATCCAAAGCATACCTACACTCTTTCTTCACCAAATCAGAAACTTCATAGATAAACTTGCTTATTTGATCATGTGGGTCTGCTACCATGGAGGGGGCATACCTAGACAACTGGGTGAAGTTCAAACTGTACTCTTGGACCGACATTGAACCCTGTCTCAAGTTGACAAACTCTTTCACTTTTTCTTGTCTCAACTCCTGGGGAAAGAACCTATCAAGAAAGGCCCTCTCAAAATACTCCTATGTCATGGGGACCGCGTCCCTCACCCTAGCTTCCTTCCATTAAGTAAACCAAATGTGAGCCACATCCTTGAGTTGATAGGATGCCAGCTCTACACAATCAACCCCAACCACTTGCATAACATCGAAGATCTTCCTCATTTTATCAATAAAATTGAGCATGTCGTCACTCACATTCAAACCCCAAAACTCAAGCGGGTTCATACGGATGAAGTCACAAACTCGGGCCGCTACCCCACCTTGAGGATGAATGAGAGCTGGAGCCTGCTCATTGGCCTGGGTGGTAAAGGTCTGGGATAGCAAATGGATGGCGTTCTTAAACTCCTTATCAGTGACCTTGGGGCTAAAACTAGAGGAGCGACATTCCCAGCGGCTCGGGGAGGCATAACACATCGATGAGGCTGAATCTAAAATGTACAAGATGAGGATTAGAGGGACATAAGAGTTAAGCTCTATTGCACAATATGATTATGAAAAAAGTGAAGTTTTCTACGACACCTCATAGATCCTCCCTCATATGTGTGGCGTGCTTCACACACATGAAAGAGACTCTACTCGATGTGGCTTTCACACATCTTAGGACTCTTGAACCTGGCTCTATACCAACTTTATCAAGCCTTGAGGCTACCTTCTAGATGCAACACGGGACTTGGAACCACAAGTTCCCCAAGCTAATCCCTTGGTCATAACATACTCAAGCATAACAAAGATAAGGGGAAGCATAATAGATAAATCTGAAACCACATAAATAGGTATTCAAGTCAAATAGGATAAGACCCTAGCTAACTCGAAGTACGGAAGTAAGAAATCAACATAACTAAACCATAACTAGTCCTCGACCTAAGAGGACTCACCAATAGCTGACAGAAAGTGGCCTGGGAGCTTTAGCGACATGCTTGAGAAGGAACACCTGAATCTGCATCATTAAAAGATGCAGCGCAAGAGATGCGTCAGTATTATGGAATGTACTAAGTATGCGAGCGATGCATGAACATGAAGAAAACATGCTAAGTATGCTTTAATAACTCAAATCATGCTTTTAAGGTAAAACTGGATGCAATGACTCTAAGAAATACCAAAAGCTAAAACATGATCATAAACATTGAGTCTGAAATCTCAATAAAAGTCAAATGCAACTTAAAAGCATAAACTATTTATGTGGGAGGTTCTCTAACTGACATAGACCATGTGAGCTACATGTAATCCGATGTACATGCCCCATTGAGAGGACCCAATTTACCTTGACAGGGTATAGAGGCATGACTGTGGCATGATCACTAAAACTGATGCCCAACAGAGGGGACTTAAAACCTACGGGGGAACATAGTTCTGGGACTAAGGGTAATCTCACCTGGTACAACTCGGTGCTAAATACTACTCCCAAAACATACATATAGCTCATATAATACTGGGGCATATCTGATGCCAAAACTGATCATATCTGATGTCAAAATTGTTTGAAAAGTAATAAGACATATCTGATGCCATGCAATTCAAATTCATACATCTAAAGACTTAGCATATCCATTCTTCGAATCATGCTTTTCCTTTCTAAATTCGTACTTGAAGGCTTAGTCATGCAATTTCATAAATACATAAGGCCATGATATCTAATCATGTCCAATTGTCACTTGCAAACATGCATTTCAATGGAGTCATTCTAGAATTCAACTTTAATGCATGGGCTTTTAAATCCAATAATGGAATCATAATGAAATCATGAGTAAGCAATAAGAAACCATGAATTTAAGTATAAAAAATGATTTCACAATCTTTTCCCCTATTTAGATCAAAACCCTAATTTCAGAAGTTCATAATGCAAAATAAACATTGGGGGTTTTGTGCACAAGGGTGAGAGAAACTCATTGTTGAATACCTACATACCTTGATTGGAGCTAACCCACTTGAATTGAAAAGACTTAGGAGGCTTGAACTTGGAGCTTGAGAGGAACTTTTCCTTTTTGGGAGGAGAATGAAGATCTTAGAAGGAACTAAGGCAAATGAGGGTGAAAACCCTTCTTGAAATAGCAAAAATGACATTATTTAGGAGTTAAAAGGGTGAGTAATGACTAAAATACCCCTGAGACATAATTTAGAAAAAGCTGGAAAATGGCCGATTTCAGGGATCACGGGTCGATTCTATGGGTCATTGTTTGAATCACGACCCGTGGTTCCAACTTGTGATTCCTTAGGAAAAATGACAGTTGCAGAAGGAATTCTACCGATCAACAGGACGGACCCGTAGAATGGATGACGGGTCATCATTTGGACTCGTGGTTTCTGGGAACCTGGTTGGTCTATGGTCAAACCATGAGTCAAGACTACAGTTCGTTATTTGAATGACGAGTTATAGAATTGAGTCGTCATTTCAGAGGGGACTTAGCTAGTCTATGGATTCAAACCATGACTAAAATGATGGGTCATCATTCAGACGACGAGTCATCAAATCAAGTTGTGAAACCTTGGGAACTTACCACTTCTCTGATCTAGTTTCACGAGTCATAGGATGGACTCATGGTTTGAACCACGGTCCATAGAACCCACTCGTGGTTCTAGACCAGAGGCTGAACCAGTAGACAAGAATCACGATTCCATTCCATGACTCGTGGTTCAGACCACGGTCCGTGGTTTGGACCCGTCATTCCTGGAACATGAAATTTTTCTGAGGTTTTTAACTTAGAAAGCTGGTTTGATTTCTGAGGTGTTACATTTTACCTATTATTATTTCCACTTTTCTCTCTAAAGAGTAGGTAAAAAGGTTGATAGTAGTGTTGCAAAAGTACAGAATAGCTATGGGATATATAATAGCTGACATTCATGGAATTCCAGTTGGCATATATGAGCATAAGATCAAGCTCAAGGATGATAGCCTTCCTAGTGTTGAACACCAGATGATACTTAATGAAGCAATGTAGGAAGTGGTAAAAAAAGAGTTTATCAAGTGGCTGGATGTGGGAGTAGACTACCCCATTGTTGTTAGTTTGTGGGTTAGCCTAGTGCAGTGTATGCCCAAGAAGGGAGGTATGACTATGGTTGAGGATTTAAAAAATGAGTTGATATCAACCAGAATAGTCACCAGATGGCATGTTTGCATGGATTACTGGAATCCCAATGCAAAAACTTGTAAAGACTATTTTCTTATTCCCTTTATTGATCAAATTTTGGACAGGTTGGCTGGACGATCCTATTACTGCTTTCTTGATGGTTACTATGGATACATACAAATTAAGATTGCACTGGAGGATAAGGAAAAAACCACATTCACTTGCCCATATGGGACATTTGCATTCAACCGAATGCCTTTTGGTCTTTGCAATGGTCCTTCCATGTTCCACTATTGCATGATGTCAGTATTTTTTGAGATGGTTTAAGATTATCCTGAAGTATTTATGGATGACTTCTCAGTTGTTGGTGATACTTTTGAGGAGTGTGTAGATCATCTGGAGTTAGTCCTAACAATATATGAGGAAACAAACTTAGTATTCAATTGGGAAAAGTGTCACTTCATGGTAAAAGAAGGCATTATTCTGGGGAATAAGGTTTCTATGAAGGGAGTTCAGGTTGACCAATTGAAGATTGATATTATTTCAAAGCTGCCACCACCCACTTCTGTGAAGGGAATTAGATGTTTCTTGGGGCATATGGGGTTCTATAGAAAATTTATCAAATACTTCTCTAAAATCTCCATGCCCATGTGCAAGATTCTTGAAAAAGAGGATAAATTCAGTTTTGATGAGAATTGTTTGAACGCATTTGACGAGTTAAAGTAAAGGTTGACTGAGGAATCGATTGTTTTAGCTCTAGATTGGTCTTTGCCCTTTGAGCTTATGTGTGATGCCAGTGGATATGCAGTTGGGGGTGTCCTGGGAAAACACTACAACAATGTCATGTATCTAGTGTATTATGCAACAACTAACTGAATGGAGCACAAAAAACTACACACTGACCAAACAATTGATGTTGGCTATTTTATATGCATTTAAAATTTTTAGAGCATATATCTTGGATTCCAAAGTAGTACTACACACCTATCATGCTAACATTCGATACTTGATGTAAAATGGACACCAAACCCAGGTTGATCATATGGGTATTATTTCTACAGGAGTTTGATTTAAAGGTAAAGGACAAAAATGGTACAAAAAATCAAGTGGCGGACCACTTGTTGGGATCGGATGGGAATGCACAGTCAACTAAAGAGATAGATCTTGATGATGCCTTTCCAGATGAGAGGTTGTTTGTTGTGTCTCATGACACAGTCTCTTGGTATACTGACTTTTCTAATTTTCTAGTTACAGGTATTATACCCGATGATGTCAAGAACTACCAAAAGAAGTAGTTCTTGCGGGATGTCCGAAATTACTATTAGGAGGAACCATACCTATTTTAGATATGTGCAGACAACCTTATCAGGCGATGTGTTGCTGAAGGTGATTCCTTTCCTATCTTGAAGGGATGTCATGACTCTCATGTCGGGGGTCACCACTCTGGGAATATAACTACGGCTAAGGTGTTGGAATATTGCTATTTGGAAAACCTTGTATAATCATGTTAATCAAGTAGAGAGGAGTTGTGATCAATGCCAGAGACAAGGTTCCATATCTAGGAGATATGAGATGCACCTAAACTTTGTATTGGGGGTTGAGCTCTTTAATGTATGGGGAATCAACTTCATGGGACCATTTGTCTGTTCAAAAGGCATGAAGTACATCTTGGTTGCAGTAGACTATGTTTCTAAATGGGTAGAGTTAATTGCTCTACTAAACAATGAAGCAAGGAGCATCACAACCTTTCTTAAAAAGAGCATCTTCACTCATTTTGGCACACCTCATGCCATAATTAGTGATGGTAGCTCTCATTTCTGTAATAGAGCATTTGTTGGGCTATTTGAAAAGTATGGAGTCAAGAACAAGGTGTCCACTCCTTACCATCTACAAACAAGTGGTTAGGTTGAGGTATCCAATAGGGAGATCAAGAGCATCCTAGCCAAAATTGTTAATGCCAACAGGACCAACTGGTCCCAAAAGTTGGATGATGCTCTCTGGGTATATCGCACGACCTATACAACTATTATTGGCACCTCTCCATACTACTTGGTCTTTTGAAAGGCATGCCATCTGCCAGTTCACCTAGACAATAACGCGTTGTGGGCACCTATAAAACTGAACCTTGACTAAGCTGCAGAAACAAAGTGCAAGCTATTGCAACTGAATGAAATGGAAAAGTTTCAATTTCACAGCTATGAAAGTGATGCATTGTACAAAGAAAGGAAAAAATTAGTGCATGATAAGAAGATTGCAAATAGAGATTTCAAACCTGGAGATTCCGTGTTGCTATTAAATTCCCGGTTAAAGTTGTTCCCGGGTAAACCCAAATCCAAGTGGTCTGGACCTTTAAAGGTCGTCAGCATGTCTCCACATAAAGCAGTGGATCTAGAGTACGAAGATGGTTCTCAGACATTCAAGGTGAATGGCAAAAGCCTGAAACACTACCTAGGCATTTCGGATGGAGACAAACTAATTGAGGAATTCTCTCTCAAGGATGGACCAGACCCAGTGTAATAATGGGTAACCCGTCATACTGCAATGTTAAATCAGGCGCTGCTTGGGAGGGAACCCACGTTTATCTCTTTTATTCTTTTGGTAGTTAGAGAAGATTAATGGGTGTTCACTATGAAGAGAAGGATATGTACCTAAAGAAAAGCACTCTGCAGTGGCCTACGAACGCTAAAATGAACTTTTATACGTCATTACAGATTGTAGGCCAGGACATGATAAAGTTAATGAAATATGGAAAATCTGGTAAGTCATTACGGAAGACAAAGTAGGCCGTTCTCTAGGAAAATTGGTCATTTTTTCATCCGAAATAACTTCCAAAAAGTTGGAAGTCATTGTTTTCTGTGACCATGGAAAGGATCACCAAAACAGACCGTTTATCCCAAAATGGTCAATTTTGATGACCGTTCGAGATTTTTTAAAACTAGTGAAATTTTTATTAAAAAAAGCAGGTGTTGAAAGGTTTCATACCCCTTTAAACTCCATTTAAATGCAATCCTTATCCCACAAGGTTAGCACCCCTTAAATCTCTCCCTTCCCTTAAATCCCTCTTCCCACAATCCTCTCCCCATAATTCTTCCCCTTGGATTCCTCCATCACACACGCACACACTGCTGCTCTCCTTTTTTTTATCTTTTCTCTGTGTTGCAAGTGAAAAGGTGGAACTCATCAGGTATTTTCTCTCTTACTACTATATTTGGATTGTTATACTAATCCCACCATTCTTGTATTTCTAAATTGGAAATTAGGGTTCCCATAAGGACTTAATATTGTTAAAGAACCCTTGTTAGTAATCCGCAGAGACACAATTGGGCTGGGTTAAAGGCAGTTAAATATTTTGTGGTGTCTTGATATTAGGGGTGAAAATACTTGATTCGACTGTAGGGATGCATCATGTGAAGTCTGCGAAGCATGTGTATGTGTCATTCCTTGAGCCTACTTTCTGGATGTAACACGGGACCTGGAACTACAAGTGGCCCCAAGCTAACCCTTTATACTGACATAATTTATGAGCAACTTAATAAAAACATATAAACTAGAAAACATTATGTAGAAGAAAGATTACGGGATAAGTCTGTTTAGTGAATCACAAGTTAAAATATTCACAACATTGTATTATAAATAAAAGAAACTGGAACTAAATACAATAATTTTGACTGACTATTTATGAAGCCTCTACTAGCACTGACTATAGTCAGCTGAGATATGACCCTAGGTTTTTATAATAAATGTATACTGACTGACATAAAATACTATGACTACTAACTGACTGGAGTTCCCGAATAAGGAGAACTCATCACCTACTAGCTGGAAGTTGCGATTTGTCTGACCCTAATTCTGAGAGCTAGCACTAGAGCCTGCATAATAAAATGACATAACAAAAAGAACTATGCGATCAGTACTTTGAATGTACTAAGCATGTGAGATAATGCACTAACTTTAAATCATGAGAAAACATGTAACATTAGGGCATAACTGAAAATTGGATTGAGTATAAACATCTGAGAATGCATAAGTCAGCACTGTAAAACATAAGCTCTTTTACTGAAGAGGGTATAAAATATGTTTCTGAATTGTGACTCTGAGATATGTCAACTTTAAGATAAGCTTAGAATACTTATATGATATGCTAAATGCAAAGTGAGTTTGAAGAGTTGTACTGTAGTACAATGACCCAATCATAAAGTAGATATGGCAAATAAGAAAGATGATGTTAAGTAAAAAGCATTATAAAAATGAAACTGAAATGTACTAAGGGCCATGTACAATCTACTAAAACTGAATCTGTGGAAGAACCTGTTAACTAAAATAAACCACTTGAGCTTAATGTGGAGACAGGTGTATATGCTTCATCAAGAGGATCCAATATACATTGCCAGGGTATAAAGGCATGACTAGCATGATCACTAATTCTGAGGCCCAACTTTGAGGATAAGTAAACCTATGGTGACACGTAGTTCTGGGACTTTAGGGTATGTTAAACCCTAGTCCAACTCAGCGCTAAATACTACTCCCAAACTGAATACTTGTAGCTCATTTAAAACTAATGTTCTGGAATGCTATGTCAGAACCTAATTAATCTAGATGATTTTTGAAAGACTGTATAACTTAAAACTATTCATAAAGCATGTGGAGATATCTAGATATCATACAAATCATGAAACTTACTAAGTTCATAATAATTGATGGCATATTTGAATACCATGCTAATAAAAAAACCTACAAAGTTCATCATCATTGATGGCATATGTTGGAAGTCTATATTTAAAACCATATTCTTGTAAAACAAACTGAAAGTAAGCCAAAACCAGCTAAATCATGCATAGTTCTTTTGTTTTAAAATAACTGGATTGAAAATCATGCATACTCATTTGGGAGAAAAACCCATAGTCAAAATCATCGTGACAAAACTTAAACTTGTTTAGACTGAATTCTGGCAATCTAAACTGAATTCTGGAGGAAAAGCTAAATCATGAGAAGTTTTGAAGAAAACCTGTAGACTGAAAACTGGCTAATTTCATGCTTAAAATTAAATACTAGCAATCTAGGTTAAATTCTGAAGAAAACCAATTCTCATTAAAATACTATAATTTCATGCTAAATTCTTGATTTCTTAAGGTTCGTGTAAAAGCTTATGCAAGTCATTAAAAAGATGGTACAAATCTTCTGAAATAGTATATAAATCATGTATAAATCATAAGGACTGAGTTCTGTAAAATTTTGCATGATTGGGTAAGAACCCTAGTTTCTAACATCATGATATTTTAAATAGAAGACTGAGGTTTTGGCATAAGGCTGACCTAAACCCTTATTGAATATCCACATACCTAGTTGTAGAAGATTTTTGAACTGAAACTGAGGTTTGAAACTTTGGAGAAGAACCCTAGGCCTGAGGTTGAGAGAAGATCACTCTTTTCTTTTTCATTTCTGAAGTTGGGATGAGCTAATGAGGAAACGGGATCAATTAAGTTGATATAAAAAATCCTTCTAAAACGTTAAAATGACTTAATATAGGAGTTAAAAGGGTATAAAATTACTAACATACCCCCATTGAATGAGTCTAAGAAGATGCAGATTTTTTTGACACGGAGCTCGTTGATGGTGTTCCACGGCTCGTGAATTGATCCACGGGTCATGGAACCTGTTCGTGGTTCATAAACCAATATTTTGGGCTGCTGAACTGAGTTTGACAGAGGGTTTTCATGGATCGTGGACTATTACAAGACCCTTGAAACCTCTTGTGGATCCTCAGGTTGATTTGTGAAGTCTTGAGTGTCTATCAACCTGATTTCCACAGCTCGTGGATCAATCCACGACCCATGGAACCCTCTTGTGGTTCTTGTCTGTCAATTTGACAGACAAACACATTTTAGTAAAACACTAATAACTTTTTACTTTGGACTTGAATTAATGCGCGGTTGATGGTATTGAAAAGAAGACTTGAAGTCCTTTAACTTTGTGGGTACTAGGACACCTAACTTTTCATATTCTAGGAATTATGATCATTTGACGTTGACCATTGATAAATCTTATACTAAATCTCAATCGGTAAGGAATCTTTCAACTCAACTTTGAGATAGAGGTTCTTTATGACCTTATTTCATATCTAATACAGTTCCCACACTTAAGAATTGATCTCAACACCAATGTACCATTTCAAATCATTTGGTTTGGGTCTAACAATGTATGAAGAATGGTTTGGATCTTAGATTAGAATTTTTGGGGTATTACAATATCTTCCCCTTCGAATCATTCATCCTCGAATGAAAGCTAACTAAACTGAGATGTTAGGGAAAGAGCTGCAATTTTACCAACTGAGTTCTAAAAGATGAATCACTAACATGGTAACTTTTTTGTGACTGAAATATAAACTTAGCTAAATTCATGATATATGTATACATATTGAGAGCATAAGAACAACTGATGAGGCATGAAACTGAATATCTAACATGATATTTAATATGGATTAAGAGTAGCGACTCAACTGTAACTCATAGAGAATGAGCGCATTTTTGGAACTCATAGTTAATCAAAGGGAATATAAAAGTGAGAGGAGTGGATTTACGAGGAAACTATCCTCTTCTAAACTGAACTTACTACCATGGACAAAACTAATGTAAGGCATCCTAGGCTTAGGAATGATTACCGGCAATTCTAAACTGATCTGATATGAAGAGTCTAGTATCTTGCAATATGAAGCTATTGGGAATAAGATATGAGCACCCTAGGCAGGGAGTAAGAACAAGACCATTCCTTCCTTAAACAATACGATTGACAACTTTTATGCTTTGGAATACCTTATAATAGCACTAACTTCTCTGAATACCACACTTACCACTTGCAACTAAAAATCTTTACCAATGCACATATTGATATTAAAGTTTGAGCCTAACTACATGTCTTCACCATGTTCAAGACTATCCTAACTAAATCTCTTGCATCTAGAGTAATCTCCCAAGAAACTATTCCTTCTTATCATGAAAGTAACAGAACCTGGAGACCTGATTAAGAAATCACTAGTCGCACAAAGAAAAGGCCTACATGTATTTCATCTCGACATTTAAGCCTATCACTATGATCATCTTATGGATTCGTTGTAGCTGACACTATTTGAGACTTCTCTCCTCTTAACAAGCATATCTAGAAGATGTAACTTGAAGAACTTCTACAAAGGAACACACTAAAATTACTCATCTAACTATTACACTTGAATAACCCTTACCTCGCATTTCGTCTATACCTACACACTAAGGTGGAACCAGTACAACAAAAAGGGAGGATCTACTACTTCCCATCTAAGCTACTACTTAGCTTCCTCCACTAACACCTATGACAATATAAGCCAAGATCACTAAAGGAATAGAGTGGGATCATGAGCATCACAAATATAGGAATATTGATCGGTCTTGAATTACACTTAGTGTGATCTATTACTCAAGGTGAGGTCTGAGAAGTCAAGTGTAAGGGCATGAGTGTCTCACATCCTGAACATATAAAGCATGGTTAGAGTAAGGAAATCATAAGCTCAAACTTTTCAAGAAATCTGGTATGAGCATATACATGATGTAGCATGATTTCATTAGCCTTTAAGGCATATCTGAGGACTGAACTGAGTACATAGAACTAAGCATACGATGTGACATGAGTTTGCATATATAAAGGGTCTTATGGCATAAAGGTGGGATTCATCGAATCATAGAGTAAGGCTGAAATAACTGTCTGGATCAATTTCTTTTTTTTGTAGGAGCTGAGCATGGACGTGAATATGAATGAGGTACATGAACCTAGTCATGGATATGAAATAGATGCACTGAGTATAGTGTCATCTTGGATGAAGTACTAGGAAATCCGCTAGAATAAGAATGGATTGATATACCATCATATATTTTTCTGGAATTCTATACTGGCTGAGTCTCCTAACTCGACTTGGTTCGATATCCTATCATCTCCCAGTTAGATAAAAGGTTGACTCTCTAGCTCTGTGGACCTCTTCTCTAAACTGGGTTATAACTAACTAGAGGTACAAGGTTGGGGCATCACCATATGCAGGGATGCTAAACTCTTTCTCGAAGACTATATCAGTAGACATAACTGTTGCTGGTACTTCCTTCTAAGATACTACACCATATTAATAACACCAAATGGAAATCACATAAGACTCAAACATGCACCCCCACAAAATCTTTATCTTATCAATCAACCATAATTTAAGCTTAGAGCCTAACACTTATCATAGATTGCTACACAATTTCATAAATTCTATATTGACTAAAACCATATCTAACTCAAATCTACAAACACTTTCTTCTTTCATGATCTAGCTACTCTTCTTTGCCACTACCCTATAAACATCTTTAACTCATACGGTACTATCTACAGTTTTCCCATCTTTTAACCATTTTATAACTACTACATTACTAACTTTGGGGTAATTCTACTTCTATAATTCATGGATTATAACATTGAAATCGTACTATCCTTTGAGTGACTACATTACCCCAGCATCCTAAAACATACTCCCATTTTAAAAAAGATCTGAGAGCATAGCTCACTTTGGCTCAAACACACTATTCTCATGAACAAGAGTGAATTATTTCAAATCACTAAACTTAGAAGCACTAATGGGCTCCTCTTAAGCCTTTGTTCGACCCTGTAACTACCTGCATGCTCTATCTGAGAAACCTTTATCAGTAGGAATTTAAGTCTGATTGTTTTTATTACCTCGAAGATGAGGCATAGTCAGCTAAAGTAGAGAAATGATCGAATCTACTTATATTTCTTGGGAAATAGATTTACTGCACAATCTAGAATATGAAAGAAGGGAAAACATTTTCTAAATGCCCTGTAGCCCCTCGAAGAAAAGTACAAACGTCTTTGTATAATTCTGAAAGACTCTACTAGACACGACTTCATAAACACCCTAGGACACTACAACTCTATTCTTTGATACCAAGTTTGTCAGACCCGAGCATACACCCTGGATGTAACATAAAACTTGGAACTACAAGCAGCCCAAAGATAACCTTTCATACTGCCATAATTTATAAGCAACTTAAAAGAAACATATAAACTGGAATAAATTATCTAGAAGCAAGATTATGGGATAACATTGTTCAATGAATCACTGCTTCAAAATATTCACAACATTGTATTATAAAGAAAAGAAACTGGAACTAGATACAACAATTTTGACTGATTGTCTATGAAGACTCTACTAACACTAACTATAGTCAGCCAATACATGACCCCAGCTATCTCTAATCAATGTATACTGACTGAGATAAACTGATATGACTACTAACAGAATGGAGTTCCTGAATAAGGAGAACTTATCACCTACTGGATGGAAGTTACAATCTATCTTACACTGATTCTAAGAGCTAACTCAAGAACCTGCATCATGAAAGGATACAACAAAAATAAGTATGCGATCAATACTTTGAATATACTGTGCATTATAACTTTAAATCATGAGAAAATATGTAAAATAAGGGCATAACTGAAAACTAAATTAATTATAAATGTTTGAGAATGCATAAGTCAAAACTGTAAAACATAAGCTCTTTTATTGAAAAGAGTATAAAATATGTTGCTAAGTTATGACTGTGAGATATGTAAACTATAAGATAAGCTTAGCATGGTGAAAATACTTATATGATCGTATAAATGCAAACTGAGTGCGAAGAACTGGACTGTAGTACAATGACCCAATCATAAAGTAGATATGATGAATAAAAAAAATGATCTGAAGTAAAAAGCATTATAAAAATGCAACAGAAATAGACTAAGGTTTATGTACAATCTACTAAAACTGAATATGTGGAAGAGTATGTTAACTGACACAAATCACGTGAGCTAAACATGGAGTCTGATGTATGCGCCCTATCGAGAGGACCCAATATACCTTGCCAGTGTATAAAGGAATGACTAGCATGATCACTAATTTTGAGGCCCAACTGAGGAGCTAAGTAAACCTACAGTGGCACATAGTTCTAGGATATTAAGGTAAGTTGAACTCTAGTCCAACTCGGTGCTAAGTACTACTCCCAAACTGAATACTAATAGCTCATTTAAAACTAAATTTCTAGAATGTTGTATTAGAACCTAATTAATCTGGATGATTTCTGAAAGATTGTATAACTAAAAACTATTCATAAAGCCTGTGGACATATCTAGATATCATACTAATAATGAAACTTACTATGTTTGTAATCATTGATGGCATATCTGAATATCATGTTAATCATAAAACCTACTAAGTTCATCATCTTGATGGCATGTGTTGGAAGTCTATATTTAAAACCATATTCTTGTAAAACATACTAAAGGTAAGCCGAAGCCTGCTAAATCATGCATCGTTCTTTCATACTAAAATAACTTGATTGAAAATCTTGCATACTCGTTTGGGTGAAAAACCTATAGTCAAAATCATCATAAGGAAACTTAAACTTGTTTTGACTGAATGTTGACAATCTAAACTGAATTCTGGAGGAAAATCTAAATCATGAGAAGTTTTAAAGAAAATCTGTAGACTGAAAGCTGGCTAATTTCATGCTTAAATTTGAATGCTAGCAATCTAGGTTAAATTTTGAAGAAAATCAATTCTCATGAAAATACTACAATTTCTGGCTAAATTCCTGATTTCTTAAGGTTCTTTTAAAAGCTCATGAAAGTCATTGAAAATATGGTATAAATCTTCTAAAATAGAATATAAATCATGTAGAAATCATAAGAACTGAGTTCTGTAATATTTAGCCTGATTAGGTAAGAACCCTAATTTCTTACATCATGAAATTTGGAATAGAATACTGAGGTTTTGGGCATAATAATGAACTAAACCCTCACTTAATACCCACATACCTCGTTGTATAAGATTCTTGAACTAAAACTGAGGTTTGAACTTTGGAGAAGCACCCTAGGCCTGATGTGGGAAAGATCAGTCTTTTCTTTTTCTTTTCTGATGTTGGGATAAGAGAATGAGGAGGAGGGATCAATTAAGTTTATAAAACAAATCTTCTAAAGACTTAAAATGACTTAATATAGGAGTTATAAGGGCAGAAAATTACTAAAATACCCACATTGGATGAGTTTGAAAAATTGCAGATTTTTCTAAGACGGGGCTCGTGGATGGTGTTCCATGGCTCATGGATTAATCCATGGGTCATGGAACCTATTCGTGGTTCATAAACCAATATTTTGGGTTGCTGAATTGAGTTTCACGGAGGGTTTTCATGGCTTGTGGATTGTTCCACGACTTGTGAAACCCTCTCATGGATCCTTAGGTTGATTTGTGAAGTTTCAGGTGTCTGTCAACCTGATTATCAGGAGTTGAGACCACGGATCGTTGATCAATCCATTGCCCGTGGAACCCTCTTTTGGTTCATGTCTGTGAAAAACATATTTTAGTAGAAGGATGATAACCTTTTACATCAGACTTGGATTAATACATGGTTAATGGCTTTGGAAAAAAGACTCGGAGACCTTTAACTTGATGGGTACTTGGCCACCTAACTCTTCATATTCTAGGAGTTATGGTCGTTTGAAGTTGACCCTTGAAAAGTTTTATACTAAAACTCAATTGGTAAGGAATCTTTTAACTCAACTTTGAGATAGAGGTTCTTTATGACCTTAATTCATATCTAATACACTTCCCACACTTAAGAATTTATCCCAATATTAAAGTACCATTTTAAATCATCTGGTTTGGGTCTAACAACGTATGAATAATGGTTTGGATCTTAGCTTAGAATTTATGAGTTTGTAATACCCCAGCAATTCTAAGCCAAATCTTAACCGTTCTTCATGTGTTGTTAGATCCCAACTAGATAAATTTTCTATGTATCTAAGTATTAACACTTGTTCTTAAGTTTTGAAGGTGTATTATATATGAATAAGGGTCATAAAGAACCTCTAGCTCAAAGTTGAGTTGAAAGCTTCCTTACCGATTGAGTTTTAGTGTAAGATTTTTCAAGGGTCAAATTCAAATGATCATAACTCCTAGAATATTAAGATTTAGGTGACCTAGTACTCACCAAATTAAAGGTCTTAGAATCTTCTTTCCAACTCCACTAACCGCGCATTAATCTTACTCCGGAGCAAAAGGTTATCAGTATTTTACTAAAGGGTGTCTATCTGTCAAATGACGGACAACAACCACGAGAAGGTTCCACAGGTCATGAAATCGACTCGTGGAAACTAGTTTTTTCCTAAAAATCACGAGAAGGTTCCACAGGTCATGGAAGTTTCCACGGGTCGTGAAACCAACTCGTGGAAATCAGTTTTTTCCCCTAAAAATCATGAATAGGTTCCACGGGTCGTAAAACCAACTCGTGAAAATCAGTTCAGAGCACAGAAACTTCACCAAGGAATCACGAACCCTTTCCACGAACCATGATCCATTCCACGGGTCATGATTCATTTTCATATAAGCCTGTGATGAAATTTTCAGCAGTTTTTCATACTCTTTTCCTTGGGGTATTTTTGTAATTTCTCACTCTTTTAACTCCTAAGTTAAGTCATTTTGGGCAAATTAGAAGGAGTTTTATTCTCACTTAGCCTATGTTCTCTTCCACTCTCTCAATCAAGTTCCAAGAGAAGAAAAGGGTCTCCATTCTCCAAGCTCCAAGATCAAATATCCTAAATCTTTTCAATTCCAAGCGGGTTAGCTTCAATCAAGGTATATGGGTAATCAACAATGGGTTCCTTTCACCCTTGTGCCCAAAACCCGAAATTCAAATTTTGTATTTCATGATTTTTAAGTTAGGGTTTGTATCCAATTCTTATGGGGTTTTGGTAAATATGATCTTCTCATTATTTGATTATGAAATCTCTATTAAATTGCATGATTTTATAAGGTTTCTTATATGTTGACTCCTATTTCATAAATTGAAGCTTAACCATGGAAATTTCTACATGCATGAAGTTAATTTAAGCAAATTGGATTTTGATAGCATGTTCCTCATTGATTTCAAAGAATGCACATGCCTAGTTCATATGATTTTATAAAAGTATATGATTTATGAAAATTAAACTAGAGCCATGCAAATTTTACAAGTCATGATGTATGATGAAGTATGAAAAAGTATGATCAAGTTATGAACAAGTTATGAACACATTTGCATGAGATTGGGCCCTATCAAGTTATGAGCTATATGTATGCATGTTTTGGGAGTAGTACTTAGCATCGAGCGATGAGGGTTTGATTACTCAAGTCCAAAACTACGTTGCCAGCGTAGGTTATGAATTGCCCAAGGGGCTTATGAAAGTGATACCACTCTATGAAGTTAATGGTGTCCTTGCCTTAGCGGGGCATATGACAGCTTTGCCAACTAGGGTTATATATTTGGGTATGGTGGCCGGTACTTTGGCAAGGTTCGAGCTTGCTTTGCTAACTAGGGTTATATAGTTAGATTATATGCAACTCGCATGGTCTATTATCGGTTATAAGAAACTCCCGTATGAAAGCTTTCAAGTTTTCTAAGCCTTATGATATCTTATTTTGAGGTTTGACTTCTATCTCATGCTTATAACTCAAACTATGATATTTACTTATGATTTCTTTGATTATGCATGAACTCAGTTTCAAATATGTTTTAAGTATGCGTTTATCATGTTTTACTATATTTATGCATATCTCACATATTCAGTACATTCCATAGTACTGACCGCATACCTCCTTGTGTTGCATCGTATTATGATGTAGATCTTGTAGCCCGCTCCCAGATTCATGACTAGTAGGTCAGCAGCACATCCAGCCAGCTTGGTGAATCCTCTTCCTTTGAGGTCTTGGAATTTAGTTTCATTTCAATACTTAGTTTGTTTATTTTGTTTTCAGCATTTAGAGTTAGTTGAGTAGCTCAAAAGTAGTAAAGGCTTTCAGACATAGAGTAAGATATTCAGCTGTATTTAAAATTTCACCCTTAGACTTTTATTTATATAACATATTAAGTTGCTCATAATTTCAATTAAGCTTCTGTTCTTATGTTTTATTCAGTCTTTAAGTCATGCTAATGCCATAGGGTTATCTTGAGATCACTTGTGATCTTGAGTCCCGTGTTACATCCAGAGGATAGGCTCAGGGTGGGACAAACATGGTATCAGAGCCTCAGGTTCAAGAGTCCTAGGGTATCTAAAAGCCACATCAAGTAGAGTCTCTTTCATGGGTGTGAAGTGCCCCACACTTATGAGAGAGAGGCGATGAGGTGTCTTTGGAAAAACTTTGCTTCTTTTATATTTAATATCGTGCGATAGAGTTTAACTCTATTTATCCTCCAAACTTATGCGTTGTTCCTAGTTCTGCTGTCTATACCTCACATATAAGGTGCCAGAAGTAGTAAATCTCAGATTATCTATCAGCGAGGTGCTCTTGGATTCTCTCCCATAAAATTATCACTAATTATTCTGTAAGAAGGGAAAATATGTACCTAGAGCCAGAAATATGAAGTCAGAAGTATGGTAGCCTAGACAGGGGATGATAGTTGATTGGAGTATGTATTTAGAGTTAGGTTTTACTAGATCGGTAATGGGATGATACATCCCTTGGTATGGATTAAAGAGTGGTAATTTCTTGTGCTAGTATAGACCAGGTATAGGATGTGAACAAAAGGATGATAGTATGAGAGTGAGAATGATAGTTTTGTGGTATTTTCTGGTAGGCTTGGTATAGTGTATGCAAGAGTTTAAGTGATGAGTTGCAGAAAGTGTGAATATGTAGGCATGATATATATGTATGTGAGTTAGAGAAGGATAGGAAATTTTGAGCCTCTCAGTATAGGCTTTAACGCATTTGATTTTGTAGGTAGTAGAAAGAGAGAGCTTTGGGAGTTAGAACTATGTAAGCTTGACATGTCTTTGCAAGGGATAGGTTGGAAGTTATTGAGTGTGAGATCTACAATCCTTATATGAGATAGAAAGGTTGAGGCCATGATTTTTAGGTAAGGGTGATCCATACACTATAGAAGGAAGTGTATGTTCAGATTAACTCCTAGAGTAATGTTTGCTCTATTAGATTAAAATGATGATAGTTTTGTTTATAGGTTAGCGAGAGGTCCACAAACTTAGAACGTAGCATGAATCTAAGGGGGAGATGGCTGGATGTAAAATCAGTCAGATTTTGGAGACTCGGGTAGTGATGCTAATGGGCATCAGAATGAAGTTAGGAGGGGTGCAGAGACTTATTTCTATCCCAGCACCTTAAGTATACTTCCCTCATTACAACACCCCATTCATGTCTTATATTCCAGTGCCATGTTCTTAATTCAGATTCACAGACTTCATGCTGATTCACGTTCATACTCAACTCCCAAAACAAATAGAAATTGCTCCAGACAGCTATTCCAATCTTACTCTATGATTCTACGAATTCTAGCTTTACACTATGATACTTCTCATTTATTAAAGCTCATATCTCGCACTATGCTCAGTTCTCAAGATATGCCTTAATGACTAATGAAATCATGCTACATTATGTATATGCTCATACCATATTTCTCTAATAATTCATGCTTGTGATTTTCTTACTCTAACCATGCTTTGTCTGTCAAGGATATGAGACACGCATGCCCTTTTCACTTGACTTCTCAAACCCCACCTTGAGTGGCTAGATCAAGCTAAGTGTAAGTCAAGACCGATCAGTGTTTCTTCATTTGTGATGCTCATGCTCCCACTTTATTCTCTCAGTAATCTTGGCTTGTGTTGTCATAGCTGTTAGTAGAGGAAGCTAAGTAGTAACCTAGATGGGAAGTAGTAGGTTGTAAGCATGGAAGAAAAGTTAGGTGAGGATTATTCATGTGAAATAGTTAGATGAGGAATTTTGGTATGTCCCTTTGTAGAAGTTCTTTAAGTTACAACTCCTAAATATGCTAGGAAGAGAGGAAAAGTCTTGGATAGTATGAGCTACAGAGCATAGGGTGATCATAGTGATATGCTTAAAAGTCATGATGAAATATATGTGGGCTTTTGCTTTGTGTGCCTAGTGACGCATTGATTAGGGCTCAAGCATAATTGATTTAAGTGATAAGGAGGAATGTCATTCCTGCGAGGTAACTCTGAATGTAAGAGATTTAGTCAAGATAGGCTTGAACATAGTAAAAGTAGGTAGTTAAACTCAGACCTTGGTATTCAGAGGAGTTAGTGCAGTTGAAAGGTGTTTCTAAGCTCAAGAGTTATCAACCATAGTAATAATGGAAAGATTAGTCTTTTTATTACTCCTTGCCTAGGGTGCTCATATCTTAGGTCCAGTAGCTTCAACTTTCAATGTACGAGACTCATCATATCAGATTAGTTCAGACCTATCGATAATCATTCCTAAGGCTGGAAGGCCCTACATTCAGTTTAGTCCAAGGTAGTAAGTTCAGTTTAAAAAAGAATGGTTTTCTTGTATAGTTACCCCTCTTAGTTTGATGTCCTTTCCAGTTAACTATGATTTCTAAGAATGCACTCGTTCATTATGAGTTTCAGCTGTGTCCCTACTCTTAATCTAGACCAGTTATCATGTTAGGTATTCAGTTCCATGTCCCATCAGTTATGCTTATGCTCTCCAAATGCACACATGCCCCCTGAATCCATCTCAGTTTATATTTCAGTCAGAAATCAGTTACCATGAAATATTTCAGCTCTTAGAACTCAGTTGATGGTATTGCAACCCTTTCTCCCCTCCAATCTCAACCTAATAGTCTTCATTCGAAGACGAATGATCCAAAGGGGGAGATATTGTAATATCCCAAAAATTCTAAGCCAAATCTTAACCGTTCTTCATGTGTTGTTTGACCCGAACAAGATAAATTTTCTATGTATCTGAGTATTAAGACCTTTTCTTAAGTTTTGAAGGTGTATTAGATATGAATAAGGGTCATAAAGAACGTCTAGCTCAAAGTTGAGTTGAAAGCTTCCTTACCGATTGAGTTTTAGTGTATGATTTTTCAAGGGTCAAATTCAAACGATCATAACTCATAGAATATAAAGAGTTAGGTGACTTAATACCCACCAAATTAAAGGTCTTTGAATATTCTTTTCAACGCCACAAACCGCGTATTAATCTGAGTCTAGAGCAAAAGGTTATCAGTATTTTACTAAAGGGTGTCTGCTTGTCAAAATGACAGACTGCAACCGCGAGAAGGTTCCACGGGTCGTGAAATCAACTCCTGGACACTAGTTGTTTTCCTGAAAATCACGAGAAGGCTCCACAGGTCATGAAAGTTTCCACGGGTCATGAAATCAACTCGTGGAAATCAATTTTTTTCCTAAAAATCACAAAAAGGTTCAACGGGTCATGAAACCAACTCTTGGAAATCAGTCCAGAGGCCAGAAATTTTCCCAAGGAACCACAAAACCTTTCCATGAACCCTTTCCACGAACAGTGATCCATTCCATGGGTCGTGATTCATGCCCGTAGATGCCTGTGATGAAATTTTCAGCAGTTTTTCAGACTCTTTTCCTTGGGATATTTTTGTAATTCCTCACTCATTTAACTCCTCAGTTAAGTAATTTTGGGCAAATTAAAAGGGGTTTTATTCCCACTTAGCCTAAGTTATCTTCCACTCTCTCAATCAAGTTCCAAGAGAAGAAAAGGGTCTCCATTCTCCAAGCTCCAAGTCTCAAGCTCCAAGATCAAGTCTCCTAAATCTTTTTAATCCAAGTGAGTTAGCTTCAATCAAGGTATGTAGGTAATCAACAATGGGTTCCTTTGACCCTTGTGCCAAAACACCTAATTCAATTTTTGGAGTTCATGATTTTCAAGTTAGGGTTCTTATCCAATTCTTATGGGTTTTTGTTAAATATGATCTTCTCATGATTTGATTATGAAATCTCTATTAAATTGCATGATTTTATGTGGGTTTTTATATGTTGACTCTTATTTCATATATTGAAGCTTAACCATGGAAATTTCTACATGCAGGAAGTTGATTTAAGCAAATAGGATTTTGATAGCATGTTCCTCATGGATTTCCAAGTATGTGCATGCCTAGTTCCTATGATTTCATGAAAGTATATGATTTATGAAAATTGAACTAGAGCCGTGCAAATTTTACAAGTCATGATGTATGATGAAGTATGAACAAGTATGATAAAGTATGATTAAGTTTGATCAAGTTAGGAACAAATTATGAACACGTTGGCATGAGATTGTGCCCTATGAAGTTATGAGCTATATGTATGCATGTTTTGGGAGTAGTACTTAGCACTGAGCGATGAGGGTTCGATTACCCAAGTCCAAAACTACGTTGCCAGCGTAGGTTATGAATTGCCCAAGGGGATTATGAAAGTGGTACAACTCTATGAAGTTAATGGTGTCCTTGCCTTAGCGGGGCAATGGACAACTTTGCAAACTAGGGTTATATAGTTGGGTATGGTGGCTCGTACTTTTTCAAGGTTCGAGCCAGATTTGCTAACTAGGGTTATATAGTTAGATTCTCTGTAGCTTGCATGGTCTATTGTCTATTATAAGTAACTCCCATATGAATTCTTTCATGTTTTCTATGCTTTATGATATCTTATTTTGAGGTTTGACTTCTATCTCATGCTTATTACTCAAACTATGATATTTACTTATGATTTCTTATATTATGCATGAACTCAGTTTCAATTATGTTTTAAGTATGCTTTTATCATGTTTTACTATATTTATGCATATCTCACATATTCAGTACATTCCATAGTACTGACCGCATACCTCCTTGTGTTGCATCCTATTATGATGTAGATCTTGTAGCCCGCTCCCAGATTCATGACTAGTAGGTCAGCATCACATCTAGCCAGCTTGGTGAATCCTCTTCCTTCGAGGACTTGGAGTTTAGTTTCATTTCAGTACTAAGTTTGTTTATTTTGTTTTCAGTATTTAGAGTTAGCTGGGCACTTGTCCCAGAAGCTCATCAGTAGTAGAGGCTTTCAGACATAGAGTCAGATAATCAGCTATATTCATATTATTTAGATAACATATTCAGTTACTCATAACTTCTATTAATATTTCGTTCTTATGTTTTATTCAGTTTTTAAGTCATGCTAATGCAACAGGGTTATCTTGAGATCACTTTTGATCTTGGGTCCCATGTTACATCCAGGGGGTAGGCTCGGGTCATGATAGGGGTGTTACAGTATGTATTGTTATTGTATGATGCGTTATTTAGGATGGTGATTATGGGAGGATTGCATTCATTTCAATTTTGATAATTGTAGTGTATGTACTAAATATGAAAAGTGGAACCATCACCAAATCACTTATTTTTCTCACTATGATGAAACTTGGGAACCATGGAAGCAGTCTATGAATGCCAACTTTAATCATATAGAGAAAATTTATGAATTTAGGTGTTTGCACCTCCTCATTACGAGCTATGAAATGATCTATTTTCCCAAAGAATGGACCATTCCATAGAGCATAATAATTTTCTCTATTTCACCAAAAAGAATAGAGTAACAAACCTTTTTTATTCAAAATGGCTTGTAACCCTGTCCGTTATAATTTGTAATTTTACTTCGGGTTCTGTTTGACAAAACAAAAAAGAAAACAGACCCCTTCCATCCAAAGTTTTCCGTTCCATCAATAGTTATAAGTTTTATTTTCCTGAACAATCTGTTAACATGGAATGTTAAAAGAAATGATCCAATCTTATCTAGAACTTTCCGTTCCCTTAATTGTTCCAGGACCCTGCACTCTTATGATGACTATTTAGTTGTGGGCATTAACATGTTTTTTGTAGGTATGGTCCATAAAAATCCACCACAAAAAGGAAGCAGCAGTAGAGAGTGGGCTAGTCATGGAAAGGAAATTGAAACCTGATTACAGGATGAATCAAAAGAATCATCAGAAGAGGTTTCCCCACTAGAGCAGCCCCGGACCAAACAGTGAGTATAACTTGTGAGTTTGAGTCTTGAAAACCCCTAGTCTAAAGGGGGGGGGGTTTCTTGATAATCATCACCATTAAAGTCCAACCAATAGGCCAAGGAAGAATCTTACCAACAAGCTGAGACCTCAGAAGATGGAACCCCCACAGCTGAACAACAACATCAAAATGAGTAGCAACAGAAAGATAACTAGTATAGAGATAGTATCCATTGGGGAGTTGCCAGTATAAAGGATATTTACATCAATGGGATAGAACACAATAATAGGGGTAATCTAAAGAGAGAAATTACAGATGAAATATGGATTAGCTCCGCGGTTCTATCAAAGTACCCAACGCTCTATGCCCTGTACAAATATTATAGGCTTGACTGGATCAGTACACCACTGGGTCAATATTGCCCCACTCTGGTTCGTGAATTCTATGTTGCTTATCTTCCTACACTCTAGGGAAACGTCTCTTCTGATACACCACTCAAATTTCTACCAGCTATGGATAGTGTGCGAATCAGTGGGACAAACATTGATATTTTGGAATGAATCATCAACTAGTTATATTTTGGTCCTGACTACACTCCTCTTGTAGCCACTCCTGAGTACACCCGAAAACTCAACAATCAAAAGTTTGAGCAGACATGGCTAGCATCGGTAATCACTGAGAAAGAACCACCATGGTTGAGAAAAGTAGTGCCTAGCATTCATAAAAGCACATTGTGCTTCGCAGCTAAGTTTAGGAGAAAGATAGTCCACATGAGGTTGATGCCCAGCACCATTGATGATTACTTGACTACTGATTGCGTAGTACTGGTTTCAAGTCTTATGTATCAATTCCCAACCTATTTTGGGCATCTGATAGCTTTTCAGAAATGCGATAGGGCTGCAATATTGAACACCACCATGCCCTTCCCTTACCTCATTACTAGGATATGTCAGGATGCATGTATATCTTTATTCTCTAGGTTTAATTGATTGCTAGATTCTACTAGGATGCAAGACATTACCAAAACCAAATATGAGAATCGTAAAGCTGCAAGGGTACTACGAGCTACATCCACATCAGAAGGTACACCTTTAGAGAAGACACCCGACCCAGTGAGTGAGCAGACTACAACAGTTCATTCACAGCCCACTGGGCACCACCACTTGCATCTTCTACTACTGTAATATTTTCTACTACACAACCTCCACATCCAGTCGCACCTTACGCCTACACTCGAAAGGGATTCATGTCAGTGGACTACAAAGATTATTATGCAAATAGACAGTTCTATTATTTACTGGATAACCTAGGACCATTTGTCATGAGTGCAATTAGGGTGGCATTGACACCACTTCAGACATCCATTGAGAAGTTACATGCCCAACAATATGGCCTCTAGACTTGCCTGAATAATACCATGAATTTTACTTTTTCCTCTTCTGCCATTGATACATTAAGGGAGGAGCTAACTCAGACAAAGAGGGATGTTCTGAAGCTACAGTCCCATCCAATTCTATTTTTTAGTGAGCCCACTGTGCCTACTCTAGTGCCACCTACACCAAAGATTGTTCATTTGTCATTCCCTACACCACCTCCATGCAATATAGAGAAGCGACTATGAGATGATGATTACACTGAGTTGACACAACTTTAGGTAGAGCGAGAGGAGGAGAGACTACTGAAGTTAGGAATGCATGAGTCATTGTTTGAGATGACAGGATCCAGAGGATAGGGTACCTCATACAACACATCAGTTGCTGCAGACCCAAGGCATATAGGCGACCACAGTTCCCCTCATAAACTTTTAGATCCCACTGTACATGTAGTAGATATGTAGAAACCGGACTGAAGTGCCTAGAGTGTTGCAGGTAAGTTTCATTTCCCTTGATTTATTTTCTTTGCATTGGGGACAATTCAATGCTATTCATGGGGGGTGGGACTTCCTGGATGTGTGCCTTCAGGTTTTTCTTGCCATATTTTTTTCTCGAGGGCATTTTATTTCTTGGTGAATCGGCATGTGTAGATTAGGTAGTTGTTATTGTTTAAATTTAAGGAAACCAGGATGACTTAAGTAGTTATGTCTTGAAAATTGAAGCATGTGTGTATTGTTATATGATCCCTCCCTAATTTTTTTTTCTAATTATGTGTGATAAACGGAAACTCTAATTTGTTTGGCTCTACATATGACATTATAATTGTTAAGGCTAATGACTATGTTTATTTGAGCATGTGCACTAACTTGGTAGTTAATACTTAAAACCATGTTCCATATGTGTGTAAGAATTGGTTGATCCATGTTGTATCTTGATATCTAGAACTTGCCCAATGTGTGTGCAGTGCAAAATGAGGAAAGGCAAAACTAGCAAATAATTTAGGAATTATTCTATGAACCTATTCTCAATCCTCGTTTGATCTACCTAATGCATTACCTTAGTGAGCCCCGTTGAGCCTTAAACCTAGTATTTTGAAGCCACAAATAAAGCCTACCCTCTTTGTTCTAAGCCATTGTATTTGATCAAAAGAACCTCCTAAGAGCGTGTCTTAAACCTCTTTGAGAAAGAAGGAGCAAAGTAAGGAGTTAATATAAAAGAGTAAAGGAGTATGAAAATAAATGTTGGCATTGAGCAATGAAATAAAAAGAAAATATGGTAATGTTGGTGTTTATGTGTGTGATTAAAATTTTTTGATCCTTATCAATGAATTGGGTATGAATTAAGAAGGGAAGGAAAATAAGTGATAAAAGGTGGACTGAATGTGAGACATGTAGTGTACTAAAAGCGGTTAGGGAGGATAGTCATGATTTTTACTAAATGAATCCTACCCGTCTCTTAGCCAACATTACGACCAACAAAAAGTCATTTTTGATCCTAGGTTTGATGTCTTCTATATTAGTAGAGTATCACACTATGGGCAAGCTTATAGTTCATCGGATCTTGCATGTGTAATTCATTTTGAGCATGAGTGTTTTCTCTTATCCTTTGTCCTACAGTCCCTCTTGTGTGCTTATAATGAAAAATATGGGACATTCTTTGGTCTAAAGTGAGGGCATATGGTGATGGCCGATTGACTGCAAGATAAGTTGGTTTCATTACTTAACTTACATAGTCATTTCTTCATAATATGATGTCATGTACGAATCCTTATATTTCAGAGTGAAGTTTGTATGAACATTGGCTTAAAAATTGCATTCGGGAATTGATGTGAGAACATGCTTGAAGTTACTCGATAGAACTGATGTAGACATCTTGTTTTTTCTGATAGTTAAACATTTGTTGGTATTGTGTTTAGTCATGTTTTTATCTTATTTTGTCAGCTTGAGGACAAGCAAAGTCTCTAAGTTGGGGGTGTTAATGTATTAAGATCTTACGACATACTTGATGCTTTTTAGCAAAGAATTTTGGTAGTTTTCCAGTATGTATTGCGCAAATTTATGTGCTTTGGTTGTGTTTCAGGATGGTAGACTTGATTCAACAAAAGGGTAAAGATGTGTTAAAAATGAGAAGCATTACTAACCATTTTAAGTTGAAATGAGCCGTTGGTACATTCGCTTCAGTCAACATCAGAGACAGAAGCTGACACAGAAAGGAAAGTTATAACGACTAGTGTAATGAGTTGTATCCATAAGGAATGGTCCATTTCCTTGACCGTTCCAGAAACCAGAAAAGCGTTTGAAAGCAAAAGTTACAATGGCTTAAGAAATGGTCTGTTATGGGCTGTTATGGACCATTTTGACTTTTGTGCAAGGTGATGTGTTTTTACTTTCCTAGACCAATCAGAACTTGGATTTTAATGACCCTTCTGGTCATTTATGCATTTTTGCCTTTCTTGTACTATTAGTGCTTGTCTGTAGCGGCCACAAGTAATTTATGGATTGCTGGGACCGATAGTATGGTGCCTGGGCCATTTGTTTTGTCTTTTTGGTCGTTCCTTGTTTTAGAACTTTAGACTTTGAAAATCATTGACTTCAGTCAACATCCTTGGTGAACGTGCTTGAAATCAAATTCTAACAGTTTTGTTAGCTCCGGAGCATGGACTTTGGTCTAGTGAGACCGTTGGTGAGGATCCGGGAGCTATTCAGCTTGGAATTCTCTCTCATTCTGTGTTTTCAGGCCAGTTGGGCTTGTTTGGTTGACTTTGGTCAACATTTGAAGAAGACAGTCTCGACTGGAAATTCTTTCAGTATTGTTAACTCTGGAATGTCGAGTTTAGGCTACAGGGACAATTGGTTCAGGTTTCGAGTGCCACGCCCTAAGCCTTCATCCTGGACACGACAGTGTGCTTAGAGTCACAAGTGACCCCAAGCAAAACCATGGCCTGGCATACTGCTGAGATATAGACTGAAAGATAATGCGTAAGCTGAAATATGCTGAGCTTTTTAAAATAATATAATAAAATGAAATTTCATAAACTAAGATACAAAAACATTTGAAGACTGATACAACTAACCAACAGTCTGTCTGTCTATGAAGCCTCTATTAACACTGAGAATAGTTAGTCGGTACATGACACCTAACTATTTCTAATCAATATATAAAAGCTGAAGTTAAATTACGATGACTACTATCGACCAGAGTTCCCTAATAAGGAGAACTCATCCCGTGATCACTTGAAGCTGGGATCTATCTGACCATGATCTTTGAAGCTAGAACTAAAACCTACATCATAAAATGATGCAGCACAAGGAATGCATGCGGTCAATACTTTGAAAGTACTGAGCATGTGAGATAATGCACTAACTTTGAGATCATGAGAAAACATGTATACTGAAAGCATGGTTGGAAACTGGACTAGGTATAACATCTGAAGTGCATAATTCAAGACTGTAGAATATAAACTCTTTTACTGAAAAGGATGTAAATCCTGTTTCAGAACAGTAACTGTGAGATCATGATATTTTAAGATAAGTAAAACTGTTATTTGGGGATCCATAGACCAAAAAATGAAGTATATTTTTAAATCATGAAATAGTGCAACTGAGCTGAAAGTCATGAGTCATGCTAAAAGTCATGTTTAAAGCAAATCCTTAGGGGAATTTCTTCTACTGAGCATGCTGAAAATACTGATATAGTGTAGTGAATGCAAGTTGAAAGGTATAAGAAGATGCAATGACCAATTATATAAACATACAACTGTATAATACTGAACTGAATAACTGAATATAAGGTCATGCATTAATGAATATAGACAGTAGGAGCTACTATTAACTGACATACCCCAAGCGGAGCTAACTGTGGGGCCAACCTGCAACCCTAGATGGAAGGGTGTTCATACATTTCCAAGGGTATAAACAAATCTGACGTGGATCCACTAATATGATGTCCATAAGGGACGAGGGTGTACACCCTAATCTGACAGCAGACCCCTTTCATACCTATGGTGGCGCCGAAGTTCTAGGACTTAAGGACTTCTACTAAAAGTCTCAGCCTAATCTGATAGCTGAGCCTTCATTATTTCATCCGCTCGGTACTAAGTCTACTTCCAACTGAGTGTAAAGCAATAAATGCAACCCGAAGTATTGGGTAGCTCAAAATACTGATAATCATCTGAGAATGAAAACTATTACTGAGACTCAAGCTTTATAATTATGTAATTTTGACTGACTGAATAACTGAATAATAGTGCATGAGAATGGTTTGTATCATGTGACATATCTGAATGTCAAAATTGTTCATATTTAAAACATATTTTGTAGATAATACTAAAGGTGGGCCGAAGCTTGCTAAACCATGCATAGTTCTTTTGTACTTAAAACAACTGGACTAAAGTGATTGGGAATCATGAATACTTGTCTGGATATAAAGCCATAGTTAAAATCTTTGTGAGGTAACTTTAACTTGTTTAGACTTAATGCTGACAAGATGAAATGAATTCTGAAGGGAGAGCTAAATTCTAAGAAAATATAGTAAAATCAGGATAAAACATGCTTCTCCCAAATAACTTGGGTTTTGAAATCTATTTGCAGGAATTCATGTAAAAAATCATTCTAACGAGGCTAGTAGTTATGTATAATCATTAAATCATTCTAACGAGGCTAGTAGTTATGTATAATCATCAAGAAATCGAATTAATAGTGAAACACATGTTTGGGTAAGAACCCTAGAATCATAACTAGTAAAATCATACTTAAATTTGAAACTTTGGGCATAAGGGTGAAGGAAAATCCTCATTGAATACCCACATACCTGGTGAAAGATAATCCTTAAAGAGAACCTGTAGTTTGAAGCTTGATGGAGAAATCCCTAGGTCCAAAATTTGGAGAAGAACACTCTTTTCTTCATTGAAACTGACTTGAGAGATTGAATAAGGGAAAATGATTTTTTGGGAGGTATTTTTACTTAATGAATTAAGCCTAAAACTATTTATAGTCAGAGCTAAAAGAAGAATAAATGGTCATAAACACCATTGGGATACTAAATTAAAAACTGCTCAAAAAAACTCATCGTCGAATTTCACGGGCATGAACCATGGCCCATGGAATAGACCACGGCTCGTTAAAAGGGTTCGTAGTTCCTGGGAAAAATTTCTGGCCTCTGGACTGATTTTCGCGAGGTGAAACCATGGTCCGTGGTTTGATCCATGGGCTGTGGATCAACCTCGTGAATCTCAGGACAAAAATACCTTGCAGGATCAGTTTCCACGAAGGCAAACCACGGGCCGTGGTTTGATCAAAGAGTAGTAGATGCCTCTCGTGGTTGTTGTCTGTCATTTTGATAGACAGACACATGTTAGTAAAACGCTAATAACTTTATACTTTGGACACAAATTAATGCACGGTTAGTGGAATTGGAAAGAAGAGTCGACGAACTTTTATTTGCTAAGTGCTAGGACACCTAACTCATCACATTCTAGGAGTTATTACCATTTGATGTTGACCCTAGTTTAGTCTTACATGAAAACTTCTTTGGTTGGGGTGCTATCAACATAATTTGTCGATAGGAGTTTCTTATGAACATAATTAGCATCCAAATCACTCACCACACTAGGAAAATGATCATTATAGAAATTGTTTGGGTCTTAACTTAGAATTTTTGGGGTGGTAAAATACCTCCCCCTTTGGTTCATTCATCTTGGAATAAAGACTAACTAGGGTTAGGTGATAGGGAAAGAGTTGCAATCCCACCAACTGAGTTCTAAAACCTAGAGTACTGACATGGTAACTGATTTCTGACTTAAATATGAATTGAGATAGATTTGTAAGACAAATATGCATACTGTGAGCATAAGAACACTGATCAGACATGAAACTGAATGTCCAATATGATAACTGGTTTGAAGTTAGAGTAGGGACTTCACTGAAACTCATAAATAATAAATGCATTCTAAGAAATTGTAACTAACTGAAAGAAACATAAAACTGAGAGGAGTAACTTTACGAGAAAACTACCCTCTTCTAGACTGAACTTACTAGCATGGACTGAACTAAACATAGGGCCTTCTAGTCTTAGGAATGAATACTCGCAGGTCTGAACTGGTCTTATATAAGGAGTCTACTATCTTCCTATCTAAAGCTATTGTACATAAAGTATAAGCACCCTGGGCAGGGAGTAAGAATGATACTATATCTGCCTTAAACAATACGATTGACAACTTTTAAGCTAAGGAACACCCTTTTTAACTACACAAACTTCTCTGAATACCACACTTAACATTTGCAACTAAAATTCTCATCAACACACATATAGGTGCTAAGGTCTGAGTCTAACTACCTTCTTTCACAATGTTCAAGCCCATCTCAACTAAATCTCTTGCATCTAGAGTTATCTCCCAAGAATGGTATTCCTTCTTATCACAAAAATTAACAAACCTTCAGCTATAATCAATAGGTCACTAGTCTCACAAAGGAAAGTCCCATATGTATTTCATCTCGACATTCATGCCTATTACTATGATCATTTTATGGATTTTTTTGTACCTGACATTACCTGAGACTCATCTACTCTTCCCTAGCATATCCGAAAATTGTAACTGCAAGAACTTCTACAAAGAGACACAAAAAGGAGAAAAAGTTAGTACTTTTTATCTAGGCTACTACATAGCTTCCTCCACAGTACTTTCTATCTAGGCTACTACATAGCTTCCTCCACTAGTAGCTATGACAACATAACCTAAGCTTGCTGAAGGAATAGAGTGGGAGCATGAACATCACGAATAAAGGAATAATGATCGATCTTGACTTAAACTTAGCGTGATCTAGCCACTCAAGGTGAGGTCTAAGAGGTCAAGTTCAAAGGCCTTAGTGTCTCACATTCTGGACATATAAAGCATGGTTAGAGTAAAGAAATCATAAGAACTAACTAATCAAGAAATCCAGTCTGAGCATACACGTGCCGTAGCATGATTTTGTTAGCCATTAAGTCATATCTTGAGGACTGAACTGAGTGTACTGTGAGAGATCAGTTTGCATAAATAATGAGTCTCATGGCATAAAGCTGGGATTCATAAAACCGTAAATTAAGACTAGAATCACTGTATGGAGCAATTTCTGTTTGTTTAGGAGATGAGGATGGACATGAATCTGTATGGAGTGCATGAACTTATTCATGAATATGGCATAAATACTTTTAGGTATAGTGTCATCTTGAATGAAGTGCTAGGAAATCCGCTGGAATAAGAATGGATCAATATCCCATCATTGCCTTTTCTAGAATTCTATACTAGTTGAGTTGCAAGACTCGACTTGGCTCTTCATTCTATCTTCTCCCCCTTAACTCAAATGTCACCCCTCTAAGTTTGCCGATCTCTCTCCTGAACTAGGCTAAAATTAACTAACTTTTGTAAAGTCGGGGTATCACTGTACTCTTGGATGCTAAACTCTTCCTGACATGCTATAATTGAAGATGCAAAACCATTGCTAGGTATTCTTCTGCGACATCTCTTAGCTTCCTCTTTACCCTTAAGGATATCACTAGAGGACTCATACTCTCACTGGCGTATATAACCACTTCTTCTAACACTTAGCAATTTGACCTTTGCTTATTCGTCTACTAGCATCGCATCTATAAGTTCACATCCACCAAAAACACCTTAATTGAAACCATGCTAAGACACTCAACATCGTATATCTATAATCTCCTGAATATCACTCAACAACATACTACTCTGGGTACACATCTACCTTTCTAATACTTAAGGCTCTCTTATTTATTTAATGACTTAGTCACAATTTACCAATTCATCTAGGGGCCACATATACATCTTAAATGCACCACCATACTCATTGAAAATTAATCAACTTAATTCATTGCATACATTACGTCAACCCTAGTAGGTCAATTCTATAAAACTAGCATCACCATCCTAATCTTATAGCTACTATACTTCTTAATTCATACGTCTAGTTTTGGGTTCATTATGATACTTATGGCCTATAACATCTCAATTCACACTAACCATTGACTGACTATACTAACCAAGCGCTTAGAAAACCATAATTTTTGGGTAAGGTGCCATTCGTAGTAAAGTTTCTAGAACGGGGTCTAAGAGAAAATCCTATCGTAGGCTCAACTACACGAGTGGAAAATGGTAGAAGCTCTTGGAATGGTAGACTTTAATGAATTAGTGGATCCTCTCAAGCCCTTGTGCAGTCTCTTAACTTTTCATTTGACTCTATCTGATGGCATCTTACTGATAGAAATCTGAACAATATTGTGTCCACTACCTTGAAGATGAGGCATGATTGGAGGAATTGGATAAATGCATAAATCTGCATAAGTTTCTGAAGGAACAATTCTACTGTGCGATCTGGAGTATGAAATAAGGGAAACATTTCCTAAATGCCTTATAGCCTCCTGATTATAAGTGTGGTGCACAACACAACCATAAGCAAGAATCTACTAGACACGGCTTCACATACACATTAGGATACTTGAACTTTGTACTCTGATACCAAGTTTGTCATGCCCCAAGCCTATACCCTTGATGCAATATGGTGCTTAAAATCATAAGTGACGCTAGCGAACCCATGGCCTGGTATACTGTTGAGATATAGACTGAAAGATAATGTTGAAGCTGAAATATGCTAACCTCTTTAAAATATTATAACAAAATTAACTTTCATTAACTGAGATATAAAAACATTTAAAGACTGATACAACAAATTTACTGTCTGTCTATCTATGAAGCCTCTATTAACACTGACCTCTTTCATACCTACGGTGGAGCCATAGTTTTGAGACTTAGGGACTTCTACTAAAGTTTTCAGCCTAATTTGATAGTTGAGCCTTCATCCCTTTGTCCGCTTGGTACTAAGTCTACTCCTAATTGAGTGTAAAGCAATAAATGCAACCTGAAGTACTGTATAGCTCAAAATACTGATAATCATTTGAGAATGTAAACTATTACTGAGAGTGAAGCATTCTAATCATATATTTTTGACTGACTAACTAATTGACTAATAGTGCATGATAATTGTTTGTATTACGTGACATATATGAATGTCAAAACTGTTCATATTAAAAACATGTTTTGTTGATCATACTGAACGTGGGCCGAAGCTTGCTTAATCATGCATAGTTCTTTTGTACTTAAAACAACTGGATTGAAGTGATTGGTAATCATGAATACTTATCTGGAAGTAAACCCATAGTTAAAATCTTTGTGAGGAAACTTTAACTTGTTTATACTGAATGCTGACAAGATGAACAAAATTATGAAAGGAGACCAAAATTCTGAGAAAATATAGTAAAATCAGGCTATAACACGCTTCTCCCAAATATCTTGGGTTTTGAAATCTATTTGCAGGAATTCATGTAAAAATCATTCTAACAAGGCTAGTAGTTATGTAAAATCATCAAGAAGTTAAATTCATAGTGAAAGACATGTTTGGGTTAGAACCCTAGAGTCATAACTTTTAAAATCGTATTGAAATCTGAAGCTTTGGGTATAAGGGTGAAGGGAAATCCACATTGAATACCCACATACCTGGTGAAATATAATCCTTGAAGAGAACCTCAAGTTTGAAGCTTGATGGAGAAAGCCCTAGGTCTAAAATTTGGAGAAGAATGCTCTTTTCTTCTTTGAAACTGACTTGAGAGATTGAATGGGGGAAACTGATATTTTGGGAGGTATTTTTACTTCATAAAATAATCCTAAAACTATTTATAGTCGGAGCTAAAATAAAAATGAATGGTCTTAAATACCCCAGGGATACTAAATTAAAAACTGCTGAAAAAAACTCATTGCCGAGTTCCACTGGAATGAACCACGACCCTTGAAATGGACCACGGCTCGTGAAAAGGGTTCATGGTTCCTGGGCAAAATTTCTAGCCTTTAGGCTGATTTCCATGATGTGAAAACATGGTCCATTGTTTGATCCACGAGCTGTGGATCAACCTCATGAATCTTAGGCCAAAAATAGCTTGCAGGATCGGTTTCTACGAAGGCAAACCACGAGTCATGGTTTGATCCACGAGTCATGGATGCCTCTCGTGGTTGTTGTCTGTCAATTTGACAGACAAACACCTATTAGTATAACACTGATAACTTTGTACTCCGGTCTCGGATTAATGTGCGGTCAGTGGTGTTAGAAAGAAGACTCAAAGATTTTTAATTCGGTGTATGCTAGGCCACCTAACTCCTTATATTATAGGAGTTATGATCATTTAAAGTTGACCCTAGTTTAGTCTTACATGAAAACTTCTTTGGTTGGGGTGCTTTCAACATAACGTGTCGATAGGAGTTTCTTATGAACATGATTAGCATCCAAATCACTCACTACACTAGGAAAATGATCATTACACTTATGGAAATGGTTTGGGTCTTAGTTTATAATTTTTGGGGTGTTATAATATCTCACCCTTGGGATCCTTCATCCTCGAATGAAGACTAACTAGGCTGCGGTGATAAGGAAAGAGTTGCAGTCCCACCAATTGAGTTCTAAAACCTGGAGTACTGACATGGTAACTGATTTCAGAATGAAATACGAATTGAGCTGGATTCATAAAATATATATGCATACTGTGAGTATAAGCACACTGATCATACGTAAAACTGAATGTCCAACATTATAACATGTCTCAAGTGAGAGTAGGGACGTAGCTGAAACTCATAAAGAATGAACCCATTCTTAGAAATTGTAACTAACTGAAAGAAAAATAAAACTTAGAGGAGTAACTTTACGAGAATACTACCCTTTCTAGACTTAACTTACTAGCATGGACTAAACTAACATAGGGCCTTCTAGTCTTAGGAATGATTACTGGCAGGTCTGAACTGGTCTGATATAAGGAGTCAACTATCTTTCTATCTGAAGCTATTGTACATAAAGTATGAGCAGTCTGGGCAGGGAGTAAGAACGAGACTATTCTCGCCTTAAACAATACGGTTGACAACGTTTAAGTTAAGGAACACCCATTTTTACTACACCAACTTTTCTGAATACCACATTTACTATTTGCAACTAAAATTCTAATCAACACACATATAGTTGCTAAGGTCTGAGTCTAACTACCTTCTTTCACCATGTTCAAGCCTATCTCGACTAAATCTCCTGCGTCTAGAGTTATCTCCCAAGAATAGTATTCCTTGTTATCACAAAAATCAACTAACCTTGAGCTATAACCAATGGGTCACTAGTCAAACAAAGCAAAGGCCCATATGTATTTCATTATGACATTCAAGCCTATTACTATGATCATCTTATGGATTTTTTTATAGATGACAATACCAGAGACTCATCTCCTCATCCCTAGCATATCTAAAAATTGTAATTGCAAGAACTTCTACAAAGATACACAAAAAAGAGAAAAAGTTAGTACATCCCATCTAGGCTACTACTTAGTTTCCTCCACTAGTAGCTACGACAACATAAGCCAAGCTCACTGAAGGAATAGAGTGGGAGCATGAGCATCCGAATGAAGGAATACTAATTGGTCTTTACTTAAACTTACCGTGATATAGTCACTCAAGGTGAGGTCTGAGAAGTCAAGTTCAAAGGCTTGAGTGTCTCACATTCTGAACATACGAAGTATGGTTAGAGTAAGGAAATCATAAGCATGAACTGATCAAGAAATATGGTCTGAGCATATACATGTCGTAGAATGATTTCATTAGCCGTTAAGGCATATCTTGAGGACTTAAATGAGTACATAGAACTGAGTGTACTATAAGATATGAGTTTGCATAAATAACGAGTCTCATGGCATAAAGCTGGGATTCATAGAACCATAGAGTATGACTGGAATCGTTGTCTCGAGTAATTTCTATTTGTTTTAGGAGCTGAGCATGGACATGAATTTGTATGGAGTGCATGAACTTAGTCATGAATATGGCAAAAATATGTCTGACTATAGTGTCATCTTGACTGAAGTGCTAGGAAATCTGCTGGAATAAGAATTGATCAATATCCGGTCATTGCTCTTTCTAGAATTTTATACTAGTTGAGTTTTAAGACTCGACTTGGTGCTTCATTCTATCATCACCCCTTAGCTCAAATGTCACCCCTCTAAGTTTGCTGATATCTCTCCTGAACAAGGCTAAAATCAACTAACTCTTGTAAAGTCGGGGTATCACTATACTCTAGGATGATAAACTCTCCCTGATAGTGTATAACTAAAGATACAAAACCCTTGATAGGTCTTCTTCTGAGGCATCTCTTAGCTTCCTCTTTACCCTTAGAGCTATCACTAGAGGACTCATACTCTCACTGGTGTATATAACACCTTCTTCTATAACTTAGCAATCTGACCTTTTTCTTATTCGTCTACTTACATTACATCTGTGAGTTCATATCTACCAAAATTAACTTAATTGAAACCATGCTAAGTTACTAAACAATGTCTATCTATAATCTCCTAAATATCATGCGACAATATACTACTCTGGGTACACATCTACCTTTCTAATGCTTAAGGCTCTCTTATTTATCTCATGACTTAGTAGTAATTTACCAATTCATCTAGGGGTCACATATACATCTTAAATTCACCACCATACTCATTGAAAATTTATCAACTTAATTCTTTGCATAAATTATGTCAAGCCTACTAGGTCAATTCTATAAAACTAGCATCAACATCCTCATCTTATAGCTACTATACTTCTGAATTCATACATCTAGTTCTAGGGTCATTCTGCTACTTATGGCCCATAACATTTCAATTCACACTTATCGTTGAGTGACTATACTACCCAATCACTTAGAAAACCATAATTTTTGGCTAAGGTGCCATTCGTATTAAAGTTTCTGGAATAGGGTCTGAGAGAACATCCTATTATAGGCTCAACTGCACGAGTGGAAAATGGTACATGCTCTTGGAATGGTAAACTTTAATGCACAAGTGGGCTCCTCTCAAGCCCTTGTGTAGTCTCTTAAATTTTTTGATGACTCTATGTGAGAGCATCCTACTGATAGGAATCTGAAAATACTGTCTCCACTACCTAAAAAATGAGGCATGATTGGAGGAATTGGATCAATGCATAAATCTGCATAAGTTTTTGAAGGAATAGTTCTACTATGCGATCTGGAGTGTGAAAGAAGGGAAACATTTGCTAAATGCTTTATTGCCTTCTGATTAGAAGTGTGCTGCACAACACACCCATAAGCAAGACCCTACTACACAGGGCTTCACAGACACCCTATGACCCTTAAACTCTATGACTTGATTCAAAGTTTGTCATGCCCCAAGCCAAAACCATGGACGCGATATCGTGCTTAGAGTCACAAGTGACCCCAAGATAACCCATTTCCTGGGCATACTACTGAGATATAGACTGAAAGATAATGCAGAAGCTAAAATATGCTGAGATCTTTAAAATATTATAACAAAATGAATTTTTATAAACAGAGATACAAAAACATTTTAAGACAGATACAACTAACTGACTGACTGACTTTCTATGAAGCCTCTATTAATACTGACTACAGTTAGCCAGGACTTGACCCCCAACTATCTCTAATCAATATATAAGAGTTGAAGATAAACTGCTATGACTACTACCAACTGGAGTTCCCGAATAAGGAGAACTCATCCCCAGCTGATTGGAAGCTGCGATCTATTTGACCATGATCCTGGGAGCTAGCACTAAAACTTACATCATAAAATGATGCAACACAAGGAATGTATGCAGTCAGTACTTTGAATGTACTAAACATGTGAGATAATGCACTAACTTTGAAATCATGAGAAAACATGTATACTGAAAGCATGGATGAAAACTGGACAATGATAACACCTGAAGTGCATAAGTCAAAACTGTAGAATATAAGCTCTTTTACTGAAAAAGGTGTAAATCCTATTTTGGAACAGTAACTGTGAGATCATGATATTTTAAGATATGTAAAACTATTATATGGTGATCCATAGACCAAAAAGATGAAGTATATCTGTAAATCATGAAATAGTGCAACTGAGCTGAAAGTCATGAGTCATGCTAAAAGGCATGTTTAAAGCAAATCTTTTAAGGTGTTTCTTCTACTGAGCATGCTGAAAATACGATATAGTGTACTGAATTCAAGATTAAAGGTATAAGCTAATGCAATGACCAAGTATATAAACATGCAATTGTATAATACTAAAATGAACTGAATAACTAAATACAAGGTCATGCAGTATTGCATATGGACTATAGGAGCTACTATTAACTGACCTACCCCAAGTTGAGCTAACTGTGGGGCCAACCTGTAACCCTAGATGGAAGGGTGTTCATACCTTTCCATGGGTATAAACAATTATGACGCAGATCCACTAAATTGATGTACACAAGGGATGAGGGTGTACAACCTAATCTGACAGCTGACCGCTTTAATACCTACGGTGGTGTCGTAGTTCTAGGACTTAGGGACTTTTACTAAAGGTCGTAGCCTAATCTGATAGCTGAGCCTTCACCCCTTCTTCTGCTCGGTACTAAGTCTACTCCCAACTGAGTATTGAAACTTAGTGTATAGCAATGAATACAACCTGAAGTACTGTATAGCTCAAAATACTGATAATAATCTAAGAATGAAAACTATTACTGAGACTGAAGCATTCTAATCATATAATTTTGACTGACTGAATACCTGATTAATAGTACATAAGAACGGTTTGTATCACGTGACATATCTGAATGTCAAAAATGTTCATATTTAAACATATTTTGTAGATCATACTAAAGGTGGGCTGAAGCCTGCTAAATCATGCATAGATCTTTTTTACTTAAAACAACCGAACTGAAGTGAGTGAGAATCATGAATACTTGTCTACAAGTTAAACCATAGTTAAAAACTTCATGAGGAAACTTTAACTTGCTTAGACTAAATGCTGACAAGATGAACTGAGTTCTGAAAGGAGAGATAAATTCTGAGAAAATATAGTAAAATCAGGTTAAAACATGCTTCTCCCAAATATCTTGGGTTTTGAAATCTATTTGCAGGAATTCATGTAAAAATCATTCTAACAAGGCTAGTACTTATGTAGACTCATCACGAAATCAAATTCATAGTGAAACACATCTTTGGGTAAGAACCCTGAAATCATAGCTTGTAAAATCATATTGAAATCTGAAACTTTTGGCATGACGGTGAAAGGAAATCCTCATTGAATACCCACATACCTGGTGAAAGATAATCCTTTAAGAGAACCTAATTTTTTAAGCTTGATGGAGAAATCCCTAAGTCTGAAATTTGGAGAAGAGCGCTCTTTTCTTCATTGAAACTGACTTGAGAGATTGAATGAAGGAAACTGATATGTTGGGAGGTATTTTTACTTAATGAAATAAGCCTAAAAATATTTATAGTTGGAGCTAAAAGAAAAATGAATGGTCTTAAACACCACTGGGATATTAAATTAAAAACTACTTAAAAAAACTCATCGTCGGGTTCCACAACAATGAACCAGGACCCTTGGAATGGACCACGGCTCGTGAAAAGGGTTTGTGGTTCCTGGGAAAAATTTCTGTCCTCTGGACTGATTTCCAAGAGGTGAAACCATGGTCCGTGGTTTGATCCATGAGACGTGGATCAACCTCATGAATCTCAGGCCAAAAACAGCTTGCAGGATCAGTTTCCACGAAGGCAAACCATGGGTCGTGGTTTGATCCACGAGTCATGGATGCCTCTCGTGGTTGTTGTCTGTCATTTTGACAGACAGACACCTGTTAGTTAAATGCTGATAACTTTTTACTCCGGTCTCGGATTAATATACGCTCAGTGGTGTTGGAAGAAGACTCGATGACCTTTAATTTAATGGGTGCTAGTCCACCTAACACTTTACATTCTAGAAGTTATAATTGTTTGAAGTTGACCCTAGTTTAGTCTTACATAAAAACTTTTTTAGTTGGGGTGGTTTCAACTTAACTTGTCGATAGGAGTTTTGTATGAACATGATTACCATCGAAATCACTCACCACACTAGGAAAATGATAATTGCACTTATGGAAATGGTTTGGGTATTAGCTTAGAATTTTTGGGGTGTTACAATGAGTCTTCCGGTCTTGATTTTGGCCCTTGGGTTCCGTTTTGGAAATTGTTGGCCTAAAGGTTAATTTTAGGCATAGGGCCCACATTTAATTAAATCGACCCTCAATGGGATTTTAATTGATTCCATTGGATCTGGAATGCCATTTCTAGTTGAATAACTCAGGTCATTTGTGTTCACGAGACCCCGAATGCGTTCTAGAAGGTCCATCGGAGTTCAAATTCTTGTGGGCCATGTTGATGGCAGCTCGTTGTTGTCATAGCACCAGCTTGCCCTTCTCCTATGTCAGAATTAGCCTCCTATGCATAGGCCTAACCTATGTCGGCCCTACGCTTGCCTTAGCCTACACGTGAGGTTGGCCGCCTACGCACAGGGCAAGTCCAGGCGCCCCATTTCTTGGCCTTCGCCTACGCGTGTGGCTGGCTTCCTACGCGTAGGGAAAGGACCATCCACCCTAACTTTTCCCTTCGCCTACGTGAGGCTTGGCTGCCTACGCGTAGGTTAAACCAGTTGCCTTTACCTTTTTCCTTTGCCTAGGCGACGCCTTTGCCACATTCAAATAGGCTAAGGCTGGCATCTTAAGTTGGCATTTTCCCTTCTTTCTTCTTCATTTTAAAATAATTTCAAGTGCGTTCCTCCATATCAAAGACCCCAAATACTCCATACTTCACCATTTTTGACGCCAACTGGTTGGAGAGTGTTTTTATGATGATCCTTGCTCGTTAATTGACTTCTAAAGTGGGTAAGTAACTTATTTAATTCCCATTTTCTCCATTGATTTCCTCGTTGATTCCTTGATGGGTGGGCTATTTTGGAGCCCCATTTTTTTTCCATTTCTGCTCAAATTTTGAGCATATGCTCCCAGGATTTTAAGGAACACTTACATGTTTTTCGTTTCCTATTTTGAGTTGCGAGGCTCGCGAGCCCGTTTGTGACCTAGATTTTGATCCAATTATGTTCATAGCATTATGGGTATCATTAGTATCATGTTGATGCTCTGATTATGTTATTGATAGTGGTTTCATAATTTGGAGCTTCCCGGAGCAGTTTGAGCTTGGACGATGCCATCCTCGCAACTAGTCATTAGATGACAGGTAGGTTATGGCTTTCTCTACCTAGACTCTGTGTATATATGATATAACTGCATTAGTTAGTATCCTTGGGTGGGTGTGTAGTAGGTTTGTACCCCAGACCTTGTCCATCTCTTCGGTCCATTTATTTCATATGTTGATTATAGTATTCGTGTAGTATTGTATATTTCCTTTGTGGTCCTGTGTGCCTTGTATTGATTCTGGAAGATAGATAGTGGGTTAATTGGGAAGGTCTGTATGTCTTCCAACCCTTGGATTGTCCTTTCCGACTGACCGTCAGTCTGAGGATAGAAAGTTATGCTGAAGTTGAGTTGAGATCCCAACTCTTCATGTAACTTACCGTAGAACTTAGAGGTAAACTATATGCCTCTGTCTAAAATGATTGATAGTGGTACCCAATGCAGTCTCACGATCTCCTTCACATAGATCATAGCCAACTAATGTGAATTATAGTCCACCTTGATCGGAATGAAATGAGCTGACTTGGTCAGCCTGTCAACAATGACCCAAATAGAGTCACGCCTTCCAAAGTCTTGGGAAGACCCACCACAAAATCTATGGCTATTCTCTCCCACTTCCACTCGGGAATGGGCATCCTCTAAAGTAGTCCTGCAGGCCTTTAGTGCTTATACTTTACCTGATGGAAATTATGACACTTGGACACAATATCAGCTATGTCCCTTTTCATCCCAGGCCACCAATAAAATTGCCTCAAATCCCTGTACATCATGGTTACGCTAGAATGAATCGAATACCGCGAACCATGAGCCTCTGTCAATACCTTCTGAATTATATCATCAACTCGAGGAACACAAATCCTTCCTCTGAAATTCATCACCCCACCAGCGTCCAACTTAGCGTCCCCAGACTCTCCAAATATTACCTTGCTTCGAAGCTTGCTCAAATGTGCATCCTGAAATTGCTTGGCCTTTATTTCTTCAATGAATGTGGATTTGACGTCAATACTGGCCAACACCCCACCCGGTTCTAAGATACCCAAGTGCATGAATTTAGCTTCCAAATCCTTAAGATCCCTTGCCAATGGTCATTTGGACACCTCCAAAAAAGCTAAACTGCCCATGCTGACTGTCTTTTAGTTCAATGCGTCTCCCACCACATTAGCCTTAACTGGATTGTACTAGATGGTCACATCATAGTCTTTCAACAACTCCATCCACCTCATGTGCCTCAGATTCAAGTCCTTCTAAGTAAATACATGCTACAGACTGTGATGATCAGTGAACACCTCACACTTGACACCATAAAGATAGTGTCTCCAAATTTTGAGTGCTAACACCACCGCTGCAAACTCCAAGTCATGGGTTGGATAGTTTTTATCATGAACTTTCAACTGCCTAGAAGTATATACTATCACATTCCTGTCCTGCATCAACACAACACCCAAACTCAAATGTGAAGCATCACAATATATAATAAAATCTTTACCTTCAACTGGATATGAAAGGATGGGATCCATGGTAAGAAGTGTCTTGAGCTTTTGGAAGCTCTCCTCACACTTTTTGGACTACACATACGGTACCTCTTTCTAAGTCGACCTTGTCAAGTGAGTAGCGATGGATGAAACTCTTGACTACCCCACAAAACTCCTCACCTCAGTTACAGAGCTCAGCCGGACCCAACTCTTGACTGCCTCAATCTTATAGGGATCTACCATCACCCCCCTTTCTAATGCCATCTTTAGACCATCATGAGTGGCACCCACCCAATACCCCCAGGTGAGCGGAACAATACTAACCCATCACTTAGCAAAGTCTATAAGCTCAAAACCAATGTGCATAAGGTAAACTAACATTCATAATAATAATCTGCAGAAAAAATCTTCCCTAGAACCTGAAGGTCATCGTACTAAAACATCTACCAAGTCTAAAATATGTGGATGCAACCCCAAAAACAAAATGGAGTTTAAGCCTGAAATAAGTGGGCCACAACAAAAAGAAAAACCAAAGCAGCTCGACCAAACCAGCTCACCCTTGATATCTGCAAACACTGGGACTACAAGTGAGGTCGCACGTCAGCCAACAAAAGATTGCCTATACTCACAAAAAGAAACGCAAGTGCAGAATCATTACACAAACACCGTGTACTGGTAGGATCATTGGCCAACTCCAAATTAACAAGATATGCACAATAAACTAAAGTTGAGTAAAGTACAGTAAACATGTACAACAAGCCAACAATATAGAATCCACTCTTATTTTACCCTCTTCCCTTACATCATTATAGTTTTTAGCAAATTCAACCACCTCCTAAAAAACCCTGCTAGAAGATGCTACCTGCAAAGTTGAAATCTGTAGCCTTGTGTTCAGACCCTTTACAAAATGGCAGATCCATTCTTTTTTTGTACTTAACAGCTGCTAAAACTAATGGTCCAATGCATGAAAACATGCCACAGAATAATCCCTTGCTCAATATTGGCAAAATCATCCCTCTTTCTATTTCTCAAAGTTCATGGAATATACTTTTCAAGAAACACTTGGTATAACTAGCTCTAAGTCATAGGAAGTGCCCTAATAGGCCTGCATTCTACATATTCTCTCCACCATATCTTAGCATCCCCTTGTAACAAAAAAGTAACAACCTCAACACCATACCTATCAACAACACCCATCCTGTGTAGATGCTCATGAAAGTCAATGATGAACTCAAAAGCATCCTCAGACTCTAACCCTTGAAATGCCAGAGGTTTAATCTTCACAAACATGCAGAAAAGATCATGCTCACCATCCGGCATTACCGGGCCTTTCTATGGTCGTAGAAACATACCTATCTCATAAGCATTATCCATCTAAAGAGACATAGCTACAACATATTGGGTCACTAGATGATGTATCGTGGGCACTGCAGGTGTAGTCCCATTACCTGTCAGTCCACTAAGAAAGCTAAAAACTTGTTGGATCATATCTGATGACATTAGGACCTGCACTACACCTCACTAAATGGGTGTTATCTTTATTCCCTGGACTAGTACTGCCTCATTATTCTTAATTTGAATCTCTTCTTCCACCACAACCTCATAAAGTTGTTCATGCTAGGGAGGGGATACTGACCTTTCTCGAAATGTAGTTGTGGTTCGCGCTCCACCCTAGAAGGTATGCTTCTCCTTCCTCTAGCTCTGCCTCTCACTCTTCCCCTACCATAAACTACAACCTCAATGACTAGTTTAGGTGCTTCTACTCTAGCCTTTGATGCATGTATTCTCACCATCTACAAGAATAAGAGTGAAAGAGTTAGATATCAATTTGGATCATAAGATACCACTTGTAATCAAGTAATAGAACAAAGGAAAAAAGTAGTTGAGGTTTTCTAATATGATGTAGCCTCTTGAAGAAAAGTACACATGTCTCTGTGTCATTCTGCAAGACTCTACTAGACACGTTATTGTACGATAAGATCAACGAACCTGATGCTCAAATACCAAGTTTGTCATGGCCCAACGTGCTTCTTGTGGGAGAACCAACCAACCCAAAGCTTAACCTTATACTTAGCCAATTTTAACAAAGATAAATAAAACCAACCTCAATTAAGTCGTAAAGAAAGTTAACTAATATAAATGAAAAAGTGTAGAAATTCACTAACTATAATATCCCCAAGAACTAAAAGTTATCGTACAAGAACTCCAGTCTAAAAAAATGTCTAAGATATCAAAAATAACTAAAAACATTAAAAATAACAAGAGTTCCATTGTCCGGAAGAAGGACAACAACTCGTAGAGGATCCACGATAGCTTGAGAAGTAGTGCTCACTCTTGAATCTGTAGTCAACCAGCTAGTCTATCCAATGTCATGTCTTAGTCTCTGAAACATGGTCTGCACTCAATAAATGAAGATTACAAGGTAGTATCAGTATAAAGTACTATATACTGGTAGGTAGCATTGGTTGATCAGGTTAGAACAAGTATATGGCCAAATCAAATAACAAGTAAAAGTCACCTTAGCACTTAGTAATTAATTCAATGAATATATAATCATATCAAGTCAAATAAATAGAAGTAATATCAAGTTCATAAAAGCCATTGACTACAACCATAAACATGTAAGGAGTTCACTCTCAAGTCAACACACATGGAATCTCTATCCACCTAACTCTCATCAACTCATCTAATATCTCTAGTCTCATCCTATTTCACAATCCAGCTCACCACAAATGACCATACAACAATGTAATGCTAAATAAAAGAGTGTACACACATGCTAAGGGTCTTATTTTTGCCTACTAGACATAACCTGTAGGGGACTCTAGGCTTTCATGTACCATATCGATGTTGTGTCTGCTCCACAGTAATCATATCAATATCCTGTGATGACCGTTTTGGTCATTTTTGTGTTTACGTATTCATTATACTGTTATATCTTTCTTGTAGCAGCCCCAAGTTATTTATGGCTTGCTGGGACTGATAGTTTGGGGCCTTGGTCATTTGTTTAGTTATTTTGGCCATTTGCCTGTTTTAGAGATTTAACTCAGAATATCGTTGACTTTAGTCAACATTTTTAGCTAACATGCTCAAAATTGAATTCTGATAGTTCCGTTAGCTCCATAGAATTGAGTTTGGTCTAGTTGGACCTTTAGTTGAGGTCTGAGAACTTCTGATGTGGGTTTTGTGTTGTTTTCTCCATTTTCTGGCCATTTGGAGTTGAAAGTATAACTTTGGGTGGCTCTCGATGATCAGAATTTTGGATTCGAAATCCTATGATTCCATCAGCTTTAGAATGATAAGTTTGGGTTGGGAAGGTGGTTGGTTAGGGTTTTGGGTGAGCCGGATTCATTTCGAGCCTTTGGGTTCTTATTCGTTAGTGTTGACTTGGGTCAGCATTTCTCTAAAATGACCTCGTATGGAAGTTTTGTTGATTCCGTTGAGTACGGAACATTATTTCCACTCTGTTAGTATTATTGATTTATGAATATCAATTTCCTATTATGCCTGAAATGCCCCATCGAGTATTAGAAAAGTTGCAGATTTCTTGTTGTTGCAGGTGCAGGCCTCAGCCTTAATCGCGATTGTGAGACTCTCTGTCATGATCGCGATGAATTTCTTGGTTCACTGTGGTTTGCGATCGCGACATCGCCGATCATGACCGCGAGGAAGTCCCTTCCCCTTTGTTCTTCGCGACTGCGTGGCTAGCCTTTGCTATCGTAATGGTCTAGCCAGCATGGTCCTCGCGATTGCAAGGGGTCCCGTTGCGATCGTGATGAAGGACCCATGGCAGTATATAAACTTCTCTTTTCATTTTTGCAGCATTTTGCTCAACTTTTCCAAACTCCAAGTAGTTAAACTCTCTCCCAAACTTGCTCCATATTAATCCTAGCATTGGGGAAATCATTTGTTCATCGTCTATTAGTGATTCTCCGATTATTGGTAAGCTTCTTCCCCAACATGCTTTTCCTTGTGCTTTCTTGAAAAATCCACCATTGTTGCTCTTACTCAAGCTTGGAATTTATGGTAGATTCTGCCTCCTAGCTCGTGCATGTTCATAGGTTGAAGAATTCTCCTTCGTGGCTTAAAATCCAGCTTCTTGGTAGGTAATTCTTTCCTAAATTCTGCTTTCCTTTCCTTAAATCCTTAAATTGGGTTCTTGTCTAGTAGGGGCTGTTTTAGCCCAAAATTGTTGCCCAATTTCCTTTATTTTTGGAGCATGTTGTCTTGGCATCGAGGTGGTCATCGTGCTCCTTTTTGTTTTGGTTTTGTGTTGTAGGCCCCACGATCTCACTTTTAACTTGGATTTTGACTCGGTTACAATTGTAGCATTATGGGTATCATTAGACTCATTTTAATGTTTTATTCATAATTTTGATAGTTTGATCATCGTTCGGGATCTCTTAGAGTGATCCAGGCTTGGATTTTGTTATCTCAGCAGCTTGTTATTGGACGACAGGTATGTTACAGTCTAAACTCCCTAGACTTAGCATATTTCAGATAAAATTGTACTAGTTGGCGTCCTTGGGTTGGGAGATTAGGTCGGAACCACAGACCTTGACCGCTTTATTCATGTCTGCCTACTTTTCTTCCTCCGATACTTATAGTACTTTCTTGATACGTTTTATTCACCCTTGTGGTCTTGTGAGGCCTTGTTGACCCTGGAACATAGAAGGTGGGTTATTGGGACTGTCCGCGAGTCCCAGACATATGAATATCCTTCTAGGCTGGTTATGCTTTGCTGAGTAGCAGTGGGCCTGGGCAGGGATGAAAGGTTGATTGCGAGCTGCTGGGAGGCTAGTTGAGTTGATCATTCATTTCCATGCATCTAAAGAGGATTTATCCATATTTTACTATTGTTTTGGCTTCAGTCCTACTGGAATTGTTTTCTAAACTTTGCATGGCCCTGGTGACCCGTTTTCGATTGAAATGAATTGGAAATAGTTTTACTTAACTTGTGGATCTTCTTGGCGTAAAAGAAGGTTAAATTATGATTTCTATCACTAGTTTTACTATTAACTCTAGACTCGGCAGGGCTGGGGTGCTAGTTGAGTTTTTTACTAAATTGGGATGATTTTTACCCTCAGTCGTACCGAGCACCTGAGATTACTTTCTATTGTTTAGACCCGGTTATGCCAGGGTACCCTTGGAGGGGTTTTTGAAACATTTTTTCCACTACTTTAGTCCTAGAAAGGGTCTGGGCATGCATATTCAAGACTGGGTCTCTATCTTGAACCCAGACTTGCTTTTGGATGATATGTTTTGATACTGAGTTTTAGTATGGGGTCAGCAACCTCAATGGACCTTGTCATTCCGGGCCTGGGGCTTTAGGATGCGTGTTCCAGAGGGAGGGTATACGATGAAGTAAAGGTATACGGGCAGTTATTTTTCATGGAACCGACCTGCAAGGCTCGATCGGCACCGGAGGGGGTACATACAGAGTTTCTATTCTACCTTAAGGTTATCATGCATCATATCATTCTGTGGTTATGGTTCCATCCTTGTTTGTTATTTTTTGAGTGTACGCTCTGGTTGTATGGTTAGCCAGAGGATTTGTTTTCACTTGTTTGTGTTCCTCTGTTGTATGGGCGACCGGGGGACTGTAGGTACCCTCTTGTTACTTTATTGCGTGTTATCCCCTGTTATGGTTATGCTTACAAGATAATATATGTCTAAGTTGTTACTTGTTGGATTTGAAATTTGTATGATTAGTTGGGTTATAGATTCCTGTTTCCAAGAATACCTATCTTTACTCTCCTCTTCCTTTCCTTGTACTTGAGGTTACCGGTATACCATCCATTTCTAAAATTTATTATGTATATACTGTTATTGCAAGGATCTCAGGTGCATTATTTCTTACTTTCACTTGTTCCTGTTGTGCATATATTCTGCTTGCTAGCCTCGTATGTTATTCTGTTGTCTTCCCTCTAGGCTAGATCTTTTGTACTCTTTGTTGATTTCTGTGATTACTTGCTTCTATTATGTCTGTTATTGTGTTTTTATGTTATATGTGCCCAGTCGGCCTATGATACCTATTGGGTACCTTATGCTTCACATTTGGTGCTAATACTACACTCTGCATCTTCTAGTGAAGATTCTAGTGTGGGCCATCATCGTTAGCTCATAAAGACTCGTGCGAGGGGCTGCGTTTGTGATATTTTGGATTGAGAGTGAGCTCTTGGCGACCGGAGCGTAGCTTGTAGTTATCTTTTGGTTATGCACTCTATTCCTACATAGAGACATCTTTTTATATATTATTTTGGACCCTTGTACTCCTTATGTAGATCCGTCTCTAATACGCTATGATACCAAGTTATTGGTTTTGTTTAGTTTCCGCATTGTATATATTATTCCTGTTATCTATTTTCTTGATCTTGTTCCCTTGCTTCCGCTTATTTAACTGTTCTTTCGCTTATTTAACTGTTCTTCCGCTTTGATTTCTACATAGTAGCCCATTACTGATAGTTCCGAGCTACGGGGATTAGTTCACCTACTGAAGGGTTGTAGGTGCCATCATGAATGAGAAATCGGGTCATGACAGCTTGGTATTAGAGCCTTAGGTTCACCGGTGTCATCAAAATAGGAGCAAATGCCTACTAGAGTCCTACGGATCAGGGCTGAGACGTGCGTACTCAATCTTTGGGAGGCTATAGTGATATCTTAGGAAAAATTAGACTCTTCTTGTTTCTATCTCGTACGTAGTATCCTTGAAAGTTTTGGAAATCTCACTTACTCTGGTTCACTCATCTGCAGATGGTTCGTACGAGATCTTCAATTTTTGGCAGAGGAGAGTCATTTACCCCTGCGCCTCTGTCTCCAGCTAGGGGTCAGGGTGGTCGCAAGAGTAGAGGTAGGGGTCATGGATGCCCTAGAGCAGTGACACCAGCTAGAGCTGCCAGAGTTGAGGTAGAGCCTGAGTATGACTATGAGCCATAGTTTGCTCTAGAGCAGTAGCATGTGGACTCGGGGGCAGCCTAGGTACCACCAGCTCTAATGCCATTTCCAGCACCAGTTTGTATTCCAGCTTCATCCCCAGCTCAGTCTTCGGATATTAGGGGTTTACTTGTTCAACTTTTGGGTAGGATTGGGGAGAGACCTTCAGAGGTAGCACAGATACCCGCTCAGGGGGTTGCCCTGGGTGTTCAGAATTCAGGAGCGTAGCCTGCTACTGCTGCTCCCCATTCCAAGGTTGTTCCGATTCCTTCAGTTGCACTACCTCTTGCTCCTCGCCCAGCTAGGATAGATGGGGAGCAGAAGGCCTTGAGTAGATTTTTGAGGTTGGCACCATCGAGATTTAATGTTATATCGGGTCAAGACGCGCATGATGTTATTACTACATGTGAGGAGATGTTGCACGATCTGGGTTTGTTGGAGACTCACAGAGTTAGTTATACCACCTATCAACTGGAGGGTCCAACGAAGTTATGGTGGAGGGCACAGGTTGCTTGCAGATCTTCTACATTGCCTCATTTTACCTGGTCTGAGTTTTATGAGGTCTTTATGGCTAAGTTCCTACCTCAGAATGATCGTGGGCATTGCAGGGAGAAGTTTACCTGACTTATGCAGGATTTTATGGCTGTCTCAAAGTATGAGACCCATTTTCATCAGCTAGCACCGTTTGGCGCTATGTCATTCCTACCGAAGAAGATTGGATTCACAGATTTTTATGGGGTTTGAGGCCAAAGATTAGGTAGACAGCTGAGATATTGGTTGCCAGTGGACGGTAATTTCAGGCTATCACAAACTATGCACGTACTATGGAGGACTTACAATGACATGATCAGGGGACCAGAGATAAGAGGCCTCAACATTTGGGTGGCTACAGTGGTTCCAGACATGGTGGTAGAGGTTCAGGAAAGTGGGGCTGGGGCTATCAGCCATAGCAGCACCAGGGTCAGTCCAGCCGACCGATTCAGGCTTCACTTTAGACTTCCGATAGTACCCAGTTCGAGCAGGGTCAGAGCATCCATTAGGGCTACAACGGTCAGTCTTCGAGGGGTACAACTTTTGGGGCATCAGGCCATGGTGGACATTCAGGTTCTGCTAGTTTATCCCGCCCGAGTAGGTCATCAGGGGCTTGTTTTACTTGTGGTGTGGTTTGGTTGGTCATTTTGCTAGAGATTGCCCCCAGTAGGGTACAGTTCAGCTGGCCGGGCCTTTACGAACAATTTAGGGAGGTAGTGTTGGTCATGGTAGAGGTAGTGCTCCATATGAAAAAGCAGGTGGTAGGGATGGCGGTCGAGCAGGTGGAAGTCAGCATCAGTTCTATATGGTCCCTGGGATATCGGAGGCAGAGGCCTCGAATAATGTGATTACAGGTATGATTTCAGTGTGCCATCAATATGCTATAACTTTATCTGATCCTGGATCCACTTGTTCATATGTATCTACCTACTTTCTGCCTTGTTTGGGGTTGTCTAGTGAGACATTATCTATTTATGTTTCTGTTTTGACCCCAGTAGGAGATTCTTTAGTAGTGGATCAGATTGTGAGATCCTGTGTGATATTTGTTAGTGATTTGGAGACTTGGGGTGATTTGATGATCCTTGACATGTTAGATTTTAATGTGAAACTAGGCATGGACTGGTTATCCCCTCACCATGCGATTGTGGATTGTTATGCCAAGACCGTTACCATAGGCGTGCCTGGTGTATCCCCGGTTGTGTGGCAGGGTTCTGTTAGCCATGCACTGTCTGGGTTCATCTTTTGTCTTAGAGCTAGGAAGTTGATTTTCCGTGGGTGTTTAGCTTATCTAGCATATGTCCAAGACATTAGTGCTGACCCTTCATCACCTGAGTCTTTTCATGTGGTTAGAGACTTCCTAGATGTGTTTCCTACTGACCTGCCAAGCATTTCACCTGAGAGAGATATTGATTTTGCCATTGAGTTAGAGTCGGGTGCCAGGACCATTTCTATTCCTCCCTACCGTATGGCTCCTGCTGAGTTAAGAGAGCTTAAGGAGCAGCTCCAAGATTTGTTAGCTAAGGGGTTCATTAGACCGAGTGTTTCTCCTTAGGGTGATCCTGTTCTCTTCGTGAAGAAAAAGGATGGGTCGATGCAGATGTGTATTGACTATCGGCAATTGAATAAGGTGACAGTGAAGAATAGGTATCTGATGCCTAGGATTGATGACTTTTTTTATCAGCTCCAGGGTTCAGCCATGTTTTCAAAGATTGATTTGAGGTCCAGCTACTATCAGTTGAGGATTAGGGCGGAGGACATCCCTAAGACAGCATTCAGGACATGTTATAACCACTATGAGTTCCTGGTGATGTCTTTTGGGTTGACTAATTCCTCCGCAGCCTTTATGTATTTGATGCATAAGGTGCTTAGCTCATACTTGGAAATGTTTGTGATAGTTTTCATTGATGACATTCTGATATACTGGAGGAGTAGGGACGAGCATGAGCAGCACTTGAGGACTGTACTTCAGACTTTGAGAGATCATCGGCTTTATGCAAAGTTCTCAAGGTGTGAGTTTTGGCTTGAGTAGGTTGCTTTCCTAGGGCATGTGGTGTCTAAGGATTGGATTAGGGTTGATCCGGGTTAGATTTCTGCGGTTCATGATTGGCCTAGACCTACTACTCCTACTGAAGTTCGCAACTTTGTTGGTTTAGCCAGGTACTACAGACGGTTTGTTGAGGGATTTTATTCCATAGAAACACCCTTGACTATGTTGACTAGGAAGGATGTCCCAATCCAGTGATCGAATTAGTGCGAGGATAGCTTTCAGAGGCTTAAGGCCTTATTGACTTCAACTCCAGTTCTGACTTTGCCTGTTGATAGTCAGAGTTTGTCCGTGTATTATGATTCTTCAGGGGTCGGTCTTGGTTGTGTATTGATGCAGCAGAGTCGAGTGATAGCATATGCGTCCAGGCAGCTAAAGATTCCCGAGCGCAACTATCCCACTCATGACTTAGAGTTTGTGGTAGTAATCTTCGTGCTCAAGATCTGGAGGAACTACTTATAGGGAGTTCACTGTGAGATATTCACCGATCACGTAGTCTTCAGTACATTAAGAGTTAGCGGGAGCTGAACTCGAGACAGAGGAGATGGATTAAACTACTGAAGGACTACGATTTCACTATTCTATACCATCCGGGCAAGGCAAACATGGTAGTGGATGCCTTGAGTCAGAACATGGTGAGTATGGGCAACCTAGCTTCACTTATAGTTTCTGAGCAACCATTGGCCTTGGATATGCAGTCCTTGGCTAATCGATTGGTTAGGCTTGACTTATCAGATCCCATTAGAGTTCTTGCCAGTGTTGAGGTCCATTTTACTCTAGTTGATCTGATTTAGAGCTGACAGTTTGAGGATAAGAGTTTGTGTGACCGTCGTGATCAGGTAGTATCGGGTGAGGCCAGTCGGGCTACTTTGGGTTCTGATGGTATTCTGAGGTTTGATGGCTGACTTTGTGTTTTGAGGGTTGGTGATTTTATTCAGTTAATACTCCATGAGACACATTGTTCTAGATACTCCATTAATCCTGGTGCGGCAAAGATGTATAGAGATTTCAGACAGCTTTACTGGTGGTGTGGTATGAAGGAGGATGTAGCAGAGTTTGTATTTCGGTACTTGAATTGTTAGCAGGTGAAGTTCAAGCACATGAGACCGGGTGGCTTGATGCAGCGACTTCCCATTCCTAAGTTTAAGTGGGAAGGTATTAATATGGACTTCGTTGTTCGTTTGCCTCATACTTCTCATGGGTTTGATTCCATTTGGGTGATTATGGATCGACTGACTAAGTCAGCCCACTTCTTGCCGGTTCAGACTTCCTATGGTGCAGAGAGGTAAGCATAGATATACCTTCGTGAGATTGTTCGGTTGCATGGGGTCCCAACTTCTATCATTTCAGACCACGGCAAGAAGTTCACATCTCTGTTCTGGAGAGCTATATAGAGGGATTTGGGTACAGAGGTTCAGCTTAGTACTGCTTTCTACCCTCAGACAGATGGCCAGTCCAAGAGGACTATTTAGGTCCTAGAGGACATGCTTCGGGCTTGTGTTCTTGGCTTTAGAGGTTCATGGGATCAGTTTGTGCCATTGGCCAAGTTTGTATATAATAATAGTTTTTATTCGAGCATCGACATGGCACATTTTGAGGCCTTGTATGGTAGCATTGCAGATCGCTAATTTGTTGGTTTGATGGTTTAGAGTCCAGACCACAGAGTACAGATTTGCTTAGAGATTCCTTGGACAGAGTCCATTTGATTCAGGACAGACTTAGAGCAGACCAGAGTAGGCAGAAGAGCTACGCTAATCATCCACTTCGTGCCTTAGAGTTCAATGTTAGTGACTTGGTTTTCCTTCGAGTGTCGCACGTTAAGGGCATGATGATATTTGGTCAGCGGGGCAGGCTTAGCCCGAGGTTTATTGGGCCATTTGAGATTCTATAGAGGGTTGGTAGTGTTGCCTACATGTTAGTTTTGCCTCCGATGTTTTCAGCTGTTCACCCAATCTTTCATGTCTCGATGTTGTGCCGGTATATGCCAGATGAGTCTCATGTGTTGCTAGGTCTGGTAGTTTGGTGCCCTGGTCGTTCATTTGGTTGTTTTGGCCGTTTGCCTGTTTTAGGGCCTTAACTTAAAATATCATTGACTTTAGTCAACATACTTAGCTAACGTACTCGGAATTTAATTCTGACAGTTCCATTAGCTCCGTAGCATTGAGTTTGGTCTAGCTGGACCTTCAGTTTAGGCCTGAGAACTTCCAGTGTGGGTTTTGTGTTGTTTTCTCCATTTTCAGGCCATTTGGAGTTGAAAGTGTTACTTTGGGTGGCTTTCGATGATCGGAGTGTTGGATTCGAAATTCGATGATTCAATCAGCTTTGGAATGATGAATTGGGTTGGGAAGGTGGTTGGTTTGGGTTCCGGGTGAGCCGGACTCATTTCGAGCCTTTGGGTTCTTATTCGTTAGTGTTGATTTGGGTAAACATTTCTCCAAAATGACCTCGCATAGAAGTTTTGTTGATTCTGTTGAGTTCGGAACACCGTTTCCACTCTGTTAGCATTATTGGTTTGTGAATATCGATTTCCAATTGTGCCCAGAATGCCCCATCGAATTTTGTGAAAGTTGCCAATTTTTGGTTGTTGCAAATGCAGGCCTCAGGACTTAATCGCGATCGCGAGACTCCCTATCGCGACCATGATGAAATGCCTGGTTTAGTGAGCTCTCAATTGCGACGTCCCCTGTCGTGACCGCGATGAAGTCCCTTCCCCTTTGTTCTTCATGACCGTATGGCTAGACTTCGCGATCGCGATAGTCCAGCCAGCGTGGTCCTCACGATCACAAGGGGTCCCATCGCGATCACGATGAAGGACCAATGGCAGTATATAAAATTATCTCTTCATTTTTTTAGCATTTTGCTCAACTTTTCCCAAGTCCAAGCAGTTAAACTCTCTCCCAAACTTGCTCCATATCAATCCTAGCAGACTACAACAGTTCATTCACAGCCCACTGGGCACCACCACTTGCATCTTCTACTACTGTAATATTTTCTACTACACAACCTCCACATCCAGTCGCACCTTACGCCTACACTCGAAAGGGATTCATGTCAGTGGACTACAAAGATTATTATGCAAATAGACAGTTCTATTATTTACTGAATAACCTAGGACCATTTGTCATGAGTGCAATAAGGGTGGCATTGACACCACTTCAGACATCCATTGAGAAGTTACATGCCCAACAATATAGCCTCTAGACTTGCCTGAATAATACCATGAATTTTACTTTTTCCTCTTCTGCCATTGATACATTAAGGGAGGAGCTAACTCAGACAAAGAAGGATGTTCTGAAGCTACAGTCCCATCCAATTCTATTTTTTAGTGAGCCCACTGTGCCTACTCTAGTGCCACCTACACCAAAGATTGTTCATTTGTCATTCCCTACACCACCTCCATGCAATATAGAGAAGCGACTATGAGATGATGATTACACTGAGTTGACACAACTTTAGGTAGAGCGAGAGGAGGAGAGACTACTGAAGTTAGGAATGCATGAGTCATTGTTTGAGATGACAGGATCCAGAGGATAGGGTACCTCATACAGCACATCAGTTGCTGCAGACCCAAGGCATATAGGCGACCACAGTTCCCCTCATACACTTTTAGATCCCACTGTACATGTGGTAGATATGTAGAAACCGGACTGAAGTGCCTAGAGTGTTGCAGGTAAGTTTCATTTCCCTTGATTTATTTTCTTTGCATTGGGGACAATTCAATGCTATTCATGGGGGGTGGGACTTCCTGGATGTGTGCCTTCAGGTTTTTCTTGCCATATTTTTTTCTCGAGGGCATTTTATTTCTTGGTGAATCGGCATGTGTAGATTAGGTAGTTGTTATTGTTTAAATTTAAGGAAACCAGGATGACTTAAGTAGTTATGTCTTGAAAATTGAAGCATGTGTGTATTGTTATATGATCCCTCCCTAATTTTTTTTTCTAATTATGTGTGATAAACGGAAACTCTAATTTGTTTGGCTCTACATATGACATTATAATTGTTAAGGCTAATGACTATGTTTATTTGAGCATGTGCACTAACTTGGTAGTTAATACTTAAAACCATGTTCCATATGTGTGTAAGAATTGGTTGATCCATGTTGCATCTTGATATCTAGAACTTGCCCAATGTGTGTGCAGTGCAAAATGAGGAAAGGCAAAACTAGCAAATAATTTAGGAATTCTTCTATGAACCTATTCTCAATCCTCGTTTGATCTACCTAATGCATTACCTTAGTGAGCCCCGTTGAGCCTTAAACCTAGTATTTTGAAGCCACAAATAAAGCCTACCCTCTTTGTTCTAAGCCATTGTATTTGATCAAAAGAACCTCCTAAGAGCGTGTCTTAAACCTCTTTGAGAAAGAAGGAGCAAAGCAAGGAGTTAATATAAAAGAGTAAAGGAGTATGAAAATAAATGTTGGCATTGAGCAATGAAATAAAAAAAAAAGATGGTAATGTTGGTGTTTATGTGTGTGATTAAAATTTTTTGATCCTTATCAATGAATTGGGTATGAATTAAGAAGGGAAGGAAAATAAGTGATAAAAGGTGGACTGAATGTGAGACATGTAGTGTACTAAAAGCGGTTAGGGAGGATAGTCATGATTTTTACTAAATGAATCCTACCCGTCTCTTAGCCAAGATTACGACCAACAAAAAGTCATTTTTGATCCTAGGTTTGATGTCTTCTATATTAGTAGAGTATCACACTATGGGCAAGCTTATAGTTCATCGGATCTTGCATGTGTAATTCATTTTGAGCGTGAGTGTTTTCTCTTATCCTTTGTCCTACAGTCCCTCTTGTGTGCTTATAATGAAAAATATGGGACATTCATTGGTCTAAAGTGAGGGCATATGGTGATGGCCGATTGACTGCAAGATAAGTTGGTTTCATTACTTAACTTACATAGTCATTTCTTCATAATATGATGTCATGTACGAATCCTTATATTTCAGAGTAAAGTTTGTATGAACATTGGCTTAAAAATTGCATTCGGGAATTGATGTGAGAACATGCTTGAAGTTACTCGATAGAGCTGATGTAGACATCTTGTTTTTTCTGATAGTTAAACATTTGTTGGTATTGTGTTTAGTCATGTTTTTATCTTGTTTTGTCAGCTTGAGGACAAGCAAAGTCTCTAAGTTGGGGGTGTTAATGTATTAAGATCTTACGACATACTTGATGCTTTTTAGCAAAGAATTTTGGTAGTTTTCCAGTATGTATTGCGCAAATTTATGTGCTTTGGTTGTGTTTCAGGATGGTAGACTTGATTCAACAAAAGGGTAAAGATGTGTTAAAAATGAGAAGCATTACTAACCATTTTAAGTTGAAATGAGCCGTTGGTACATTCGCTTCAGTCAACATCAGAGACAGAAGCTGACACAGAAAGGAAAGTTATAGCGGCTAGTGTAATGAGTTGTATCCATAAGGAATGGTCCATTTCCTTGACCGTTCCAGAAACCAGAAAAGCTTTTCAAAGCAAAAGTTACAATGGCTTAAGAAATGGTCTGTTATGGGCTATTATGGACCATTTTGACTTTTGTGCAAGGTGATGTATTTTTACTTTCCTAGACCAATCAGAACTTGGATTTTAATGACCCTTCTGGTCATTTATGCATTTTTACCTTTCTTGTACTATTAGTGCTTGTCTGTAGCGGCCACAAGTAATTTATGGATTGCTGGGACCGATAGTATGGTGCCTGGGCCATTTGTTTTGTCTTTTTGGTCGTTCCTTGTTTTAGAACTTTAGACTTTGAAAATCATTGACTTCAGTCAACATCCTTGGTGAACGTGCTTGAAATCAAATTCTAACAGTTTTGTTAGCTCCGGAGCATGGACTTTGGTCTAGTGAGACTGTTGGTGAGGATCCAGGAGCTATTCAGCTTGGAATTCTCTCTCATTCTGTGTTTTCAGGCCAGTTGGGCTTGTTTGGTTGACTTTGGTCAACATTTGAAGAAGACAGTCTCGGCTGGAAATTCTTTCAGTATTGTTAACTCTGGAATGTCGAGTTTAGGCTACAGGGACAATTGGTTCGGGTTTCGAGTGCCACGCCCTAAGCCTTCATCCTGGACACGACAGTGTGCTTAGAGTCACAAGTGACCCCAAGCAAAACCATGGCCTGGCATACTGCTGAGATATAGACTGAAAGATAATGCGTAAGCTGAAATATGCTGAGCTTTTTAAAATAATATAATAAAATGAAATTTCATAAACTAAGATACAAAAACATTTGAAGACTGATACAACTAACCAACAGTCTGTCTGTCTATGAAGCCTCTATTAACACTGAGAATAGTTAGTCGGTACATGACACCTAACTATTTCTAATCAATATATAAAAGCTGAAGTTAAATTACGATGACTACTATCGACCAGAGTTCCCTAATAAGGAGAACTCATCCCGTGATCACTTGAAGCTGGGATCTATCTGACCATGATCTTTGAAGCTAGCACTAAAACCTACATCATAAAATGATGCAGCACAAGGAATGCATGCGGTCAATACTTTGAAAGTACTGAGCATGTGAGATAATGCACTAACTTTGAGATCATGAGAAAACATGTATACTGAAAGCATGGTTGGAAACTGGACTAGGTATAACATCTGAAGTGCATAATTCAAGACTGTAGAATATAAACTCTTTTACTGAAAAGGATGTAAATCCTATTTCAGAACAGTAACTGTGAGATCATGATATTTTAAGATAAGTAAAACTGTTATTTGGGGATCCATAGACCAAAAAATGAAGTATATTTTTAAATCATGAAATAGTGCAACTGAGCTGAAAGTCATGAGTCATGCTAAAAGTCATGTTTAAAGCAAATCCTTAGGGGAATTTCTTCTACTGAGCATGCTGAAAATACTGATATAGTGTAGTGAATGCAAGTTGAAAGGTATAAGAAGATGCAATGACCAATTATATAAACATACAACTGTATAATACTGAACTGAATAACTGAATATAAGGTCATGCATTAATGAATATAGATAGTAGGAGCTACTATTAACTGACATACCCCAAGCTGAGCTAACTGTGGGGCCAACCTGCAACCCTAGATTGAAGCGTGTTCATACCTTTCCAAGGGTATAAACAAATCTGACGTGGATCCACTAATATGATGTCCATAAGGGACGAGGGTGTACAACCTAATCTGACAGCAGACCCCTTTCATACCTATGGTGGCGCCGAAGTTCTAGGACTTAAGGACTTCTACTAAAAGTCTCAGCTTAATCTGATAGCTGAGCCTTCATTATTTCATCCGCTCGGTACTAAGTCTACTTCCAACTGAGTGTAAAGCAATAAATGCAACCTGAAGTATTGGGTAGCTCAAAATACTGATAATCATCTGAGAATGAAAACTATTACTGAGACTCAAGCTTTCTAATTATGTAATTTTGACTGACTGAATAACTGAATAATAGTGCATGAGAATGGTTTGTATCATGTGACATATCTGAATGTCAAAATTGTTCATATTTAAAACATATTTTGTAGATAATACTAAAGGTGGGCCGAAGCTTGCTAAACCATGCATAGTTCTTTTGTACTTAAAACAACTGGACTAAAGTGATTGGGAATCATGAATACTTGTCTGGATATAAAGCCATAGTTAAAATCTTTGTGAGGTAACTTTAACTTGTTTAGACTTAATGCTGACAAGATGAAATGAATTCTGAAGGGAGAGCTAAATTCTAAGAAAATATAGTAAAATCAGGATAAAACATGCTTCTCCCAAATAACTTGGGTTTTGAAATCTATTTGCAGGAATTCATGTAAAAAATCATTCTAACGAGGCTAGTAGTTATGTATAATCATTAAATCATTCTAACGAGGCTAGTAGTTATGTATAATCATCAAGAAATCGAATTAATAGTGAAACACATGTTTGGGTAAGAACCCTAGAATCATAACTAGTAAAATCATACTTAAATTTGAAACTTTGGGCATAAGGGTGAAGGAAAATCCTCATTGAATACCCACATACCTGGTGAAAGATAATCCTTAAAGAGAACCTGTAGTTTGAAGCTTGATGGAGAAATCCCTAGGTCCAAAATTTGGAGAAGAACACTCTTTTCTTCATTGAAACTGACTTGAGAAATTGAATAAGGGAAAATGATTTTTTGGGAGGTATTTTTACTTAATGAATTAAGCCTAAAACTATTTATAGTCAGAGCTAAAAGAAGAATAAATGGTCATAAACACCACTGGGATACTAAATTAAAAACTGCTCAAAAAAACTCATCGTCGAATTTCATGGGCATGAACTATGGCCCATGGAATAGACCACGGCTCGTTAAAAGGGTTCGTAGTTCCTGGGAAAAATTTCTGGCCTCTGGACTGATTTTCGCGAGGTGAAACCATGGTCCGTGGTTTGATCCATGGGCTGTGGATCAACCTCGTGAATCTCAGGCCAAAAATACCTTGCAGGATCAGTTTCCACGAAGGCAAACCACGGGCCGTGGTTTGGTCAAAGAGTAGTAGATGCCTCTCGTGGTTGTTGTCTGTCATTTTGATAGACAGACACATGTTAGTAAAATGCTAATAACTTTATACTCTGTACACAAATTAATGCACGGTTAGTGGAATTGGAAAGAAGAGTCGACGAACTTTTATTTGCTAAGTGCTAGGACACCTAACTCATCACATTCTAGGAGTTATTACCATTTGAAGTTGACCCTAGTTTAGTCTTACATGAAAACTTCTTTGGTTGGGGTGCTATCAACATAATTTGTCGATAGGAGTTTCTTATGAACATAATTAGCATCCAAATCACTCACCACACTAGGAAAATGATCATTATAGAAATTGTTTGGGTCTTAACTTAGAATTTTTGGGGTGGTAAAATACCTCCCCCTTTGGTTCATTCATCTTGGAATAAAGACTAACTAGGGTTAGGTGATAGGGAAAGAGTTGCAATCCCACCAACTGAGTTCTAAAACCTAGAGTACTGACATGGTAACTGATTTCTGACTTAAATATGAATTGAGCTAGATTTGTAAGACAAATATGCATACTGTGAGCATAAGAACACTGATCAGACATGAAACTGAATGTCCAATATGATAACTGGTCTGAAGTTAGAGTAGGGACTTCACTGAAACTCATAAATAATAAATGCATTCTAAGAAATTGTAACTAACTGAAAGAAACATAAAACTGAGAGGAGTAACTTTACGAGAAAACTACCCTCTTCTAGACTGAACTTACTAGCATGGACTGAACTAAACATAGGGCCTTCTAGTCTTAGGAATGAATACTCGCAGGTCTGAACTGGTCTTATATAAGGAGTCTACTATCTTCCTATCTAAAGCTATTGTACATAAAGTATAAGCACCCTAGGCAGGGAGTAAGAATGATACTATATCTGCCTTAAACAATACGATTGACAACTTTAAAGCTAAGGAACACCCTTTTTAACTACACAAACTTCTCTGAATACCACACTTAACATTTGCAACTAAAATTCTCATCAACACACATATAGGTGCTAAGGTCTGAGTCTAACTACCTTCTTTCACAATGTTCAAGCCCATCTCAACTAAATCTCTTGCATCTAGAGTTATCTCCCAAGAATGGTATTCCTTCTTATCACAAAAATTAACAAACCTTCAGCTATAATCAATAGGTCACTAGTCTCACAAAGGAAAGTCCCATATGTATTTCATCTCGACATTCATGCCTATTACTATGATCATTTTATGGATTTTTTTGTACCTGACATTACCTGAGACTCATCTACTCTTCCCTAGCATATCCGAAAATTGTAACTGCAAGAACTTCTACAAAGAGACACAAAAAGGAGAAAAAGTTAGTACTTTTTATCTAGGCTACTACATAGCTTCCTCCACAGTACTTTCTATCTAGGCTACTACATAGCTTCCTCCACTAGTAGCTATGACAACATAACCTAAGCTTGCTGAAGGAATAGAGTGGGAGCATGAACATCACGAATAAAGGAATAATGATCGATCTTGACTTAAACTTAGCGTGATCTAGCCACTCAAGGTGAGGTCTAAGAGGTCAAGTTCAAAGGCCTTAGTGTCTCACATTCTGGACATATAAAGCATGGTTAGAGTAAAGAAATCATAAGAACTAACTAATCAAGAAATCCAGTCTGAGCATACACGTGCCGTAGCATGATTTTGTTAGCCGTTAAGTCATATCTTGAGGACTGAACTGAGTGTACTGTGAGAGATCAGTTTGCATAAATAATGAGTCTCATGGCATAAAGCTGGGATTCATAAAACCGTAAATTAAGACTAGAATCACTATATGGAGCAATTTCTGTTTGTTTAGGAGATGAGCATGGACATGAATCTGTATGGAGTGCATGAACTTATTCATGAATATGGCATAAATACTTTTAGGTATAGTGTCATCTTGAATGAAGTGCTAGGAAATCCGCTGGAATAAGAATGGATCAATATCCCATCATTGCCTTTTCTAGAATTCTATACTAGTTGAGTTGCAAGACTCGACTTGGCTCTTCATTCTATCTTCTCCCCCTTAACTCAAATGTCACCCCTCTAAGTTTGCCGATCTCTCTCCTGAACTAGGCTAAAATTAACTAACTTTTGTAAAGTCGGGGTATCACTGTACTCTTGGATGCTAAACTCTTCCTGACATGCTATAATTGAAGATGCAAAACCATTGCTAGGTATTCTTCTGCGACATCTCTTAGCTTCCTCTTTACCCTTAAGGATATCACTAGAGGACTCATACTCTCACTGGCATATATAACCACTTCTTCTAACACTTAGCAATTTGACCTTTGCTTATTCGTCTACTAGCATCGCATCTATAAGTTCACATCCACCAAAAACACCTTAATTGAAACCATGCTAAGACACTCAACATCGTATATCTATAATCTCCTGAATATCACTCAACAACATACTACTCTGGGTACACATCTACCTTTCTAATGCTTAAGGCTCTCTTATTTATTTCATGACTTAGTCACAATTTACCAATTCATCTAGGGGCCACATATACATATTAAATGCACCACCATACTCATTGAAAATTAATCAACTTAATTCATTGCATATATTACATCAACCCTAGTAGGTCAATTCTATAAAACTAGCATCACCATCCTAATCTTATAGCTACTATACTTCTTAATTCATACGTCTAGTTTTGGGTTCATTATGATACTTATGGCCTATAACATCTCAATTCACACTAACCATTGACTGACTATACTAACCAAGCGCTTAGAAAACCATAATTTTTGGGTAAGGTGCCATTCGTAGTAAAGTTTCTAGAACGGGGTCTAAGAGAAAATCCTATCGTAGGCTCAACTACACGAGTGGAAAATGGTAGAAGCTCTTGGAATGGTAGACTTTAATGAATTAGTGGATCCTCTCAAGCCCTTGTGCAGTCTCTTAACTTTTCATTTGACTCTATCTGATGGCATCTTACTGATAGAAATCTGAACAATATTGTGTCCACTACCTTGAAGATGAGGCATGATTGGAGGAATTGGATAAATGCATAAATCTGCATAAGTTTCTGAAGGAACAATTCTACTGTGCGATCTGGAGTATGAAATGAGGGAAACATTTCCTAAATGCCTTATAGCCTCCTGATTATAAGTGTGGTGCACAACACAACCATAAGCAAGAATCTACTAGACACGGCTTCACATACACATTAGGATACTTGAACTTTGTACTCTGATACCAAGTTTGTCATGCCCCAAGCCTATACCCTTGATGCAATATGGTGCTTAAAATCATAAGTGACACTAGCGAACCCATGGCCTGGTATACTGTTGAGATATAGACTGAAAGATAATGTTGAAGCTGAAATATGCTAACCTCTTTAAAATATTATAACAAAATTAACTTTCATTAACTGAGATATAAAAACATTTAAAGACTGATACAACAAATTTACTGTCTGTCTATCTATGAAGCCTCTATTAACACTGACCTCTTTCATACCTACGGTGGAGCCATAGTTTTGAGACTTAGGGACTTCTACTAAAGTTTTCAGCCTAATTTGATAGTTGAGCCTTCATCCCTTTGTCCGCTTGGTACTAAGTCTACTCCTAATTGAGTGTAAAGCAATAAATGCAACCTGAAGTACTGTATAGCTCAAAATACTGATAATCATTTGAGAATGTAAACTATTACTGAGAGTGAAGCATTCTAATCATATATTTTTGACTGACTAACTACTTGACTAATAGTGCATGATAATTGTTTGTATTACGTGACATATATGAATGTCAAAACTGTTCATATTAAAAACATGTTTTGTTGATCATACTGAACGTGGGCCGAAGCTTGCTTAATCATGCATAGTTCTTTTGTACTTAAAACAACTGGATTGAAGTGATTGGTAATCATGAATACTTATCTGGAAGTAAACCCATAGTTAAAATCTTTGTGAGGAAACTTTAACTTGTTTATACTGAATGCTGACAAGATGAACAAAATTATGAAAGGAGACCAAAATTCTGAGAAAATATAGTAAAATCAGGCTATAACACGCTTCTCCCAAATATCTTGGGTTTCGAAATCTATTTGCAAGAATTCATGTAAAAATCATTCTAACAAGGCTAGTAGTTATGTAAAATCATCAAGAAGTTAAATTCATAGTGAAAGACATGTTTGGGTTAGAACCCTAGAGTCATAACTTTTAAAATCGTATTGAAATCTGAAGCTTTGGGTATAAGGGTGAAGGGAAATCCACATTGAATACCCACATACCTGGTGAAATATAATCCTTGAAGAGAACCTCAAGTTTGAAGCTTGATGGAGAAAGCCCTAGGTCTAAAATTGGGAGAAGAATGCTCTTTTCTTCTTTGAAACTGACTTGAGAGATTGAATGGGGGAAACTGATATTTTGGGAGGTATTTTTACTTCATAAAATAATCTGCCTGTCGCGTGGATGATTTCTATTATAACAATTACCTCAACCTACAGGACTCGAAGCTCTAAGAGCCTGTTGTTGAACTGCTTTCCAAAGATGAGGATAATTCCTCCTTAGGTGAATGTACGGTCTATTTAGTAGAGTTGCCCATGAGGACACCAAGCAGCATATTCAGAACATCGGGGAAATTTGTCAACCATACATGATCCAAAATATCTCCCAAGAGTCCATCTGGTTGCGCCTATTCCCTTTCTCTTTGACAGGGAAAGCCATGGCGTGGTTGGAAGAATTGCCGGATGGATCTATCACATCTTGGGCTGAGTTGTCTAAAGCATTCACTTTAAGGTTCTTTCCTCCATATCGCATGATGAAACTCTGAGACGAGATCATCAACTTCAAGCAACTTCCGGATGAGCTCTTACATAAGGCTTGGTTGCACTTCAACAAGAAGATTATTTTATGCCCGAACCATGAGCTATCAGAATTTTTTTTGCTTTAAAGCTTCTACCGGTCATTGAATTCCATGAACAAAACAATGGCAAATAGCCTCGGAGATAGCATTTTTATAGACATGACATTCCCTGTTGCCTCGGCTTTCTTAGAACGGATGAAAAAAACCCATCAAGCTTGGTATGCCCTGGAGAAAGATGTACCTACCTCAGGAGTGACTCTCTCTATCTTGGATGATGAAATTAGAAAGAGGGGCAGAGTTCAAGATGAAACAATGGCCAAGATGATGGCCGAAATTGACCTCTTGGCAAATCATGTGATTAGTACAAAGGGGGCGAGTGTAGTAGACACCTCAGAAATAAGAGCCAGTGATGAGGAGCTTATGATGGTGGTTGACCAAAAGTTATGTTTTTTGTCGGAGGGTTCTCATCCCGGGTATTATCGCCCAAGGGAAGAGAACCAAGGTTGGAAACGAGATGATCAGGATAGGTACGGTGAGCGGTACAACCAGCAAGGTGCTTATGCAACCCCAAAAAAATCAAATTCCCTCCTCCAACCAACCACAAGCAATCCCGAGCATTCCAAGTTAGAGGACATGTTGTCCGTGGTGCTGAAAAAGGTGAATACAACACACGCCGGGGTACATGATCTCAAGAGTGAAGTCTCCGCACTTCACAGAACCATGAGCTCCCATTCAACCTCCATCAAGCAACTTGAAGCCCAAATGGATCATCTTTCTATTCAAATAACCCCGACGGTAAGAAAGCCACTTCTTAGCGACACCTCTACAAATCCTAAACATGACAGGCACATCATGGATATTGATACTAGGAGTGGCCGAACAACTAGTGAGATAAGGGTACCTGTTACTGAACTGGTTGCACAACTAAAAGAGCTGACAGTTGAAACATGCAAGAAACTAACAGATGATGAGGTGGAGAATGAGAATGTCATTGACACCCAGAGGTAAGGAAAGAGCCTGAAGCATCGAGTGCGTCGAGAAATGTTGTGAGTGATAAAGATAAGGAAGAGGTCAAGATCTCTCCCCAAGAAGTCATTGATAACCAGGTGGACTCTCCTCTTGTACAAAACATTCCAACCACAACACCTAAAGGACCCCCTCCGTATCCTCATCGGCTAAATAAGAAGAAGGAAGAGCAAAAATTTAGTAAGTTTGTTGACATATTTTGCAATCTATCAATAAACATTCTTTTGGTTGAGGCTTTAATACAGATTCATGGATACTCCAAGTTTATGAAAGAGTTACTTAAAAAGAAAAAGGTGGTTGAAGTGGGAATGGTTGAGATTTGACATAGTTGTAGCGCGGTGATGACTAGCAATGTGGCTACAAAGAGAGATGACCCTGGTGCGTTCACTATACCATGTACTTGTTTGTGTTCCGAAGGTCCTTGTGTGACTTGGGGGCAAGGATCAACTTGATGCCCCTTGTGATTTTTCAGAAGTTAGGATTGGGACACTCCAAAGACGACTTCTATGCGGCTACTGATGGCTGATAGGTCGATTAAGCACCCTGTTGGAATCTTGTTTGATGTTTTGGTAAAAGTGGACAAACTAATTCTTCCTGCGGATTTTGTTATCTTGGATTGTGAGGTAGATGTAGAGGTGCCCATTATTTGGGATGACCATTGTTAGCCATCGGGTCCTTGTTGATAACAAACTCTGAGAACTTAAATTCTGAGTGGGGGATGAGGTAGTGACCTTCAATGCGTGCTAACCGACTAAGCCTCCAGATGCTTTGAGAGTCATGTATGTTATAGAATTTAAGGAAACAGGGGATGATACCCTTGGAGAGTGTAAAGTGTGCAGGGCGCCCGCATTTGATTCATTGCAAGATGAACAACTTGCTGGAATCTCTAAGATGTCAATGGAGCAATTTCCCTTAGTGGAATGGGACCACGCTAACTGGATTAGCATGCCTTTCAACATCAGTTGAGGATTGAGGTACCATCATCGAGCCACTATGTAAAATCAAGCGTTTCTTGGGAGGCAACCCAAGTGTCTTTTCTTTCACTTTCCTCACTTTTTGTTGTTTTTGTGTTTTTAGGGGATTCATGAAGTGGAAAATAAATTTGGGCACTAAGTATAGCTGAACCCTATTGTGCAGAGGACTGTGCAGACCACACGAGAAATTGTGCGTATCGCACATCCAATTGCACACCAAAATAGAAGGTCTGGAGGAAAAGTGAAAAATAAAGGTGATGTGCGCTGGCCTGTGCGGGCCGCACAAGCCCAAGCGCGTGTATCACCTCCATTGCACCAGAAAATAGATGCCTGGGTAAGCCCAGGAAAGAAAAAGGGGCATGTAATATATGCCATGCGGTTCGCACCTTGCCTGGTGCGAATCACATATCACGGCACATAGGAGGTAAATTTAAATTTTTAATTGACCTAACCCATTGACCGAACTGACCTGGAGATGACCTCTACCGACTCTTCTTCTTTTCCTTTTAAAATCGCCTATCTCTCCTCTTTTTCCACCATCTTTCACCACAACTCACAAAATCCTCCACTAAAATTCTCTCCAAACCCCTCAAATTCCCACAAATCCTTATCCTCTTCTCACCCAATCTTCTCCACCACTTCTCCACGTCGCCTCTATCATTCTTCGGTAGGTCTTGAGGGTCACCATTGTTGGAATTCAAAAATCATTGATTTTCGTTCATCCCTTCATAATCTTCACTTGTGGTAAGTTCCCTGATTTTAAATAGTTGTTTTTATGATTTTTGGGAACTCATAGTGTGAAGCATGTTGAGTAGATTATCCATGTTGATAATGGGTGAGATCCAAAAATCTTGGGTCCCTAATTTTGAGTTGCAATGATGAAATCTTTTAATGTCAACTTGGTAGATTGTAAAACTTCACTATGCATTTTGATTGGTAGTAATGTTAGCCTTAATATCTGTGATGGGATGAAGTCTGAGTAACCCACTTGTGACTAGTGCTTGATTTGGCCTGATAATAGATTGGGTGACGTCGTTCTTAAGGGCAAGTTGTCGTTAGTTATGAGGTTTTGTTTGGTAATTGATAATTGAGGTTGAATGTTGTTGATCCTATGCCCATGATCTTTATTGAAAATCTAGTTGGGGTGTATGATCTTGTGCGGGGAGGAGGTTAGTTATTGATATGATTGTTGGTACACACTGTTACAAGGAGGGCTTGATGTTCCCGATGATAGATGGGGTAACGTCTATCTTAAGGGAATTCGTTGAGTCCTTTCTTGTTGGTTATGTGTTAATGGAAATACGAGGAAGTCTGAGTACCCAAAAGTTATGGTCATGGATCCCCTTCGCCCCCTTTGTTGTTATAAATTGGTTGCATGTAGTGCTAAATGTTGAAGAACATCTTGATCTATGGATCATATGCGTAACTCACAAGAATAAAAGGAACCAAAAATTCCAATTGTGTCTTCGTGTGTTTTGCATATGATGCATAGATCTTGATGTGTGAGTCGCACAATGCGTCACACCAAGTTGAAAAGGAAGTGCAGAACACTGCCTTAAGAGGCGAAGCTTGTGCGATAGGCACTTCAGCTGGTGCGGTTTGCACCTTATGCACACCCCAAAGAAAAATTACTGGAAGAATCTATCAGCTTGTGCGATGACATTTGTGATGCACACTTTTGTTGGTGCGGTTCGCAGATGAATCGCATGAGCCAACAACTCCCTCCTTTGCTTTTCACTTCACTGATCCCCAAATTTCTTCTAGTAGTATATATTTCTATTGTATGCTCCTAACACCCAGTCGCAGGACTATGTCTTCCAACAGGCACAATCAAAAGAGACGCGCCCTAGAGCCCACTCCGACTACGGGAATCTCCATATATGAGGCAGGACATTATGAGTCGAGGGTTCTCTTTGGGCTTACGGGAATGAAAGCCTATTATCTTGAGTTCCAAAGCGCCCATTCTTAGAGGAAAAGGGATTCAATATAGATGATTTCCAAGAAGAGTTCCCGAACATGCCAAAGCAATTTTGCATAAGGGCTTGGGAGCATTTTGCCAAAACACCAAGCATCTACTTTCTTGAGTTGGTACGGGAATTCTATGCTTCATACAGGGCCAGCGTTGACATGCTTAATCCTAAAGGTCCCCTAAGCTAGTAACCATGCCTCAGCTCAGGTTTGGTACATGGTAAAGAAGTAAATATCACCCAGAAGCCATTCATTCTGTCATATGGGACGACGAACCAATCCCTAAATCAAGGTACATGGAATGTGTAGAAAAAGAGGACGAGGGATACAAATGGGTTTCTAGTGTGATTGCGGAAGAAAAACCCCTTTGGGACATCTCAAGGGGATATATTATTCGCTCAGATCGTAAATTCGAAGCACGCATGTGGCTTGATTTTGTAAGCACCAGATTCATCTTGACTGGACACACCAATAAAGTGTCCATTGAGATGGCCATTCTCCTTGCATACATCATGAGAGGCCTCAGTGTGAACGAGGGCGAGATCATAGTTGAACATCTCAAGAGAAAAGCACGACATGACGCCACATACATGGAATTCCCCATGCTCATCACCTTTCTATGCATTCAAGCTGGATGCCCCTTTTTTTGAGGATTCGACAAGCCTAGGAAAGATCAAGGTATGGTTTGCCTAGACACAAAGAGGGATAAATATGCTTTGCACGTCAAGATGAGGAAATTTGAATAGACTTCTGAGGCCACCAAACTTGGTACTCGAGGTGAAAACCTAGTGCATGATCAAGAAAGAAATTCACCCGCATCTCAAGGAGCATCGAGCACCATCCATGGAGTATCAAGAACCAACCCTCCAGGTAATTTACTCAAGCTTGCTCAACTTACCAACAAAAATAAGGAATCTTTGCATAAATTGGCAAGAGAAATTCCAGTTTTGATTCAATCGGTTATCAAGTCAGCCCTTAAACCAGTTATGTCAAGTGTGAGCAAGCTTTGTGCTAGAGTGGAAACTATGGAAATAGATGTTGAGAGGTTCAAGCAAATAACACTGCCTGTTGAAGAAAATTAGGATCTTGACCTACCGGCTCCAAGCTCGAAGTCTCCTACAAGATGTACTAGACCTCCTAACAATTAGTGCACAAGTTGGGATCCTGATGAAGATGACAACTCTGAGATGCAGGAAAATGGGACACCGGTCGAAATCACCCAGGACAACACAGAGACGGATCAACCAGCACCTCCAACACCATATGTGAGGAGATGGGGACTTCATCAAAAGTGGTTCTTGTATCACGAATTAATCGTGTGAGGACAGGTGTCTTGTGGAGCCCTCGGGCCATCTTCAAGTCCAATGGGATCCATCGATTTTGCCGCTGGAAGAGTTTCAGCTAGATACGGTATATGCTTGCATACCACCACCAGTACCACAAACTCCACCATCATCTCGACCACCTCATCAAGTCTATTCACAAAGGAGATATCGTTATCATCATTAGCCTACTCAGGGAGTTTTTGGCACTCATTCTTATTTGGTTCTCATTTTGTGCATCATCGGCTATGCTTGTTTCAATTTTGGGGGGAGTATGTAACTATTAACATCATGATGGTTGTTGTGATTTACATTGCCCTCGCCGGGCCTTTAGCTTGATGTTTTTATTGATAATATGCCGGGATGTTCTTACATACCCCATTGTTCCACTACCTATGCCTTACAAATGCACTAAATGCCTATGCCGAGGCTTGTTCTTGATTGATTCATGAGCGCAAAAAAAAAATTGTGGATCGCCTTGTTGATAGTAGTGTAGAAATAAACTCCTAGGGTTTTCTTAATACTACGGTTCTTTCCCAAGGAACAAAAGTTTTGATTATTTTCTTTTCCTTTTCTTTTATTTTTGTTTGTCGAACCGGGTTGGTGTTTCCCTATGATAGATCGAGAGACGACTTTCTTAAGGGAAAATGCCATGTTTAGTTTAGAATTGAGTGCCTAAGTGCTTGTCTCAAAATGGGGCCCACCAAAAAAATTTCTTGGTAAATTATTTTGTTGAAAAAGAAAGGAAGAAGGGAAATGAATTTTTGAGGAAAAGCGTTCTCTTGTCATGACTTACACACTCTCGCTTTGGCTCGATTGACTCACAAACGAGTGTGTAATGAACTCGGAATAGCTTGTCAAAAGTCATTTGCTCCAATTGATTGTGGGACTAATGGATGAAGTCTTATGGTATGATGTCTTGTGCAGTGAGGCTTTACCTTTATTCTTGTGCACAAGTGTCGTCTAGAACTTGCCCCGAATGTGATTCAAGGCGATATTCTAGGAGTAACCAAGCTTGGGAAATGAACTTAGACCCTTTTTGATAGCCACTTCACTCAAATGACCTCCCAATGACATCAAATCCTAGTGAACCCCTTTGAGCTTGTAACCATTCTTTGACACCTTTTGTAACACCATGACCTTTTTGGAACCTCTATCATGGCACCTATCCTCCCTAATTGCTTGAAAATGAAATGTAGGCTAAAGGCCTAAGTTTGGGGGGGGGCGGCGGGAAAGATAACATACGCAAATGGCTAAGTTTAGGGGGTGCATGTGATCAAATGAGGAGAAAAAAATAGACTTTAAGTGTAAGGTAGCACCTTGATTAGAGAATTAAAAATTACTCCTAAAGATCAATCCAAATGAACAAATTGAAAAGAAAAAATAGGTGCTACCAAGTAAAGGTGATATAAGGTGTGAATGATCATGAGGTAAAAAAGGAGAAATCTTAGGTTGTGTGAGGGAGAAATAAGGTGAAGTTAAAAATTGAAAAATGTAAGCGATGTTTGAAATGAAAACAAAGAGCATTAGGAAGGTGTAGTCACTTGAACAAAATGATATCCTCACCTTAGCCCTAGCCAACATCGTAACCCGCAAGTCTTTGGTGATTTCGAGCATGACTACCCTACATTAGTGGCAATCTACATGAAGGGCAAGCCTATGGTTCGACGCGTATGCACTTGAATTTCCTTGAGAGAATGAGAGTCTTCTTGGTTCTCTTATAATCCTGTGGTTAAGAATTGAATAATTGTGAGTGGGATTCTCTCTTGTGGTGAGTGGCATCATGCACTCAAATTCAAGCATAGAGTCTCTATTTCAATTGAGGGGAAATGAATAAGACAAGTTGTGTGGCGAATCTCGAGGCAAACCTTGACGGTCCCTACCAATGACTTGAGAAGCTAAAATGTCTTATTTTGAATGGCAAATTCCCTTGAGTTTTTTAAAAAAGATACAATGTCCTTTTGACAAAAAAGTTTTGAAATGAGAAATTGCATTGAGCATGTGGGGGTCCAAATTGAGATAAACATAGTAGTTGAGTCTTTTGTTTGAGTCATTTGTTTGTTTCTTTTTCTTAAATTTTTAGTGTAGAGTAGTTTTTGAGCCTTAATTGAGTCATTCCTTCCCTTGTGAGTATCTTGCTTGAGGAAAAGCAATAGTTCATGTTTGGGGGTTTGATAAGTCGGTAATCTACCAACTTATTAAGCCTATATCCATGAATTATTTCTATGTTTTGAATCGATTTAGAGGTTCTTATGGCCTTTATTAATGTCTATGCAGGTACTTTGGGTAGAAGAGGAAAAAGCAAGGATATGGACCCAAAAAAAGCCAAAAAGGAGCTAAGTGTGAAGAGTTGAGAAAAGTTGGAGAATTTGCCAGGAGGTGCGGTGGATGTGCGACACGCACAAGCCGAGGTGCAATTCGCACCTCCTCCGCACAAGCTACAAATATGATTGAAGATTCTGCTAAGGAGTGTAGTCGCCATGTGATGCGCACATCCCATAGTGCAAAATGCACCACCTTCGCACAAAGTTACCTATGCGGCTGAAGGCACTGGCCAATATGAAGCATGTGTGAGACGCGCACGCTGTGACGTGCGAACCGCATGTCACGTTGCACACTACCTGGAGGAAAATTTTGTCCTAAATTTATGTGATGATTTGGGAACATATAAAAGGAAATTTTAGGCTTATTTTGTATATACAATTTTTAGAGAGAATTTCAGATAGAGAACTTGGAGATATTTTTGGCTTGTAAACATTTTCTCTATCTCCATTGAGAGAGGGTTTTCAATCCAATCTTTCGCTTAACAAATTATGTGCCTAATTAGACTTTAAAACTTGAGAATCAACTACAATGGATGGGAATTTGATTTACCCAGCTTGTATATCTTCTCCCCCTTCTATGAGTGGCTAATTTCTCTTGTCTAGGGGTGTGTTGATGATGGGTGCTTAGCTAATGGGTGTGGGTGTTGCTAATTCAGTTATATATTTGCTTATCTGATATGGGTCTAGTAATTTCACCATGTTTTAATCAAAAATTTGTGGTTGCAAACATGAATTCACCTTACTTGGCTATGTAATTGCTCGAGAGTGAATTTTGTAGTTGTGTATGTAAAATTTCTAGTGGGTACTTGGGAATCCACTTAGATTGGAGGCTAGAGATAGCTCCAATCACGGAATCTTTCATTTAAGGGTCCGAGCTAGAGATAGGACGACCTCCCTAAGAAAATATTTGTTGGTTATTTAGCACACCGAATGATGTTCTAACCGAAATCATTGGATATGTGGATGTTGATCGAGAGATAACACTCCACAAGCATAACCAATGCTACTCACATTAATAGGTGAAAATTAAAGTGAATTAGTGATTACCCTATCTTATAGAGAATGCCCCAATCGGAAATGCACCCCTAGTCATCTAGTTCTTATTGGTACACCCATCTTGATTTTATAGCTTTTTATTGAATTGAGTTAGTAGCGACAACTTTCCCAATTCCCCCCATTTTATTGTTTTGGTTTTGTTGAACAACTACTCTCACTTTGAAATCGCTTCGCACAATCTCTCACTAGCTAGATCAGGTCCCTTGGGTACGACCTCGATATCCGTTGGGTTTATAAATGTATTTTGACTATTCGATCACCGTGACCTCCTAGTTAGAGAGCACTGTTTGAGCTTTCATCAAAAATGGCACCGTTGCCGGGGACTTAAGTATTAGTTAGTTTTCGATTGTTGTTGTGAAGTCAACTTGAGAGTGCTTGTTTTTTTTTTTTGTTGTTTTAGAATGTTGATTGAGCAGGATGGCTATGGAAGAAGCCGAGGACAATGAGAGCATTGGCAGCTTCGACAACGCCAATGCTGCTGAGCCAATGATGCAAGGAGGTGTAGGTGTAATCCGCCTACCCCCCACGGTGGGAAATGTTGTCTTTCATGTGACAAGCACCATGCTCCATCAAATTCAAATGAAGGGGATATTTATTGGAGCTACCCATGAAGGTGAAGTCTAAGTAACCTACTTGTGACTAGTGCTTGATTTGGCCCGATGATATATTAGGTGACGTCGTTCTTAAGGGCAAGTCGTCGTTAGTCATGAGGTTTTGTTTGATAATTGATAATTGAGGTTGAAGGTTGTTGATCGTATGCCCATGATCCTTATTGAAAATTGAGTTGGGGTGCATGATCTTGTGCGGGGAGGAGGTTAATTGTTGATATGCTTGTTGGTACCCACTGTTCCAAGGAGGGCTTGATGTTCCCGATGATAGATGGGATAACGTCCATCTTAAGGGAAGTCGTTGAGTCCTTTCTTGTTGGTTATATGTTAATGGAAATCCGGGGAAGTCCGAGTACCCAGAAGTTATGGTCATTAATCCCCTTCGCCCCCTTTGTTGTTATGAATTGGTGGCCTGTGGTCCTAAGTCTGAAGCACATCTTGCTCTATGGATAATATAAGTAACTCACAAGAATAAAAGGAACCGAAAATTCCAATTGTGTCTTTGTGTGTTTCCCATACGATGCATAGATCTTGATGTGTGAGTCGCGCAATGTATCACACCAAGTTGAAAAAGAAGTGCAGAACACTTCCTTGAGAGGCGAAGCTCGGTGCGATGCACACTTCAGATGGTGTGGTTTGCACCAAATGCGTACCCCAAAGAAAAATCACTGGAAGAATCTGTCAGCTCGTGCGATGGTATCTGCGATGCACACTTTTTCTGGTGCGGTTCGCAGGTGAATCACACGAGCCGGCAACTCCCTCCTTTGCTTTTCACTTCACTGATCCCCAAATTTCTTCTAGTAGTATATATTTCTATTGTATGCTCCTAACACCCAGTCGCAAGACTATGTCTTCCAACAGGCACAATCAGAAGCGACGCGCCCTAGAGCCCACTCCGACTACGGGAGTCTCCACATATGAGGCAGGACAATATGTGTCGAGGGTTAGCTTTGGGCTTACGGGAATGCAAGCCTATTATCTTGAGCTTTGAGGAAAATGGATTCCATATAGATGATTTCCAAAAAGAGTTCCCGAACATGCCAAAGCAATTTCGCATAAGGGTTTGGGAGCATTTTGCCAAAATACCAGGCCTCTATGTTCCTGAGTTGGTATGGTAATTCTATGTTTCGTACAGTGCTAGCCTTAACATGCTTAATCCTAAAGGTCCCGTAAGCAGGTCACCATGCCTCAGCTCAGTTTTGGTACGGGGTAAAGAAGTAAATATCACCCCAAAGCCATTCATTTTGTCATATGGGATGACGAACCAATCCCTACATCAAGGTACATGGAATGTGTAGCGAAAAAGGATGAGGAATACAAATGGGTTGCTAGTGTGATTGCAGAAGGAGAACCCCTTTGGGCCACCTCAAGGGGATTAATTATTCTCTCGGATCTCAAATTCGAAGTGAGCATGTGGCTCGACTTTGTAAGCACCAGATTCATCCCAACTGGCCACACCACTAAAGTGTCCATTGAAATGGATATTCTCCTTGCATACATCATGAGAGGCCTCAGTGTGAACGAGGGCAAGATCATAGATGAACATCTCAAGAGAAAAGCACGACACGACGCCACCTCCATGGAATTCCCTGTGCTTATCACCCTTCTATGCATTCAACTAGATGCCCCTTGTTTTGAGGATTTGACTAGGCTAGGAAAGCTCAGGGTATGGTTTGCCTAGACACAAAGAGGGATAAATATTCTCCACACATCAAGATGAGGCAACTTGAATAGACTTCTGAGGCCACCAGACTTGGTACTCGAGGTGAAAACATAGTGCATGATCAAGTAAGAAATTCACCTACATGGAGTATCAGGAACCAACCCTCCAGGTAATTTACTCAAGCTTGCTCAACTTACCAACAAAAAGGAGGAATCTTTGCATAAATTGGCCAGAGAAATTCCAGCTTTGATTCAATCGGCTATCAAGTAAGCCCTCAAACTGGTTGTGTCAAGTGTGAGCAAGCATTGTGCCAGAGTGGAAACTATGGAAACAGAGGTTGACAGGTTCACGCAAATAACCCCGCCTGTTGAAGCAAATTAGGATCTTGACCTACTAGCTCTAAGCTCGAACTCTCCTACAAAATGTACTAGCCCTCCTGACAATTGGTGCACAAGTTGGGATCCTGATAAAGATGACAACTCTGAGATGCAAGAAAATGGGACACCAGTCAAGATCACGCCAGACTACACAGAGACGGATCAACCAGCACCTCCAACACCATATGTGAGGAGATGGGGACTTCATTAAAAGTTTTTCTCGTATCACGAATTAATCATGTGAGGACTGGTGGTTTGTGGAGTCCTAGGGACGCCTTGAGGTCTGGTGGGATCCATTGATTCTGCCGCTGGATGGGTTTCAGCTAGATCTGACATATGCTTGCATACCACAACCGGCACCACCATCTCTACTGGTATCTCGACTACCTCATTAAGTCTATTCACGAAGGAGATGCCGTCATCATCATTATCCTACTCAGGGAGTTTTTGGAACTCATTCTTATTTGGTTCTCTTTTTGTGCATCGTGGGCTATGCTTCTTTCAAGTTTGGGGGGAGTATGTAACTATTAACATCATGATGGTTGTTGTGATTGACATTGCCCTTGCTGGTCCTTTAGCCTATGTTTTGCTTTACTTTTTAGTTTGAGCTTAGTTGTGCCCTCGCCGGGCTTGATGTTTTATTGATAATGTGCCGAGTTGGTCTTTCATATCCCATTGTTCCACTACTCATGCCTTGCAAATGCGCTAAATGCCTAAGCCGAGGCTTGTTCTTGATTGATTCATGAGCGCAAAAAAATAATTGTGGATCGCCTTATTGATAGTGGTCTAGAAATAAACTATGAGGGTTTTCTTAATACTACGGTTCTTTCCCAAGGAGAAAAAGTTTTGATTATTTACTTTTGTTTTTGTGTGTCGAACATTGTTTGTGTTTCCTTATGATAGATTAAGAGGCGACTTTCTTAAGGGAAAATGCCAAGTTTAGTTTAGAATTGAGTCCGTAAGTGCTTGTTTCATAATGGGCCCACCAAAAATATTTCTTGGTAAATTGTTTTGTTGAAAAGGAAAAGAAGAAGGGAAATGAATTTTTGAGGAAAAGTGTTCTCCTGTCATGACTTGCACACTCTCCCTCTGGCTTAATTGACTCACAAACGAGTGTGTAATGAACTCGGAATAGCTTGTCAAAAACGTTTTGCTCCAATTGATTGTGGGACTAATGGATGAAGTCTTATGGCATGATGTCTTGTGCGATGAGACTTTACCTTGATTCTTGTGCATAAGTGTCGTCTAAAACTTGCCCCAAATGTGATTCAAGGAAAAATTCTAGGTATAACCAAGCTTGGGAAATGACCTTAGACCCTTTTTGATAGCCACTTCACTCAAATGACCTCCCAATGACATCAAATCCTAGTGAACCCCTTTGAGCTTGTAACCATTCTTTGAAACCTTTGTAACACCTTGACCTTTTTGGAACCTCTATCTTGGCACCCATCCTCCCTAATTGCTTGAAAATGAAATGTAGGCTAAAAGCCTAAATATGGGGGGGGGGGACAAAAGATAACATAGGCAAATGCCTAAGTTTGGGGGGTGCATGTGATCAAATGAGGAGAAGAAAGGAAATGCACTTCAAGTGCAAGGTAGCACCTTGATTCGAGAATTGAAAATTATTCCAAAAGATCAATTGAAATGAGCAAATTGAAAAGCAAAAATAGGTGCTACCAAGTGAAGGTGATATAAGGTGTGAATGATCATGAGGTAAAAATGGAGAAATCTTGGGTTGTGTGAGGGAGAAATAAGGTGAAGTTAAAAATTGAAAAATGTAACCGGTGTTTGAAATGAAAACAAAGAGCATTAGGGAGGTGTAGTCACTTGAACCAAATGATATCCTCACCTTAGCCCTAGCCAACATCGTAACCCACAAGTCCTTGGTGACTCCAAGCTTGGCTACCCTACATTAGTGGCGATCTACATGAAGGGCAAGCCTATGGTTTGATGCGTATGCACTTGAACTTCCTTGAGAGAATGAGAGTCATCTTGGTTCTCTTATAATCCCGTGGTTAAGAATTGAATAATTGTGAGTGGGATTCTCTCTTATGGTGAGTGGCATCATGCACTCGAATTGAAGCATAGAGTCTATTTCAATTGAGGGAAAATGAATGAGAAAAGTGTATGGTGAATCTTGAGGCAAACCTTGACGGTCCATGCTAATGATTTGAGAAGCTAAAATGTCTTATTTTGAATGGCAAATTCCTTTGAGTTTTAAAAGAGATACGATGTCCTTTTGAAAAAAAGGTTTTGAAATGAGCAATTGCCTTGAGCATGTGGGGGTCCAAATTGAGATAAGTATAGTAGTTGAGTCATTTGTTTAAGTCATTTGTTTGTTTCTTTTTCTTAAATTTTTAGTGTAGAGTAGTTTTTGAGCCTTAATTGAGTCATTCTTTGCATTGTGAGTATCTTGCTTGAGGACAAACAATAGTTCAAGTTTGGGGGTTTGATAAGTCGGTAATCTACCAACTTATTAAGCTTATATCCATGAATTATATCTATGTTTTGAATCGATTTAGAGGTTCTTATGGCCTTTATTGATGTCTATGTAGGTACTATGGGTAGAAGAGGAATAAGCAAGGTTATGGACCCAAAAAGAGCCAAAAAAGAGCTAAGTGTGAAGAGTTGAGAAATGCTGGAGAATCTTCCAGGAGGTGCGGTGGCTGTGCGACACGCACAAGCCGAGGTGCGGTTCGCATATCCTCGGCACAAGCTGCAAAGATGACTGAAGATTCTCCTAAAGAGTGTGGTCGCCATGCGATGCGCACATCCCGGGGTGTGAAACTCACCACCTTTGCACAAAGCTTACCTATGCGGCTGAAGTCACTGGCCAATTTGAAGCAGGTGTGTGATGCGGACACTGCCACGTGCGAATGGTACATTGTGGCGCACACCACCCGGAGGGAAATTTTGTCCCAAATTTATGTGACGATTTGGGAACATATAAAAGGCAATTTTAGGCTCATTTTGTATATACAATTTTTAGAGAGAATTTCAGATAGAGAACTTGGAGATATTTTTGGCTTGTGAACATTTTCTCCATCTCCATTGAGAGAGGGTTTTCAATCCAATCTTTTGGTTAACAAATTGTGTGCCTAATTTGACTCTAGAACTTGAGAATCAACTATAATTGATGGGAATTTGATTTACCCAGCTGGTATATCTTCTCCCTCTTCTATGAGTGGCTAATTTCTCTTGTCTAGGGGTGTGTTGATGGTGGGTGCTAACCTAATAGGTGTGGGTCTTGCTAAATCACTTTTATAATTGCTTATCTGATATGGGTCTAGTAATTTCACCATGTTTTAATCTAAAATTTGTGGTTGCAAACATGAATTTACCTTACTTGGCTATGTAATTGCTCGAGAGAGAATTTTGTAGTTGTGGATGTGAAATTACTAGTGGGTACTTGGGAATCCACTTAGATTGGAGGCTAGAGATAGCTCCAATCGCGAAATCTCCCATTTAAGGGTCCGATCTAGAGATAGGACGACCTCCCTAAGCAAATGTTGGTTATTTAGCACACCGAATGCTGTTCTAATGAAAATCATCGAATATATGGATGTTGATCGAGAGATAACACTCCACACCCCTAACCAATGCTACTCACATCAATAGGTGAAAATTGAAGTGAATTAATGATTACCCTATCCTATAGCAAATTCCCCATCGGAAATGCACCCCTAGTCATCTAGTTCTTATTGGTACACCCATCTTGATTTTATAGCTTTTTATTGAATTGAGTTAGTAGTGACAACTTTCCCAATTCCCCCCATTTTATTTTTTTGGTTTTGTTGAACAACTACTATCACTTTGAAATTGCTTCGCACAATCTCTCACTAGCTAGATCAGGTCCCTTGGGTACAACCCTAACATCCGTTGGATTTATAAATTTGTTTTGACTACGTGATCGCCGTGACCTCCTAGTTGGAGAGCATGATTTGAGCGTTCATCAATACTCTCTAGGTCGTATAAGACAAAAATCAAATAAGGACTTCCGAGACTACGCCTATCGGTGGAGAAAAAAGGCGGTGAGAGTTCGGCCTCCCATGACCGAAGAGGAGATAAGCACGGTGTTTATGCACTCTTAAGAGTCAGAGTTCTACGACAAAATGATATCAGTAGTTAAAGCAAACTTTGCCTACCTAGTCAAGATCGGTGAAATTGTCGAAGAAGGTCTGCATAGCAACAAGATTACCAAATCCTCAGCATCCCCAGGATTGGCAGGATTTCCCAAGAAGAAGAGGGAAGAAGTATCTTCAGTATCCTCCAGTCGTAGCACAAAATCGAAGAAGCCCTTCGAAGCCAACTACAAAAAGTCACTTGTTCCAACGACCCCTCCCCGAGCTCCACAAAATCCTCAACCTATTTTCTATACTCAGCCCATTTACCAAGATCTTCAACCAAACTTGCAACCCATCTACCAAAATCCATATCCAAATATGCAGCCCATTTACCAAGCTCCTCCCCAAAACTTTCAAGTGTATCAAAAGGCTCCCGAGAACCAGAATAATCACCAGGTTCCTCCTCCCACCAATGCAAATCTCCCTCATCTAAATTTGGAAAAGAAAGCTCCTCAGACTTTCACCTAGTTAGGTGAAAGCAGAACTCATTTATATGAGAGATTGAAAGCTGCTGGATTTATTCAGCCCATACAACCTAAACCAGGCAATCCTGATTCTCATTTCGTTAGGGCTGACCGACATTGTGCTTATCATTCTGGAGGAGTCAGACATGATACCGAAGATTGCATTAACCTGAGATATAAAATTTAGGATTTGATTAATTAAAGAGTGTTCACCCTACAAATAGCACCAGGCAATGCTGGTAACAACCTGCTCCCGAATCACGGAGGAGCCACTATTAACATGATAGAGGTCAATGAAGAATGGCTTGTGAGCAAGTCAATAGTGTCTGTTAGCCGTAAAAAGCAAGAAATGTCGGAAAAAGCTACATCTACTTTGAGTATTGCTGGACTACCCTTTGAAGGGTTAATGCGCAACAAGGCCTTGCACGTCCCTGTCAAATATCAAGAGAAGATTATAAACAGAGTTTTGGTTGATGATTGTTTGGGTATAAATATTTTCCCATTATCCACACTCACTCAGCTAGACTATGATCCGGGAAAGGTTCTCCAGAGCAGGATCAACGTAAGAGCCTTCAACAGGAGTCAAAGGGACACTATCGAAGAGGTCAGCCTATACATCCAAATAGGACCTGCCAAATTCCGTACATAATTCCAAGTTGTGGATATTACTACCAGCTACGACTTATTTTTTAGGGAGACTATGGATCCATGGAGCTGGAGCCGTGCCATCAACTTTGCACCAAGTGGTAAAGTTCATCTCGTAGGGACATGAGATGGTGATCCACGGTGAAGGGAGTCACCTAAGTTGCCTTAATGGTTGTGTCTCTGTGATTGAAGAAGTCCCAAGAAGAAGCAATTTATGCACCATAGAGATCGTCAATGCCTCGGGAGAAGATCTTGCTCCTTAAATTTCCATGCCACCTATCTATAAAATGCTCGCGGCTACGATGCTGAGCAGCGAATATGAACCAGGCTTCGAGCTGGGAAAGAATTCCGACGGTATAACTAAGCTTATAAGCATTCCCAGTAGCTGACCAGGAATGGATTAGGGTACATAGCCCGAGACGACAAGGCAAAAGTAGAAGAGAAGAAGCAGCCAGGACTGCCGAAGCCACTCCCTCACTTATATCAGTCATTCCCGGTGCGTATTGGTCCCCCAAGTGATGAGTTAGAAGACGGAATAGGAGAGCTATTTGAGGAAAGTGATGCTATAATAGAAGAAACGTCCAAAGCAATCATGATTAGGGATGCCAGGCCTAGCGAAAAGTTTCAGAATTGGGCCACAACCCCCCTCGTGACTCTCCGCTCCGCCGGGTAGACAAAGACTCTGTTTTATAAAAATCAGTGATGGTCCACATGGGACTCCATGACCCACCCCTTATGATTTAATATTACTCAAACTATTTTACTGCTTTCCAAAAGGCATGAACATGCATTCATACTGGTTATAGTCATAGTTTATATATATTTTTGGATTTCAAAGAAAAGCCTCCCATTTTGCAAAAACTTTGCTATATGTTTGCTGGTCATTATCTAACTTTTGTTTATAGTTTCAGTAATAATCATTTAAAACCTGCTAATGTCATGTCATTCCAAGAGCTGAATTAACAAGCCAGAGGATACGATATTGGAGCCGAAGGGTATGTTGAAGACATCATGGTCTTAGAATGAACAACCAAGAAGTCTAAGAGTTTAAAGACCCGGAAAAGCCCCACCTAAAAGAGTTTGAGGTGGTCAATCTGGGAGGCAATGATCAAGTTGAAGAAATCAGCGTCGGTGTTCATTTGTCAAAAGCGAAAAAGCAAAAACTTATCAGTTTGCTCAAGCCATACCTCGATATCTTTGACTGGTCCTACAATGATAGGATGAGAATAAAAGCAAACATCGTCTCCCAAAATTTATTGGTCAATCCAGAATTCAATCTAGGGAATGGACAATAAATCCTTCCCTCTGACGAGACAAAGGAAAGTTCGCACCAAATGAGCAAGGACTGTACATCATCCAAAAAGTGCTATCTGGAAGAGCTTTGATTTTGTTTGAGATCGATGATCAAGTATGGCCCAAGCCTATAGAAACTCTGATGCTACGAAGAGATACTACACCTGGAGACAATTTCTTTTCCTTTTATTTCTTTCCCTGTAATCGCATTTTCTGATTGTAATCGTTTTGCACTTAGTGATAGCTTAAAATATCCCTATCCTCAAGTACGAACTATGTCTAACATGAATTCTCAAAATGAGATACGTAGGCGGCCTGTGTCGGCTTCGGTCAACCCCTTAGGAATATCTATCTTTCTTTTTTTTCATCTTGAACTACGTTTGACCTGAATTCTCAAGAATGAGATACGTAGGAGGCCTTTATCTGCTTCGGTCACCCCTTTATTTATTTCCAACATTCTCCCACTATGAGAGTAAAAACTACTTTTGACCTGGTTTCTACCTCAACGAGATACGTAGGCGCCACAACAACTCGGTCATATTACCCAGGAAATGAAAACTAGGGCAGAATTTTTGAGAAAGGAATCTCAAAAATTCAGAAGGCAAAGATCGTTCTCCAAGAAAGTCAGAATATAGAATGTGGTGAATAACAACTGAAGTGAATCTCGAGAATGAATCTCATAATTCCCACAGGGTGTCGAAGCTCTAGAGTAACATTCACGAGGATCATGTCGCGAGGACCATGTCACGAGGATCATGTCGCGAGGACCATGTTACGAGGACCATATTGTGAGGACCATGTCACGAGGACCATGTCGTAAGGACCATGTAACAAGGACCATATCACGAGGACCATGTCACAAGGACCATGTCGCAAGGACCATCATAATTATTATCGCAGACACACATTCGCTGCAAAGATTATTTCCCTCTATTGGTCGGTTTCAAAGGGGATGACATTCAGAGGAATCCCTAAGTCGCACCTACTGTGCATGATCAACTAAAAAGCATTTATATCCTATATCGCGTGAGACAGTGGGGTCTGACATTGAGGATATCCTTGCTTCATCATTATTATACCAAGTCTGGCATTCAACATATTTATCTCTGATATCTCATAAGACGGTGGGGTCTGACGTTGAGGATATCTTTGCTTCATCATTATTATGCAAAGTCTGGCATCTAGCATATTTATATCCAACATCACGTGAGATGGTGAAGTCTAACGTTGAGGGTATATTTGCTCCATTATTATGCTAAGTATGGAATATTTATATCTGATATCGCATGAGATGACATAGTTTGACATTGAGGATATTATTATTTACTATAATGAGTCAGGCATTAAGCATATTTATATCCAACATTGCATAAGACGGTGGAGTCTGACGTTGAGGATATTTTTGCTTCCTTATTATGCCAAGCCTGGCATATTTATATCTGATATCGCGTGACATGGTGGAGTCTAACATTGAGGATATTACTATTTATTATGCCTGGCATCCAGCATATTCATATCCGATATCGTGTAAGACGGCAGAGTCAAACATCGAGGATATTTATGCACCCTTATTTATTATCGCATTGAGACAGTGAAGTATCACACTTAAGAATGTTTACACATTCAAGAGTGTCTACCGCAAGAAGCTGCAGCCATATTTGATTATGTTGCAAAAGCCTTGTATCCTCGATGATCAAATAACGCTTTCCATCGAGGACAAAAGCATATAGTCTGAAGGATGTCTGCAATACGCCATCCAAATTGGACAACAAACCAAATCTCCCAAAGTTGGAAGGCCAAAGTTTGTCTATAAGTCAGAACGATGTCTGAAATCGGATGGTGTGCAAAATTGCCCAAAACTTGACAGATTAAGAGTTATCTGTAAGACACAGTTATATCTGAAATTGGATAGTGTGCAAGATCACCCGAAGATTGACAGTTAAAGGGTAATGCATAAGTCGCAGTAATATCTGAAATCAGATAAAGTGAAAGACTACCAAAAATTAATCATCCAAGGGTTATCTATAAGCCACGACATATCCACATTGATATTGTGCAGGACTACCCAAAGGCTAGCAATTCAAGGGAAATCTGTAAGTCGCGTTATATCCAAGTTCGAATAAAAGTGCAGGATTACCCAAAAACTGGCAATTCGAAGGACATCTGTAAGCCACCTCTATCCAAAGTCTGATATGTGCGAGATTACTTGAAGTTGACAAATTAAAAGCATTTGTAATCCGCCTCAATCCAAAGTTGGATGATGTGCTAAATTACCCAAAGCCTGACAATTCGGGGAAAATCTGTTAGTCACATCGAATATGGATGATGCACTAGATTTACCCCAAAGACATATGCAAAGACTACTACATATAGCTATGAAGGCTATAACATTCAAGAGAATGTTGCAAACAGTTACGAGGACCATCACGTCAATCGGCCACGAAGGTTGTTATGTTCAAAGATCGCCACAAAGGCAACCTTATCCGATAACTATGAAGTCCATCCTGTTTGAGTGTCATGGAAGTTGTTATTTCTTGAGACAGAGACAATAAATGATGACATCTTCTTAAAGAAACAACCGACGTGAAAAATGAGGTACAAAGCTATATCTCCTTATTGAGCTACTTTACTACTAACAATTTTGTTTTGAAATATTTCCGAGAACATCCAAGAGAATGAAAATATTGAATGAGAACAACAGGTAAAATATATTTCAAAAGACGTCATCACACGGGATTCGAACGTAACTCAAGGATGAGGTATGGCAAAGGAACTATCTCTCCAAATAGAATTATTGTATCACTAATAATTTTGTTTTGAGATATTGTTGAGAGCATCCGAGAAGGATGAAATTATCTAAACAAAACCACAGGTGCGGACTACACCAAAAAGGATGCATAACAAGGTGGAACTTTTTCTTAGCAGCAAACTGGGACATAGTACGAAGAGGGATACCAAACTCTTTGGACGCATGCTGAGGAACGACTTTCACCGCCATCAAACCACACCCTTATTAGAAGGCATGTGGGTATATCCTATCATTGGGTCTTAGTTTCGCATCCAGGGTGTTCTCTAAACTCGCACTGGAAGCAATATTCCTTCTTTTCAAATCTGGGTTACAATACACCTCGAGCTTTGGAAATTATGTCCAGGTAAAATCTTATTTATTGATATGAAGAGCTCCACATTCATAGTTGAGAGTTTACAAGCCTCTTTTCTAAAGCTCAATCCATTTGTCACTCATCCCAGCCAAAGGTTATCTTAACATAAGGATCACCTTTTCCACCGATTGAGTCGAACTACAAGCAGCCTGATTCCTGAGTCTCAGGATATATAGGCGGGCTCTATATTGAAAACTCAGATGCATTCCAAACTCTCCCTCTAATCTTCTTACTCCCTAGCTTCCCGATCTCTCCTTAATTTGAAACCAAGATAGCTTTGAACTCCTTGAAGATCGTGTATAAAATCAAGCATCTTGAACTACAAGTGGCCTGAATTCTCATATAGCCTGAGATATGTAGAAAACTCGATACCCGAGTTCAGCCATGATTCCTTGAAATTCATGCTAGAACCAACCACTTTCCGAGGATGAATCTGTGGTTGGATAAAATTGGAAATGTCAATTCCCTTTGCCCAGGGTTCCTTTCATCCACCCTACTCAAAGGGAAGAGCAGTTGTTGACACTCAATTTTTACCCTCCACATTACAAATTAATCTCGAGCCTTTTTCAATTTTTAAACAATTTTTGAAATAATTATTTTGCAAAAAGGACAAAACATTTTCCAAAATCAGCTTTATAATAGCTTTAAGTAAGAGTTTATATTTTTCATATTTAATTATATGGAATCTATATAAGTTTACTCAAGAAACTATTTTAAAGTTTAAATCCGTAAGAAAATCCTTTGAAATTAAAAATGTTTGATTTTCCTCCAAATTGATTAAAATTAGAGGTTAATTGAATGATTAATTTCCTAATTTTAAAATGAGGTAGTTGTTCTTTAAACATAATAATTGTTTCCAATCATTTAAAATTAAAGAAGCTCAGGTGATTTATTGTAATTACTTCATCTTTATTCCTATTCTAGCCTAAGTCCCTAAAATCATTTAAATCCTAGTCGGATTTTTCCTAATTCCCTCAATTTGGCTATTTCCTTAATGCAAAATGGCCACATTTTTGCAAATGTGCCCATTCCTTAAATCAACTTAACACATATAGCCGGATTATGGCCACATATAGCTGGATTATGTGCTGGCAATGGAGAACGTTCTAGAAGTTTCCCTAGGTGGTGTTTTGCCCGCGTTTTCAGTGAGCAATCGGTACAAAATCATACCATATTCTTGCTCTCCCAGCCTTATTCGTTTGAGATTTTGAATTTCCCCATGCTTTCTACCCAAAATTACCCTTTATTCCCCCCTCCCCCATTTCACCCTAAATTTCCCTTATGAAAACCCCTTAAAGATGGAGGGATTAGGGGCTAGATTTTGAGTTTCCTTAGATTTCTATTTGAGAGTCATTCTCTAGGTCATAGAAAACCAAAAACTTTCCGAGAAAAATACTCATAAGGTCTGTTTTCTTTGATTCCGAGAAAAGCTCAAGGTCAATTTCGGCGGTGTTAAGATGATTCTGAGAAAAGCTCAAGGTCAATTTTGGTGGTGTTAAGATGATTCCAACGAAGCTCGTGGTTCCATTCGCTGCTCCAAAAGAGGTAAAGTCCTTCATATTTTTCCCTTTCTCAGTCTCTTTAGTATGATATAAGGTTATCTATCTTTTTTTTTTCTTTTAGAAATGCATCTGCTGGTTTTAGGTTATGTTGTTAAATTTAGTATTGAGAAATCATGAGCAAATGTTTTGAACCCGTTATTGGGAGCCTCCATATTTTCTTCTTTATTTTCTCTTTCTGTTAGAAAAGTTGTTCTGCTCCCTTTGCAGGGGTTGATATGTCGTTTGTTACACTGATAGAGTCTAAAACTATTTTATTGTTGTCGAAATGCTAGGTTCATGAGCTATTGTCAAGTCGATATTTTGGAAATTTCATCTTGATTTGCTTGTTGTTGATATTCCTTTCTCTATCTCTTTGGTGTGCTTGAAATATTGTAAAATCTAGTTATTCTCTACTGTTCGGAGTAGTCGATCATGTTAAATGTCTGAGTTTCTTTCGTGCTGTCAAGTTTCTCAAAATCTAAGGGATAATAGCTTATATCATAGGTCTGCCAAAATAAGTTATTTTACTCCTATTTGAATCATGTTGAAATTTCTTTTCCTTTACCTAAAGACTGATCTCATCAAGTTTGAGTCTTTAAAAGAAATAGTTTCATTCATCATCTTGTTATTAGCTTGATTAATAGTGCTTAATTTCCTTGGCATCTTTTGTGAGTTTCATGTCTTGTCCTAGTGTGTTTCGGTGTCTCTCATGTGACGAGTGTTATGAATTTTGGGAATTAACAGTGATAGAAATTTAGGTAGTCCTACTGATTTGTGCGTCATTTTCTTGATTGAGGAAGATATGATGATAATTTTGTCTAGCATAGATGTTGAGTACACTCTAAGAGATGTGGTTTTTGCTGGAATTGGTTCTCCCTTGAACTGGTTGCTTTAAATGAGAGTCAGATTACTTATTAGGATTATTTCTATGATAATTCCAGTGTGTGTTTGTTCTCAAACTCTTAAAATGAATGTTCATTGTAGTTTCATTGCGTCCTTTGGTTTACCATATGATTGGTTCTAATTCTCCTCTCTTTCTTTGTACATGTGAAACCTATCCGAGTCTCTTTGAACTCCCATTTGATCCCGTGCATTTCGTTGGGTTTAAGACCCACAAAATCGTCAAGTCAAATCTTGTCAAAAGGGAGCATTGCAGGTTGAAGACAGAAGATAGGCCAAGCCCATAACAGTAGCAGCAATAGCCCAACCGCTAGAAATTCTCAAAGAACTTGAGACAAGGAGTAGCAGCGGCCCAAAATGGGCATAAGAGTTCAAAATGGACTAAAGCAAGTGGGCCAAATCCCAAATAGATTTTAGGACAGGCTTTATGGACTAAAGTCCAATTTTGGATTAGGCCGAAGGCTTAATTTCTCCTCTTTCCCTTTAAACTCTTTATATATTGCTTAGAATCATTTGTAATTAATTTGGACTAACATTCAGCCTAGTTGGATTTTCCCCAAAGACGAAACTTTTCTGATTCTTTTACTTACATTATCATGTAAAAATATTTGTCCCAACATATTTCTTTACTTGAACGTTTTCTTTACATGTGCTTTCTTTCAAAAGTTCTGTTCCTTTAAGTATCTTCAAAGATAACAAAGTATTTTTCTTTAAGTCAAACAAGCTTAAAATTTTGTCATTTATCTTGAACCAAATTGTCTTACTATTGATATTTTTCATGTTTTCAAAATAATTAAATTAATATTTTTTCAAAGATAGTCAAATAAGTTATTTTCAAACAAGTTTGGATAACCGCGAGTTAGTGGATATCCCGAGTGCCTTTAAAACCTTCTCGGGATATTAATATGAACCTCTTACCCAAAATCTTGAATTTTTCTAAGTCTTTATCTGTTTTAGACTTTTTGAGAATTTTCAAAAGGTTTTCTTAATTTCCCTTAATTAATTAAGTGGCGACTCTTGCTTTTATTTGAAAGTTTTTTTTTGAAACATTAACTTGGTTTTTGAAATGAACTTTCAAATAGTCGAAACATATAAACCATTTTCCCCCAAAACAATAGGGATAAAGTAGTATTTTTTATTCTGTAAGTAGATGACATTTTGTCACGACCGGATTTCTCAGTCATGATGGCACCTACAATCCCCCCAGTAGGAGAACCAATCCTCGTAGCCCAGGACAGTTAGTAATGGGCTACTATCTAACAAATAAGTGGAAGAACAATTTCATAAGCAAAAGTAAGGGAATAAGATGAAGAGAGTAGATAGCAGGAATATATATATACATATGCGAAAACTAAACCAAACCCCAAGACCTGGTATCATAGTAGATCCAGAACTACATATAAGGAGTACAAACTATACAAAACAACGTATACAGATGTCTCCGAATGGTAATAGAGTACATAAAGCAAAATATAAACTAAAGCTAAGCTTCGATCGCCAAGAGCTCACCCTCAGTCTGAAGTAGTCCCCAACAGATCTCCAAGCACGAATCACAGCGATCTAACGACGATGGCCCACGCTAGGATCTGCACCAAAAGATGCAGGGGGTAGGGTGAGCACCAAATGCGAAGTATAAGGTACCCAATAGGTATCATAGGCCGACTGGGCACATATAAGATAAAAGAGTAGTAACAGACAGAATAGAAGCAAGTAGTCACAGAAATCAACAAAAGGTACACATGAACTAGCCCAGAGGGAAGTCAATAGAACCACATGTTAGGCCAGCAAGAAAAATATATACACCATAGGCACAGGTAAAAGTAAGAAACAATGCACCTGGGGTCCTTGCAATAACAGTGTATACATAATAAGTTTACAAAATGAACGGTATACCGGTAACCTCAAGTGTAAGAGGAAGAGGGAAAGAGTAATGATAGGCATGCTCAGAGATAGGAATCAAACTCAACTAATCATATCAATCTCAAATCCAGAAACTAATAGCCTAACAGTAACCAATTTCATACTTAACCGTAACAGGGAACAATTCTATAAGTAAATAGCAAGAGTCTACCTACAGTCCCCTGGCTACCCATACAACCGAGGAACAAAAACAAGTGAAAACAAACCCTACGACATCCCATACTACTAGAGCGTACAATCAACAAAAAACAAACAAGGGTGGAGCCTCAAACAATGAATGATATGATGCATGAAGATCTCAAGTGAAATGGTATCTCTGTATGTACCTCCTCCGGTGCCGATCCGGCCCAGCAGGTAGGTTACATGGAAGGACACTGCCCGTATACCTCTACTCTGCCGTATACCCTTCCTCTGTCACACGCAGACCAAAGCCCTAGGCCCAGATTACAAGGTCCATGGAGGTCCCCGACCCCATACTAAAACTCAGTATCAAAACATGTCATCCGTAAGCAATTTCTGGTTCAAAATAGAGACCCAGTCTCGAATATGCATGCCCAGACCCTATCCAGGACTAAAGTAGTGGGAAAATATCTCAAAAACCCCTCCAAGGGTTCCCGAGAATAACCGGGTATAAACAATAGAAAGTCATCTCAGGTGCTCGGTCCGATCGAGGCTAAAATCATCTCAAGTAGCAAGAAAACTCAGCTAGCACCCCAGACCTACCGAGTCTAGCGTTAATCGTAAAACTGGTGATATAAATCATAATTTTACCTTCTTTTACCAAAGAATATTCACAAGTTAAATCAAACCATTTCCAATTCATTTCCATAAAAAATGGGCCCCCGGGGCCGTGCAAGGTTTAGAAAATAGTGCCAACAGGCCCGAAGCCTAAACCGTAGTAAAACATGGATAAAACCTCTTTATATGCATGGAAATGGTATGATCAAACACAATAGCTACCCAACAACTCACAATCAACCTATCTACCCTGCACATGCCCATAGCTACTCAGCAAGCATAACCAGCCTTGAAGGATAATTCTATGCCCGGGACTCGCGGACATTCCCAATATCCCACCTTCTATGTTCCAGAGTCAACAAGGCCTCACAGGACCACAAGGGTAAATAAAATGTATCGGCAAGTACTACAAGCAACGGAGGAACAAAAGTAGGCGGACATGAATAAAGCGGTCAAGGTCTGTGGTACCAACCTAATAATCCAACCCAAGGATGCCAGCTAGTACAATTTGATCTGATATATGCTAAGTCTAGGGAGTTTAAATCATAACCTACCTTCCGTCCAATGACAAGCTGCTAGGACGACGATGTCCAAGCTCGAACCACTCCAAGAAGCTCCAAAATAACAAAAATACCTTCCAATGAACGTCTGAATGCCCGTAGTTCCTTCACGGAAATTATTCCTTACGTCTTAAGCTTTGCAAGCGATATATATACGCAGATTATACTCACCTATAAACAGTTCATAATTAAGCTTAAATTGGCAGATTTCCCAAAAGAATCATAACTTAACGAAACGTCCATAGAATTTCATAAAAACGATCATAAAAGAGCCCCAAAATGGTTACCTTAGCAAACCAAGTGTAAATCTTGAATAAACACCAAGAAATACCAATTCCTATCTTTTGAAACCAGCTCCAAACGTGGTTTATCGAAGGGGAAAATGGCTGCCACGCGTAGAGGTCACGTTTCTAGGCACGGGGACAAACGTTAGCGATAGAAAACACCAAAAATGCACCTTGATCACTCAAGAACTCTCTTGGAACCCTCCGTTATGTTTTCTCTCTGTTTCAGAACTGTTATGGCATTTTAAAACGTGAAGTTGAGGCTTTAAATCGATTTTGACCCGACCCGATTCGCGACTCGTTTCGCAACCCAGTTTCTGCCAGACAGTCCGCAGTAAAACAGTCATAACTATTTACTTCGAGATCGGTTGGACGTGAGGTTTTGTGCGTTGGAAACTAGACTCATAGAACTTTGATTTGGTAGGTTGGGAGACTTCTAACTCTTTATATATTGAGAGAAAAGATCTAAGACATTTGACCCAAAGTTTAGAAAATTTATTAAAGACTCTTACGATAACTTTTGCCGACTTGTTTGACTTCAAAACTTATCATACGACCATAAATACCAAATGAATGGACCGGGCACCGAACTAGCGGTCCCGACAAGCCTTAAATGACTTGGGGCCACTACAAACAAGCTCTAACGGTACAAGAAAGGCAAAACACATTTTGCTCATAAAAAATAATGTGAGCATGCTGAACTCGTTCAAGGAGTGGTTATCCTCACGTTTTGATATAAAAGACTTGGATGAAGTGGATCATATCCTTGGAACCAAGAACATGCGAGATCACAAACAAATGATATTAGACTTATCCCAAGAACTATATATTGATACTATTCTTACTAGGTTTATCATCCGAGATTTCAAAAAGGGATTTCTTCCTTTTAGGAATAGAATTTCTCTATTGAAGGATCTTTCTTCCAAAATGATTGACGAGATAGATATAATGAGGAAGGTCCCTTATACTTCTTCTATATGGAGTCTCATGTATTCTATGTTATGCACTAGACCTGACTTTTCTTATTATTGGCATGTTTAGTAAATCTCAGTCTAATCCTAAAAAAGAACACTAAACTGCGGTTAGGCATATAGTCAAGTACCTGAAAAGGGCTAGGAATTAAATGATGATTTTTACTCAGGCGATCTAGTGCCCTTTGGGTATACAGATTCAAATCTCTAGTCAAATCAAGATTCTAGAAAATCTATCTCAGGATGTGTTTACTTAAGGAGGTAGAGCCATAAGTTGGAGGAGTATCAAGCAATCATGTATTGGTGATTCCACCATAGAAGTCGAGTATGTGGATTCCTCTTAGGTGGCTAAGGATGTTTTTTAACTCCAGAACATTCTAAAAGAGCTTGGAGTGATTCCTTTGATTCAAGCACCACTTATACTTTATTATGATAATAATGATGTGATTGCAAACCCAAAGGAACTATGAAGTCATAAGATAAGAAAACACATTGAGAGAAAATATCACTTAATTCGAGACATAACTTAGAGAGGTAATGTGAAGGTTTTAAAGATTGTATCAGAGAATGATTTGACGGACCCATTTACAAAGAGCCTGTCAATGCAGCCTTTTGATAAGCATATATAAGGATTGGATATTAATGTTAGAGGTGCATAGCTATGAGTCTAAGCGGGAGATTATTAGGATATACTATAAACCATGCGGTTTAAAGTAGTATTATGTTTTAGTTTTATGTAAGACTTTTATTATATTTATTTGAATTAATAAAGTCTTAATTTTAAAGAGATCGCTCCTTTTGCATGTGTATTCTTTACTTATAATGTAGATAATTTTGTACATTGAGTTTTATGGCTCATGCGCGAAATGATAAATTTTCGATTTTTATAAGTTATAAAATTATGTTCACAATCAAATATGAGGTTGGAAAAACACTTGATGATTTAGAACAAGATTAAATATAATTTATTATGGATTATGGGAATGGTCGCGTTCGAACTTCTTATGCTAGTACACTTTATGTGTATTGAACATACCAAAGAGAGATGATTGTTTGTCTTCTGAATCTTATGAAACAACTTTGCTAGATCAATAAAGGTACTTATACTCTTAATCTTGATATTATTATTATGATCAATGTAATTTGTTTGTTATCTTTATCTATCGAAAGGGTGAAATTCTTTTCTGAGTTAATATATTTTCGATAGGTCGGATGATGATGAATGACATTTGTGAAATAATAATTAGTTGATGGAATCCAGGTCTCCACCTTGATATTGATGATACCCCTTTATATTTTCTTATAAGTTTTCATTTGAAAACCCTGCAGGTAGATTTTGTATCCGTCACATGAAATAAGTTAAATGTATGAATAAAGGATTAAATTAATCAATGGATTAAACTGTCAGAACACAACCCGCCATGAGTGGCACCCACCCAACCCACAGATGAGCGAACCAACCATCCAACTCAACACTTAGCGAATCTAACAGCTCAAAACAAGATGCATTAAAATAAACTATCATCCATGGCTAAAAACAAACACTAACATAATTATCTGCGGAAAATTACCCCTAGAATCGGAAAGTCATTGTACCAAAACATCTACTATTGTCTAAGAAATGAGGATGCAACCCCAAACAAAACAAGAGAATCCAAGTCCAAAACAATGGACTAGAAATATACTGGATGTAACCATGGCAGCCGAAAGAGCAGCTCACCCTTGGGATCTGAAATCGCCGGAACTACAACTGAGGTTGCGTGTTAGCCACCAGAATATGTCTTGTACTAACAAAGAGAAAAGTAATTGCAGAATCAGTATACAACCACCGTGTACTGGTAGGATCATAGGCCAGCCCCAATAAATAATATACGAACAATAAACCAAAGTTGATTAAAGTATAACAACCATGAATACAAGCCAACAATATCACTAGACTCTAAGTATTTCCTTTAGCTTACCAACCACATATATCAAGTTTCACAACCACTGAACAACACATAGTTAAAATAAACATATATCTTTTCCACATAACCCAGACCAACCAAGGATCCCTAGGACAACACCTATGTGTTCAACATGCAATCCTTGTCTACACTAAGACCAACCCCACATCTAAATACAATCACCCCACCTCTCTTGGACTGTTATGCAATAATTATAATTCAAGAATACGACCCGGTCCACTCATGGAACTATTTACAAAATGCAATTAATACAAGTAAAATCAATCTCGTACCAAGCATGGTACCCGAGCCAACCAATATAGAACTCCTACCAAGCGTGGTACCCGAGCCAACCGATGAGTATTCCATACTAGGCATGGTACCCGAGCCAACCAATACATAGACTGTACTAGGTGTGGTACCCGAGCCAATCAAATATCACACACAATCCAACAACCCAATAATTAATGATTAACATCACACATGTAAACCAACAAACAACCATACAAAGTTCATTTCACATAATTGACAAGGGATAGCTAGGCATTCATAATTATACTCCCTAAGCATGCACCATGTTCAATACTAAGCAATAGTACGTGAACACATATCATATTTGGGAAAACAATAATCATCACCTATCTCGAATAACTCAAAACCTCTACTGGACCGGAGCCTTCTCGTTTCCCAAAGCCTTTGCTCTTTCTTGGTCTAAAAATGATTACAAAATATACTAAATCAGTCCACATGGCCTAATAAATACCTGGATTATACTCAAATCCTAATTCCCAGGCCAACCTATGATCATTCCACCCCTTCTCGGGGTTTCCCACTACTAATTTGACTTAAACTACCATTTTTACGGATACATTAAGCGAATTATTGCAAAAAAATCATAACCCAACCATAATATTCAGGACCCAAGAACTTAACACCCTACAATCCCTTTTTTCCTCAGATTTTACCATTCCTAGGTCAATCCAAACCTTCCCCCAAGCCCGTAACTATCGATTCTACTAACCGAGAATTGAAGTACTAGTGTAAGGGAGTGAAATCCTTACCATTAGGATGAAATTTTTTGAAAATCCAACTTGAAGTCGACCAAATTGCCTCTGCCCTTCTCCAAAATGTTCTAGAGGAAAAACTGAATGTTTTGGAGAAGTTTCTGCATTAATCTCAACGCAGTCTGCTATAATGGTTCATACACCAGTATAGCACCACTGCCATAGTAGAACCAAGCGCTATGGCAGCGCTAACTGATGTTGACTTCCGTTATAGCGGGAATTTCTCCGCTGTAGTGCTGGCCACTTTAGCACAGTGTCAATGGCTATATAGCGGTTAACACAAGATAAAATTAGGAAAATTCCCCAAAAGTTCCCATTTTATAACACACCTTAAATCCTGATGTTCCAAAACAATCATTTAACGTCAACCTTGATACCGAGAGTTTTACTCTCCTGAATTCACTTCCAAAAAGTCCCCCGAATCCATTATGTCTTAGATAACAGAAAAACTAGCTCGACCTAAGATATTTTACCCAATTCTTTCCCGGATATCTGTAGACCATACCTCGCTCAAAATCTATCTTAGACTAGCCTAGGCTAAAATTTCAAACTCGCATACCCAGAAGTTTTCTAATTCAAAACTTGGCATGAAAGGTTTACCCAACAAAGAAATGAATTTACCCATCGTTCATCCCTGAATGATCAAACCCAAAAAAGATGATTCAAAAGAGGGAATGTGTAGCACCTGAATCCTTAAATAAGTGAGGGTACTTGTAATGCATGTACTTCTGAGTTTCCCAAGTGGCTTTCTCAATCGGACGATGCTTCCATTGAAACTTTACCGACCTGATCTCCTTTGTCCTTAATTTTTGGACATCCTAATCAAGTATCGAAATAGACTCTTATTTATATTGAAGATCCTTTCCTAGCAATATGGAATCCCATTTGATAATATATTCTCCATCTCCATGGTATTTCTTTGACATGCATACATGGAAGACCAAATGGACTTCGAATAAATTGGGCGGTAGTGCTAACTTGTAAGCCACTGGCCCTATAATCTCGAGAACCTCGAATAGGATAATATACCAAGGGCTGAGCTTGCCTTTCTTACCAAATCTCATAACCCCCTTCATTAGTGACACCTTCAATAACACATGTTCACCGACCTGGAAATCCATGTCTCTTACCTTGTGATCTGCATACTCATTCTGCCTAATTTGGGATGCTTGCAACTTGGTTTGGATCCCCCTCACTTTTTCCTGAGCTTCTCTCATCAAGTCCACGCCCTAAGGTTTCACATGACCTGCCTCAAAACACCCTATGGGTTATCTACATCCCCTCCCATACAGTGCCTCGAGTGGTGTCATGTCGATACTAGAGTGGTAGTTGTTGTTGTATGAGAACTCACACAATAGTAGGAACTGGTCCCAATGACCCTAAAGTTGATCACACATGGTCTCAGTATGTCTTTCAATACCTAAATTGTCCTCTTTGACCGACCGTCTGTATGAGGATGAAATGTCGTGCTGAAAGTTAGTTGAGTGCCCAACTCTTCGTGCAACTTAACCCAGAACTTGGAAGTAAAATGCGTACCTCTGTCTGAAATGAGGAAAATGGCACCCCATGCAGTCTCACAATCTCTTTAACATAGATCTTAGCCAGCTGTTGCGAGTTATAATCCACCCTGAAAAAAATAAAATGAGCTGACTTTGTTAGCCTATCCACAATGACACAAAGATAGTCATGATTTCCCAAGGTCTTAGGAAGACCCACCACAAAATCCATTGCTATCCTTTCCCACTTCCACTTGGGAATGGGCATCCTCTGAAGTAATCCTGTAGGTATTTGGTGTTCATACTTAACCTTCTGACAATTCTAACACTTAGACAAATAATCAGCTATGTTTCTCTTTATCTTGGGCTACCAATATAGTTACCTCAAGTCCCGATACATTTTGGTTATGCCCGGATGAATTGATTTTTGCAAACCATGAGCCTCTGCCAACACCTTCTTAATTAAGTCATCAACCCAAGGAACACAAATGCTTCCTCTAAAACTCAGCACCCACACGCGTCAATCATGGTGTCTGGGGCCTCCCCAGACAACACCTTCTTTCGAAGCTTGTTCAACTGTGCATCTTAGAACTTCTTGGCCTTTATTTCTTTTATAAATGTGGATTTGACCTCAATAATGGCCAACAACCCACCTTGTCTTGAGATGCCCTATTGCATGAATTTAGATTCTAGAGCCCAAATCTCTTTAGCCAATGATCGTTTCGACACCCCCAAATAAGACAAACTACCCATGATGTAGCTCAATGCATCTGCCACCACATTAGCCTTGTGTGGATGATATTGGATGGTCACATCATAATCCTTCAACAACTCCATCCATCTCTTCTGCCTCAGATTAAACTCCTTCTGAGTAAACACATGATGTAGGCTATGATGGTCCGTGAACACCTCTCAGTTGACACCATAAAGGTAATGCCTCCAAATCTTGAGTGCAAAGACCACCACTGCCAACTCTATGTTGTGGGTTGGATAATTATTCTCATGAGTCTTAAACTGCCTTGAAGCATAAGCTATAACATTCTTGTCCTGCATCAACACGACACCCAAACACGAATGTGAAGCATCATAATACTCAATGAAACCCTTACCTTCAATCGACAATGATAGGATGTGAGTTATGGTAGGAAGTGTATTAAGATTTTGGAAGCTCTCCTAACACTTGTCGAACCATACAATCGATACCTCTTTTTGAGTCAACCTTGTCAAATGAGTAGCGATGGATGCAAAGTCCCTGACAAATCTACGATAGTAGCCTGCAAGCCCCACAAAACTCCTTACCTCGGTCACATAGCTAAGCTAGACCTATCTCTTAACTTCCATAATCTTCTGGGGGTCCACCATCACCCCCCTTTCCGACACCACATACCCAAGAAGGTGACTGAAGTCAACCAAAATTCACACTTGGAAAACTTGGCATATAGTTTTTGGTGCCTCAAATTATCAAAAACAATATTAGGATGCTCTGCATGCTCCTTCCTACTCTTGGAGTAAATCAAAATGTCATCTATAAACATGATGATGAATGAATCCAGTTACAACTTGAATACCCCATTCATCAAACTCATGAATGTCACCAGCATATTGGTCAACCCAAACAACATCCCTAGAAACTCGTAATGCCCATATCGAGTCCGGAATGCTGTCTTAGGGATGTCCTCAAGCCTAATATGTAACTGATGATACCCTAATCTTAAGTCAATTTTTGAAAATACAGACGCACCCCGTAACTGGTCAAAGAGATCATCTATGCGAGGTAAAGGATACTTGTTTTGGATGGTGACCTAGTTCAACTGCCTATAGACTATACACATCCTCATACTACCATCTTCCCTTTTCAAGAATAACACCAGACTTCCCCAAAGTAAAGCACTGGGATGGATAAAACCTTTATCTAAGAGTTCCTAAACCTGAGTCTTAAGTTCCCTCAACTCTGTCGGAACCACGCGATAAGGAGGATTAGAAATTGGGGTACTGCCCGGCTCCAAATCTATACAAAAGTCAATGTCTCTGTCCAGAGGCATACCAGGAAAATCTGTAGGAAACACCTCCTGAAACTCTGAAACTACCAAAACTAACTCAATCGATGGGAACTCTACACTATCATCCCGTAGATGAGCCAAGAAGGACAAATATACTCTTTCCACTAACTTCCTAGACCGAACAAAAGATATGATCTTGGCCAGCTTAGGCCTGTATACACCTTTCCACTCAAGTCTATCCTTACTTAGAATTTCTAGAGTCATGGTCTTAGTATTACAATTCAATACTACATGATATGGAGACGACCAGGTCTTACCCAAAATAACATCAAACTCTAACATATTTAGAATAACCAAATCTACCCAAGTCTGCAATCCCACAAACACCATAGAACAATTATGATAAACACAGGTTACTATTACAGACTCTCCAACCGGGGTAGAAACATCGATAGGGGAATCAAGGACATCACAAACCAAATCTAGATCCAAAGCAAATTTTGCATAAACATATGAATAAGTAGAAACTAGATAAAATAGCTCCTAGGCCATCCTATCACAGATTAGAATAGTACTTGTGATCACCGCATCTGATGCCTCAGCCTCAGATTTCCCTGGAAAAGTATAACAATGGGCTCGGTCATTAATTCGAGTAACTTCCCTAGCTGGCTGTGCCAATCCTCGGCCCATGACACGATTTTCTTTGTCTCCCTGACCTCCCTGAAAGTTACCTTGCCCACCCTGTGGATGACACTTAGCATAGACACTTTTTTCTGCCAGAACCACAGCCTTAGACTATTGCCGAGTCTAATTAACTGCCTGCTTTTGATGGAAATCCCTCTAGAAGTGACCGAAATCACTGCAATGAAAGCATCTGCGGCTAAGAGCAGGCCTGCTAGTAGAAATGTAAGAAGCCCTGGCCTCTAGGAGCTGAAAACTCCTGACTGTCTCTGGGACGACCACATGTAGCAGCTGCCAAGGATGAATGAATAGGATGAGCAGAATATACCTGTTGATTGTGACTCCTGGAGTATAAAGCACTGTAATTACCTTTATTTTGGGACTTTTTGGCTAACACCTTAGCTTGCCCAACCTGCCTGACCCCCTCAAATTTCTTCACATAATCTGTCACCTCATTAAATATCTTTCTTATTGAGGTCATTTGCATAGACAATACCTGCAACTCAATATTCAGGCCCTTCACAAATAGACAAATCCTCTCCTCTTTCGTACCCAAAAGTTTAGCAGCAAAATGGGACAAGGCATGCAATTTGGCCTCATATGCTTAAACTGCCATGTTACCCTGCTCAAGAGCTAGAAACTCATCCTTTTTATGACCTCTCAAAGTGCGGGGCACATACTTCTCTAAGAAGAAAGCATAGAACTGCGCCCAGGTCAGTGGAGGCAAAGCTGATGCCCGATACTCTATATGAGACCTCCATCAGTGCTTGGCATCACCCTGAAGCTGAAAGGTTACGAATTCTACCCCATGCTGCTGCACAATGCCCAACTTATGCAGCCTCTCATAGCAGTCTAGAATGAACTCATATTCATCCTCCATCTCACTACCCTAAAACGTAGGAGATTTCAGTTTCAAGAACTTAGTCAGTATCTCATGTTCATTTCTAGTCATAATAGGACCTAACATTGGATGAAAGAAGTCATCAGTACTCGATGCTACATCTATTGTAGGAGCCACTGTAACTGTAGGCTGGGTGCTCAAAACCTGATTGGCAGTACCCGTGGGGGTGGTTGTAGTGCCTACCAACCCGCTCAGAAAAGTACACACTTGCTGAAATGCCTCAGTTTATATAGAGGGAAGGCCTGCACCTCCATCCAGTGCGTCTTCCTCCTGTTTCGCACCTTTCTCAACAACAACCTCAACTTCCTCCTCAACCGGATCCTTGGGTGGGAGAGGAGTCACCGCCTTTACACCTGCAGCTTTCTGAGCTCCATCCTTGGCGGGTGTTGCACTACTTCTGCCCCTGCCCTAACCCTTTCCTTTCTCTATGATCATTGGGCCCACTACTGGGACTACTGTCCTCGCTCCATTATTGCTGGTGTTAACCATCTGTAGAAAAAAGAGAGAAAGAAGTTAGATACCAATTTTTATCACCAGATACCAATTGGAATCGAATTATATCACCAAATAGTTTCCTAAATTCCTATAGCCTCTCGAAGAAAATTAGAGACGTCTCCATACCATTCTACAAGACTCTACTAGATTCTTTTTGGTACAATGAGATCAATGAACCCAGGGATGTGATACCATCTTTATCACGACCCAACCTGCCACTAGTGGCACCCACCCAACCCCAGATGAGAGAACCAACCATCCAACTCAACACTTAATAAATCTAACATCTCAAAACCAAATGCATTAAAATAAACTATCATCCATAGCTAAAAACAAACACTAACATAATTATTTGCAAAAAATTATCTCTAGAATCTGAAAGTCACCATACCAAAATATCTACTATTGTCTAATAAATAGGGATGCAACCCCAAGCAAAATAAGAGAATTCGAGTTTGAAATAATGGACTAGAAATATACTGGATGAAACCATGGCAGCCAAAAGAATAGCTCACCCTTGGGATCTGAAATCGCTGAAACTATAATTGAGGTAGCATGTCAGCCGCTGGAAAATGTCCTGTACTCATAAAGAGAAAAGCAAGTGCAGAATCAGTACACAACCACCGTATACTTGTAGGATCATCGGCCAGCCCTAATAAACAATATATGAACAATAAAGCAAAGTTGAGTAAAGTAAGGCAACCATGAATACAAGACATCAATATAAGTAGACTATAAGTCTTTCCTCTATCTTACCAATCACATGTAGCAAGTTTCACAACCACTGAACAACACAAAGTGACAATATACATATATCCTTTCCACACAACACAGACAAACCAAGGATCCCTAGGACAACACCTATATGTTAAACATGCAATCCCGGTCTACACTAAGACCAACCTCATATCTAATTACAACCACCCAGCCTCTCATGGACCGTTATGAAATAATTACAATTCAAGAGTACGACCTAGTCCACTCATGAAACCATTTTACAAAATGCAAGTAATGCAAGTAAAATCAATCACGTACTAGGCATGGTACCTAAGCCAACAAATATAGATCTTGTACCAAGCGTGGTACCCGAGCCAACCGATGAGTATCCTATACTAGGCAAGGTACCCGAGCCGACTAATACGTAGACTGTACCAGGTGTAGTACCCAAGCCAATCGAATATCACACACAATCCAACAAGCCAATAATTAATGAACAACATCACACTTGTAAACCAACAAGCAACCATACCAAGTTCATTTCACATAATTGACACAGGATAGCTAGGCATTCATAATTCTATTCCCTAAGCATGAAACCATGTACAATACTAAGCAATAGTAAATGAACACATATCTCATTTGGAAAAACAATAACCATCATCTACCTTGAATAACTCGAAAGCTCTGCTGGACCGGAGCCTTCCCATTTCCCGAAGCATTTGCTCGTTCTTGGTCTAAAAATGATTACAAGATATACTAAATCAGTCCACGTGGCCTAAAAATTACCCGAATTATACTTAAATCCTACACTACTAAAAACATCTCAAAAATAGATGGACAAAAAAGTGATGGACAACATCGCTGCCAAAAAGCGACGTTGTCCATCACTTTTTCAATTTTTTTAATTTATATTTATTTTTTTATAAAAGCGACGGACAATGTCTCATGTTCCGTCGCTTTTTTGTGGATTTTTGTGCCAATATTATTTACATATAATTTATAAAAAAAAAATTAATATAAGCGACGGACAGCGTCGCAACAATTAAAAAAATAAAAAAATTATTTTAAAATAACGATGCTGTCAATCACAATTTTTTATCTTATTTATTAATATATATATATATATATAAATATAAATTTTAAAAAATAAATTTATATTTATTTTTTTAAAGAAAAGCGACGGACATCGTCGCTTTGTCCGTCGCTTTTCGGTCAAATGTTAGTCAACTCTTTTAAAAAAAGTGATGGACGAAAGCGATGCTTTCCGTTGCTTTTTAAAAAATATAGTGGCCCAGATCGGGTCACTCCTCCATTTTCCTCTTTTTTCTTCTCTTCTCTCTTTCTCTCCACCATATTGCCTCCACGCACTGCCTCCACACCTCTCTACAATGTTGTCGCCGCTGCCGCTCCATCCGCCACCACCTTCTCCTCTAGCTGCCATGCCGCCTTTTTCCTCCTCCATCATTAATTTTTGGATTAGGGCTAATTTAAAACTTCAAGGTTAGATTTTTTACTTTTTTTCCAATTACATTGCATTTATTTTAGATTAATGTTAGATTAAGAACATTTTTAGTTGTTATGAAGATTAGAACTAGAATTAGTAGTATTTAAAATTTTAAGTTAAGGTTTGTTTTATATTTTTTGTTATTAGCAAGTTTGTTAGTTTTGAATCTTGAAATTAGTGTTTGCTATTTATTTTAAGTTAGTGTTAGAATATGAATATTGCTAGTTTTGAACCTTGCATAATAGTTATGAACATTTTATAATTCATATAATTAAATTTGTGAACTTGAATTTAATTTTAAGTTAAATTTGAGAACATTGAACTTGAATTTGATTTTAGAATTTGTGAGCCTAGTAAATGCCTTAGGCTCTTGATTTTAAGTTGACTTTGAGAATTTGATAGTGAATTTAGAAATTTTAATTAGGTTCTTGAATTAATTCTTAAATTAGTTTTCAACTTTAGGTTCTTTTTTATTTTGAATTAGGTTCTTGAATTTTAGGTTGAAATTGGTTCCTTGAAGTTATGTTTTTTTTAATTTTGTTAGTTTTGGGTTATAATCTTGAATTAGTTTTCAATTTTAGGTTAGTGTTAGTTTTGAATTTAGGTTGTTGATTTAGGTTCTTGAATTTGATAGTGAATTAGAAAATTTTGAATTAGTTTATATTATTGGGTTATATTCTTGAATTAGTTTTCAACTTAAGGTTCTTGAATTTGATAGTGAATTTGAAAATTTTAAATTAGTTTATATTGTTGTATTATAAACTTGAATTAGTTTTGAATTTAGGTTGTTGAATTAGGTTCTTGAATTTGATAGTGAATTTGAAAATTTGGAATTAGTTAATATTGTTGGGTTATAATCTTGAATTAGTTTTCAACTTTAGGTTCTTGAACTTGATAGTAAATTTGGAAATTTTGAATTAGTTTATATTGTTGGGTTATAATCTTGAATTAGTTTTCAACTTTAGGTTCTTGAATTTGATAGAAAATTTTGAATTAGTTTATATTGTTGGGTTATAATTTTGAATTAGTTTATATTGTTGGGTTATAATTTTGAATTAGTTTTTAACTTTAGGTTCTTGAATTTGTTAGTCAATTTGATAGTGAATTTAGAAATTTTAAATTAGTTTATATTGTTGGGTTATAATCTTGAATTAGTTTTCAACTTAATGTTCTTGAATTTGATAGTGAATTTGAAAATTTTGAATTAGCTTATATTATTGGGTTATAATCTTGAATTAGTTTTCAACTTTAGGTTGTTGAATTAGGTTCTTGAATTTTATAGTGAATTTGAAAATTTTGAATTAGTTTATATTGTAGGGTTATAATCTTGAATTAGTGTTCAACTTTATGTTGTTGAATTAGGTTCTTGAATTTGATAGTGAATTTGAAAATTTTGAATTAGTTTATATTATTAGGTTATAATCTTGAATTAGTTTTCAACTTTAGGTTCTTGAATTTGATAGTGAATTTGAAAATTTTGAATTAGTGTGATGACCCTTCCGGTCATCTTTGCTTTTTCACATTTATTGCACTGTTAGAGACTTCCTGTAATGGCCCCAAGTCATTTATGGCTTGCTGGAATCGATAGTTCGGTGCCCTAGTCGTTCGTTTGGTTGTTTTAGCCGTTCGCCTGTTTTAGAGCTTTAAACTTAGAATATCATTGACTTTAGTCAACATTCTTAGCTAACATGCTCGGAATTGAATTCTGACAGTTTCGTTAGCTTCGGAGCGATGAGTTTGGTCTAGTTAGACCTTTAGTTAAGCCCTAAGAACTTCCAGTGTGGGTTTTGTGTGATTTTCTCATTTTTCAGGACATTTGGAGCTGAAAGTGTAACTTCGGTTGACTTTCCATGATCGGAGTGTCGGATTCAAAATCCGATGATTCCAACAGCTCCGGAATGTTGAGTTTGGGATAGAAAGATGGTTGGTTCGGGTTTCGGATGAGTTGAACTCATTTCATGCCTTTGAGTTCCTTTTCGTTAGTGTTGACTTGGGTCAACATTTCTCCGAAACGACCTCGTATGGAAGTTTTGTCGATTCCGTTGAGTTCAGAATGTCATTTCCACTCTATTAGCACTATTTATTATTGTCATTTCATTTTTTTCCAGCCCTTCTCCTCACTTTTCTCACTCTAAACCTCAAAATTCTCTCCACCATTTTGCTCCAATTCAGTTCTAAAACTTGGGGAATTATTTGTTCGTCGATTATCTGTAGTTCTTAGCCTCTTGGTAAGTCATCTTCCCCAACTTGCCTTCTTTGGTTTTTCTGTTAATTCCTCCATTGATGCTAATCCAAAACTTAGATTTTGTGATAGATTCTGCCCCCTAAGCTTGTTCATGTTCGTGGGTGTGAAGTTTTATCCGTCTTGGGCTGATTTTCCATCGTTTTGGTGAGTAATTCTTGCCCAATTTCCGTTTTTATTTTCGAAATTTCCATTCTTTAATCCCCAACTTGGGCGGACTATTTTGGTGCCCTTCCCTCGTCCAATTGTGCTCAAATTTAGAGCATGTCTTCTTGACATCGTTGGAGTCATCGTGGTTCTTTTTATTTTTGGTTTTGGGTTGCAAGCCCCGCAGACCCGCTTTTCACCCAGATATCGACCCGGCTACAATTGTAGCAATATGGGTATCGTTAGACACGTCTTAACATTTTATTGATGAATTTGATAGTTTGATTCTCGTTCGGAGCTTCTTGGAGTAGCTCGGCCTCGGATTTTATCATTCTCGCAGCTTGTCATTGGACGACAGGTAGGTTACGACTTAACTCCCTATACTTAGCATATATCAGGTATAATTATACTAATTGGCATCCTTGGGTTGGGTTATTAGGTTGGTACCACAGACCTTGACCGCTTTTGCATGATTCGTCCTATTTATTTCCTCCGTTGTGTGTAGTATTCCTATTAGATGATATATTTATTACCGTTGTGACCCCCTGAGGTCTTGTTGACTCTGGAACATAGAAGGTGGGATTATTGGGAACGTCCACGAGTCCCAGACATAGAAATATCCTTCTAGGCTGGTTATGCATGTTGATTAGCTTCGGAGCCTGTGCTGGCCCGTTAGGTTAATTGTGAGCTGTCGGGAAGCTATTTGGGTTGATCATATCATTTCGATGCAAATAAAGAGGTTTTTCCATATTTTATTATAGTTTTTAGCTTCAGGCCTATGGAAACTGATTTTCTAAACTTTGCATGGTCCTGGGGGGCTGTTTTCGATAAAATTGGATTTGGAAATGATTTGACTTGATATGTGGATCTTCTTGGGGTAAAAAAAGTTTAAAGATATGGTTTTGTCATGATTTACTACTATTGCTAGACTCGACCGGGTCGGAGTGCTAGCTGAGTTTCCTTACTGATTTGAAATGATATCAAGCTCGGACGGGTCGAGCATCTAAGATGTTTTTACTACTATTTTAGACCCAGTTGGGCCCGAGCACCCTTGGAAGGGTTTTTGAGATATCTTTTTCACTGTTTTAGTCCTAGATAGGGTCTAGGCATGCATATTTAAGACTTAGCCACTGGCTTGAACCCGAACTAGGTTCCCGAGGATATGTTTTGATTCTGAGTTTTAGTATGGCGTCCAGGACCTCCATGGACCTTGCCACTCCGGGCCTGAGGCTTTGGGTTGTGTGTGCCGGGGGAAGGGTATACGGTGGAGTAGATGTATACGGGATGTGTTCTTCAATGGAACCTGCCTGCTGATCCCGATCGACACCGGAGGAGGTACATAGAGAGGTTCTATTTCACCCTGAGGTTTTCATGAATCATATCATTCATTGTTTGAGATACCACCCTTGTTTGTTGTGTGTTGATTGTATGCTCCGGTAGTATGGGATGTTGTATGGTTTTTTTTCACTTGATTTTGTTCCTCGGTTGTATGGGCGGCTGAGGGACTATAGGTAGACTATTGTTACTTTATTCTGATATCGTTCCCTGTGACGGTCGAGTATGAGTATGATTAGTGTAAGGTTGTGAGTTCCTAGATTGAGTTTGTATGACTATATTGGGTATTAACTCCTTTATGTCGAGCATGTCTACCTTTATTCTTCTCTCCTATTTCCTTATACTTAAGGTTATTAGTATACCGCCCATTGTAAGAACTTATTTACATATATACTATTTTGCGAAGATCCCAGGTGCATCGTCCTTACTTTCACCTGTGCCTGTTGTGTGTATATATTCTATTTGCTAGCCTTTTATGTTGCCTTCTTTTGTCTTCCCTCTAGGCTACTTCTTGTGTACGTTTTTATTGATTTCTGTGACTGTTTGTTTCTACCCTGTTTGCTATTAATCTTTTACTTTATATGTGCCCAGTCGGTCTATGATACCTACTGGGTACCTTATGCTTCACATTTGGTGCTCACCCTACCCTCTGCATCTTCTGGTGCAGATCTTAGTGTGGGTCATCGCTGATAGGGCACCGAGGACTCGTGCGGGGTGTTATTTTTGGACCATCCAGGCTGAGAGTGAGCTCTTGGCGTTCAGAGCTTGACTTAGTTTATCTTTTGTATATTATGTACTCTGTCACTACTCGGAGACAACTTGTGTATATGTATATTTCTTTTGGACCCTTTTACTCGTTATGTAGTTCGGGCTTATATATGCTATGACACCAGGTTTTGGGTTGGTTTAGTTTCCGCTTTTCATATATGTTATCTTTGTTATATAATTTCTTTATCTTGTTCCCTTGCTTCTGCTATTTTACCTGCTCTTCCATTTAAACTGTTAGAAGGTAGCCCATTACTAACCATTCTAGGCTACGAGGATTGGTTCGCCTACTGGGGGTTGTAGGTGCCATCATGATCTAGAAATTGGGTCATGACAACTTGGTATCAGAGCCGTAAGTTCATCGGTGTCATCAGTATAGGAGCCAATGTCTAGTAGAGTCATGCGGATCGGGGCAGAGATGTCCGTGCTCAATCTTTGGGAGGCTATAATGACATGTTAAGATACTAGACTTTTCTTGTCTATCTCTCGTACATAGTATCCTTGAAAGTTTCTCAAAATCTCACTTATTTTGGTTCACTCTTCCGCAGCTGGTTCATACGAGATCTTCAGCTTTTGGCGGAGGAGAGCCTCCTGCCCCTGCACCTCTGACTCCAGCTAGGGGCTGGGGTGGCTGCCGGGGTAGGGGTAAGGGTCGATGGTGCCCCAGAGCAGTGGTACCTGCTAGAGTTTCTAGAAAGGATATAGAGCCTGAATATGACTACGAGCTAGAGTTAGCTTCAGAGAAGCAGCATGTGGGCTCGGGGATAGCCCAGGTACCACCATCTCCAGTACTAGTTCCAACATCAGTTTCTATGCCATCTTCAGCCCCAGCTCAGTCTTCAGATATTTAGGGTTTGTTACTTCAACTAATGGGTATGATTGAGGAGCGTCCTTCTGAGACAGCCAAGACATACGCTTAGGGGGAAGCCCTGGGTGTTCTGATTTCAGGAGCACAGCCTGCTACTGCAGCTCCTCGTGCTTAGGTTGTTCTAGTTCTATTGGTTGCCCAGCCTCTTACTCCTCGCCCTACTATGATATAGACGGAGCAGAAGGCCTTGGGTAGGTTTATGAGATTGGCACTGCCGAGATTCACTGGTACATCAGGGCAAGACCCACATGACTTTATCACTACCTACGAGGAGATATTGCACCATTTGGGCTTATTTGAGACTTATGGGGTTGGCTACACTTCATATCAGTTGGAGGGTACAACGAAGTTATGGTGGAGGGCACAGGTTGCTTGTTGGCCTTCTACATTACCTCCCTTAACCTTGTCTAAATTTTATGATGCCTTTATGGCGAAGTTCTTTCCACAGAGCGACTGAGAGCATCAGAGGGCAGAGTTCACTATAATTTCTAAGGATACAATGACCATCTCAGAGTATGAGACCCGGTTCCATCAGCTTGCTCTGTTTAGAGCTATGATTATGCCTACTAAGGCCGACAAAGTTTGTAGATTTGTTTGGGGGATACAGAAAGAGTTCAAAGAGCCTGCAAATATACTGGTTGCTAGTGGTTGATCATTCAAGGCCATTGCAGACTATTCCCGCACAGTTGAGGATTGGCGTCATCATTACACTAGGGCCAGAGATAAGAGCCCTCAATATCAGGGTAGTTAGAGTGGCTCTTGGCATAGTGGTAGAGGTCCTGGCCAGTGGGTACAAGGTTATCGGCTGTAGCAGCATTAGGGTCAGTCTAGCCGACCAGTACAGGCGTCACTTCTGGCTTCTGGTTCTCAGTTTGAGAAGGGTCAGGGTAGTCAGCGAGGTTACAGTGGAGAACCATCGAGAGGTACAGATTCTAGGGCATCAGGCCATGGTGGACATTCAGTCTCTACTAGTTCATCCCAACCGAGTAGGTCATCAGGGGCTTGCTATACTTGTGGTGTGATTGGTCACTTTTCTAGAGATTGCCCCCCAGCAGGGTACAGTTCAGTCAGCCAAGTCGCTGCGAGTAGTTCAGCCTCCGGCTAAAGGGGGTGCGGGTCAGGCTAAGGGTGGTGCCCTACGTGGCAGAGCAGGTCATAGTGATGGCAGTCGAGAAGGTGGAGGTCCTCACCAGTTCTATATGGTCCCTAGGAGACTGGAGGAAGAGGCCTCAGATGCCATGATCACAGGTATAATTTATGTATGCCGTCAGCCATCTTATGTCTTGTTTGATCCTGAATCCACGTGTTCATATGTATCTACCTACTTTCTGCCTTGTTTGGGGTTGGATAGTGAGCCATTGTCTGTGTCTGTTTCTGTTTCAACCCAGTAGGATATTCTTTAGTAGTGGATCTGATTGTGAGATCCCGTGTGATATATGTTGGTGATTTTGATACTTGGGCTGACTTGATGAAGATATGTTGGATTTTTATGTGATACTGGGCATGGACTAGTTATCCCCTCACCATGCAGTTTTGGATTGTTATGCCAAGACTGTTACCATAGCCGTGCCCGGTGTATCCCCGATTATATGGCAGGGTTCCGTTAGCCATGCACCATCTGGGATCATTTCTTGTCTCCGAGCTAGCAAAATGATATCTCGTGGATGTTTAGCTTATATAGCATATGTACGAGATGCTAGTGCTGACCCTACATCTCCTCAGTCTATTCCTGTGGTTAGAGACTTCCTAGATGTGTTTCCTTTTGACCTGCCAGGCCTTCCACCTGAGAGGGATATTGATTTCACCATTCAGTTAGAGACAGGAACCAAGCCTATTTCTATTCCTCCCTACCATATGGCTCCTGCTGAGTTGAGAGAGCTTAAGGAGCAGCTCCAGTATTTGTTAGCTAAGGGGTTTATTAGACCGAGTGTGTCTCCTTGGGGTTCTTCTGTTCTCTTTGTAAAGAAGAAAGATGGGTCGATGCGGATGTGTATTGATTATCGACAGCTTAATATGGTGACTGTGAAGAATAGGTATCCGATGCCCAGGATTGATGACTTATTTGATCACCTTCAGGGTTCCGCCGTGTTTTCTAAGATTGATTTAAGGTCTTGCTACCATCAGTTGAGGATTAGGGCGGAGAAAATCCCTAAGACAGCATTCAGGACACGTTACAACCACTATGAGTTCCTGGTTATGTCTTTTGGGTTGACTAATGCCCCCGCAACCTTTATGGACTTGATGCACAGGGTGCTTAGCCCCTACCTGGATTTGTTCGTGATAGTCTTCATTGATGACATTCCGGTATATTCCCGAAGTAGAGATGAGCATGAGCAACACTTTAGGATTGTACTTCAGATTATGAGGGATCATCGGCTTTATGCCAAGTTGTCAAAGTGTGAGTTTTGGCTAGAGTCAGTTGCATTCCTAGGACACGTGGTGTCTAATGATGAGATTGGGGTTGATCCGGGTAAGATTTCTATGGTTCATGATTGGCCTAGACCTACTACTCCTACTGAGGTTCACAACTTTGTTAAGTTAGCCGGGTATTACAGACAGTTCGTTGAGGTATTTTCTTCCATAGCAGCACCCTTGACTATGCTGACTAGGAAGGATGTTCCATTTTAGTGGTCTGATCAGTGCGAGGATACCTTTCAGAGGCTTAAGGCCTTATTAACATCACCTCCAATTTTGACTTTGCCGGTTGAGGGTCAGAGTTTCTTTGTGTATTGTGAAGCTTCAGGGGTCGGTCTTGTTTGTGTGTTGATGCAACAGGGTCAAGTGATAGCATATGCGTCGAGGCATCTGAAGGTTCATGAGTGAAACTACTCCACTCATGACTTAGAGTTGGCGGCGGTAGTCTTCGCGCTAAAGATCTGGAGGCACTATCTATGTGGTGTTTATTGTGAGATATTCATCGACCATCATAGTCTTCAGTACATTACGAGTCAGCGCGAGCTAAACTCGAGACAGAGGAGATGGATTGAGTTGCTGAACGACTATGATTTCACTAAATTATACCATCCAGGCAAGGTAAACGTGGTAGTGAATGCCTTGAGTCAGAAGGCAGTGAGTATGGGCAGCTTAGCTTCACTTTCAGCTTCCGAGCGATCGTTGGCCTTAGACATCCAACCATTGGCTAACCCTTTGGTTAGGCTTAACTTATCAAATCCCAGCAGAGTTCTTGCCAATGTTGAGGTTCGTTCTACTCTAGTTGATCAGATTCAGAGCCGACAGTTCGAGTATCAGAGTTTGTGTGACCTTTGTGATCAGGTGGTTCAGGGTGAGGCCAGCCGGGCTACCTTGGGTTCTGATTGGATTCTGAGGTTTGAGGGTTGACTTTGTGTTCCGATAGTTGGTGATATTATACAGTTGATACTTCATGAGGCACATTGTTCCCGATACTCCATCCATCCGAGCACATGAAGATATATAGAGACCTGAGACAGCTTTACTGGTGGAGGGGTATGAAGCAGTATGTGGCAGAGTTTATATCTCGGTGCTTGAACTATCAACATGTGAAGTTCAAGCATATGAGACCAAGTGGTTTGATGCAACGAATTCCTATTCCTGAGTGGAAGTGGGAAGGTATTACTATTGACTTTATTGTTGGTTTGCCTCGTACTACTCAGGGGTTTGACTCCATTTGGGTGATCGTTGATAGGCTGTCTATGTCAGCACATTTCATTCCTGTTCAGACTTCCTACGGGGTAGATAGGTTAGCTCAGATCTACATTCATGAGATTGTACGATTGCATGAGGCCCGAGCTTCTATCATTTTAGATCGCGGCACTCAATTCATAGCCCAGTTATGGAGAGCTATACATAGGGATTTGGGTACGGAGGTTCAGCTTAGTACTGCTTTCCACCCTCAGACAGATGCCAGTCCAAGAGGACTATTCAGGTCCTGGAGGATATGCTTCGAGCTTGTGTTCTTTAATTTGGAGGTTCATGGGATCAGTTTGTGCTATTGGCTGAGTTTGCGTATAATAATAGCTTTCATTCGAGCATTGGCGTGGAACCTTTTGAGGATTTGTATGGTAGACATTGTAGATCGCCCATTGGTTGGTTTGATGGGTTAGAGTCCAGACTGCAGGGTATAAATTTACTTAGAGATTTCTTGGACTGAGTCTGTTTGATCCAGGAAAGACTTAGACCAGCCTAGAGTAGGCAGGAGAGCTATGCTGATTTTAGACTTTGTGCCTTGGAGTTCAGTGTTGGTGATCTGGTTTTCCTTCGAGTATCGCCCGTGAAGGGCGTGATGAGATTTGGTCGGTGGGGCAAGTTTAGCCTCAGGTTTATTTGGCCGTTTGAGATTCTATAAAGGGTTAGTAGTGTTTCCTAAATGTTAGCCTTGCCTCCGATGTTTTCAGCTGTTCACCCAGTTTTCCATATTTTGATGTTGCGTCGATATAAGCCTGATGAGTCTCATGTGTTGCATTTGGATTCAGTTCAGTTGTATGTGAGTTTATCATTTGTTGAGGAGCCGATAACTATTCTGGACAGAGATATCAGGAGGTTGAGATCTTGGGAGATTTTGATTGTGAAAGTTCAGTGGAGGCATCGTCCGGTCGAGGAGGCTACCTGGGAGACCAAGAGTGAGTTGCGTGCTCAGTATCCGCAGTTGTTCGAGCCTTCAGGTACTCCTTTCTTCTTTACTTTCAAGGACAAAAGTCTTTTTAGTAGTGGATGTTGTGATGACCCTTCCGATTATCTTTGCATTTTTGCATTTATTGCACTATTAAAGCCTTCATGTAGCGGCCCCAAGTCATTTATGTCTTGCTGGGACCGGTAGTTTGGTGCCCTGGTCATTCGTTTGGTTGTTTTAGTCATTCATCTGTTTTAGAGCTTTAAACTTAAAATATCATTGACTTTCGTCAACATTCTTAGCTAACATGCTTAGAATTGAATTCTGACAGTTCCGTTAGCTCCGAAGCAATGAGTTTGGTCTAGTTGGACTTTTAGTTGAGACCTGAGAACTTCCGGTGTGGGTTTTGTGTGGTTTTCACAGTTTTCAGGCCATTTGGAGCTGAAAGTGTAACTTTGGGTAACTTTCGATGATCTGAGTGTCAGATTCAAATCAGACTATTCCATCAGCTCCAAAATGTTGAGTTTGGGCTAGGAAGATGGTTGGTTCAGGTTTCGGGTGAGTCGGACTCATTTCGAGCCTTTGAGTTCCCTTTCGTTAGTGTTGACTTGGGTCAACATTTATTCAAAATGACCTCGTATGGAAGTTTTGTTGATTCCGTAAAGTTATTTTCACTCTATTAGCTCTATTGGTTTTTTAATATCGGTTTCATATTGTGCTCGAAATGCCCCGTCGAGCTTTCTAAAAAGTGCAAAAAATCAGTTGCGGACAACAGCTATTTATTGCTGTCATTTCATTTTATTCCAGCCCTTCTCCTCACTTTTCTCACTCTAAAACTCAAAATTCTCTCCACCATTTTGCTCCAATTCAGTTCTAAACCTTGGGGAATTATTTGTTCATCGATTAGCCGTAGTTCTTCGCCTCTTGGTAAGTCATCTTCCCCAACTTGCCTTATTCGTTTTTTCTCTTAATTCGTCCATTGATGCTCATTCAAAGCTTGGATTTTGTGATAGATTCTCCCCCCTAGGCTTGTGCATGTTCGTGGGTGTGAAGTTTTATCCATCTTGGGCTGATTTTTCGTCGTTTTGGTAAGTAATTCTTGCCCAATTTTCGTTTCTATTTTTGAAATTTCCATTCTTTAATCCCCAACTTGGGCGGGTTGTTTTGGTGCCCTTCCCTTGTCCAATTGTGCTCAAATTTGGAGCATTCCTTCTTGGCATCGTTGGAGTCATCGTGGTTCTTTTCAATTTTAGTTTCAGGTTGCAGGTCCTATGGCTGACTTTTGACCTGGATATCGACCCAGCTACAATTGTAGCAATATAGGTATCGTTAGACTCATCTTAATATTATATTCATAAATTTGATATGTTGATTCTCGTTCGGAGCTTCTCGGAGCAGCTCGGCCTCGAATGTCATCATTCTCGCAGCTTGTCATCGGATGACAGGTAGGTTACAGCTTAACTCCCTAGACTTCGCATATATTGGGTAAAATTGTACTAGTTGGAATCCTTGGGTTGGGTTATTAGGTTGGTACCACAGACCTTGACCGTTTTTCCATAATTCGTCCTATTTCTTTCCTCCATTGTATGTATTATCCCTATTAGTTGATATATTTATTACCCTTGTGACCCCGTGAGGTCTTCTTTACTCTGGAACATAGAAGGTTGGATTATTGGGAATGTTCGTGAGTCCTGAACATATAAGTATCCTTCTAGACTGGTTATGCTTTGTGAGTAGCTTCGGAGCCTGTGCAGGATCGTTAGGTTGATTGTGAGTTGCCGGATAGCTATTTGGGTTGATCATATCATTTTCATGCATATAAAGAGGTTTTTCCACGTTTCATTATGATTTTTGGCTTTGGGCCTATGGAAACTGATTTTTTTTCTAAATCTTGCATGGCCCTGGGGGCCCATTTTCAATGAAATTGGATTTGGAAATGATTTGACTTGATACGTGGATCTTCTTAAGGTAAAAGAAGGTTAAATATATGGTTTTATCATGATTTACTATAATTGCTAGACTCGACCGGGCTGGAGTGCTAGCTGAGTTTCCTTACTGATTTGAAATGATATCACGCTCAGTCGGGTCGAGTATCTGAGATATTTTTACTACTCTATTAGATCTGGTTGTTCTCGGGAACCCTTGGAAGGGTTTTTGAGTATCTTTTTGACTATTTTAGTCCTAGACAGGGTCTAGGCATGCATATTTGAGACTTAGCCACTGGCTTGAACCCGTACTCGATTCCAGAGGACACGTTTTGATTATGAGTTGTAGTATGAGGTCCGGGACCTCTATGGACCTTGCAGCTTTGGGCTGCGTGTGTTAGGGGAAAGTGTATACGGTGGAGTGGAGGTATACGGGGTGTGTCCTTCTATGGAACCTGCTTGCTGGGCCCGATCGGCATCGGAAGAGGTATATACAGAGGTTCTATTTCACCCGGAGGTTTTCATGCATTATATCATTCATTGTTTGAGATACCACCATTGTTTGTTGTGTGTTGATTGTATGTTCTGGTAGTATGGGATGCCGGAGGGTTTGTGTTGACTTGATTGCATTCCTCGGTCGTATGGGTGGCCGAGGGACTGTAGGTAGACTCTTGTTACTTTATTCCGATATCGTTCCATGTTATAGTCGAGTATGAGTATGATTACTGTAAAGTTGTGAGTTCCTGGATTGAGTTTGTATGACTAGATTGCGTATTAACTCCTGTATGTCGAGCATGTCTACCTTTATTCTTCTCTCCCATTTCCTTATACTTGAGGTTACCGGTATACCTCCCATTGTTAGAACTTATTTATATATATATACTATTTTACGAGAATCCCAGGTGCATCGTCCTTACTTTCACCAGTGCCTGTTGTGTGTATATATTCTATTTGCTAGCGTTGTATGTTGCCTTCTGTTGTCTTCCCTCTGGGCTAGTTCTTGTGTACATTTTCGTTGATTTCTGTGACTGTTTGTTTTTACCATGTTTGTTATTGCTCTTTTACTTTATATGTGTCCAGTCGGCCTATGATACCTACTGGGTACCTTATGCTTCGCATTTGGTGCTCACCCTACCATCTGCATCTTCTGGTGCAGATCCTAGTGTGGGCCATCGCTGGAGACTCGTGCGGGGTTCTATTTTTGGACCATCCAGGCTGAGGGTGAGCTCTTGGAATTCAGAGCTTGACTTAGTTTATCTTTTGTATATTTTGTACTATGTCACTACTCTGAGACAGCTTGTGTATATGTATATTTCTTTTGAACCCTTGTACTCCTTATGTAGTTCAGGCTTCTATACGCTATGACACCATGTTTTGGGTTGGTTTAGTTTCCGCTTTTCATATATGTTATCCTTGTTATCTAATTTCTTTATCTTGTTCCCTTGCTTCCGCTATTTTACCTGCTCTTCTGTCTAAACTGTTAGAAGGTAGCCCATTACTAACCTTTCGGGCTACGGGGATGGGTTTGCCTACTTGGGGGGGTTGTAGGTCCCATCATGACTGAGAAATTGGGTCGTGACAATTAGTTTATATTGTTGGGTTATAATCTTGAATTAGTTTTCAACTTTAGGTTGTTGAATTAGGTTCTTGAATTTGATAGTGAATTTAAAAATTTTGAATTAGTTTATATTGTTGGGTTATAATCTTAAATTAGTTTTCAACTTTAGTTTATGTTATGAACGTCAATGAGTTTAATTTATAATTGAATTATTATATTTTTGTAGATGGATCATCGTTTATGGATGTATGATATGTATTATGAAAATGGTGGTGCTATTAAATCTGAATTTTTTTGAAGGAGTTAGAGGTTTTATCTAGCATGCAATGTCACTAGACAACTATCAAAGTCATGCTGTGGTTAGGTTTTCTTGTAGTAAATGCCGATTCCTGAATTTTTCAATTTTAGATAAAGTTATGGTTCATCTCTATCGTAGGGGATTTAAGCGTAGATATTTTGTGTGGGTTGATCATGGTGAGAAATATGGGTTGGATGGTATATTTTATAATTCGCTGCCTATGAATGAATATAATAGGGTTCAACATGATAGGTCTCAAGATGATAGGGTTGAACACGATAGAGTGTATAAAATGGTTAATGATGCTTTTGGGTTTCAGGATGGGATGGAACCCGAACAATATTTAGAAGAATCTCCTAATGAAGAAGCAAAATGCTTCTATAAACAATTACAAGAGGGTAATCGTCCATTATGTGAAGGGAATCCACATTCTGCTTTGTCAATTGGAGTTAGACTATTGAGTATCTAATCAGATTGAAGTACTCCTCAAACTCTTATGGACTCTGTAGTTGTCACGATCCTATTTCTCTGTCATGATGGCACCTACAACCCCCAAGTAGGTGAACCAATCCCCGTAGCCCAGAATGATTAGTAATGGTTTACTATCTAACATACAAGAAGAAGAATAGTATAAATAAGTGGAAGCAAGGAACAAGATAAGAAATAGGTTATAAGAATGCATAAGTGGAAGCTAAACCAAACCCAAAACCTGGTATCACATTATTGAGCCAAAACTACATCAACAGAGTACAAACGATCCAAACAATATATACATATGTCTCCGAATAGTAAGAGAGTATATAATACAAAAGATAAACTAAAAGCTAAGCTCCGACCATCAGGAGCTCATCCTCAGTCTGGGACAGCCCAAAATATCAGCCGCACTAGTATCCACGAGCTAACAGCTATGGCCCATACTAGGATCTGCACCAGAAGATGCAGAGTGTAGTATGAGTACCAATTACAAAGCAACGAGTACCCAGTAGGTATCATAGACCTACTGGGAGCATATAAGAAATAAAGGCAGTAATGTAGCAGAATAGAAGAAAGTAGTCACAAAAGACAACGAATAAGTACACAAAAGCTAGCATAGAAGAATACAAGGAGAAAAAAACATACTTGGCTAGCTACTAGAATATATATCATATAGACACAGGTGAAAGAAAGGAGTAACGCACCTGGGATCCTCGCAACAACAGTATATATAGAGAGTTTTAGAAAACAGGCAGTATACCAGTAACCTCAAGTAAAAAGGGAAAGAAGAAAGAAGAATAATGATACATGCTTTGAAAACAAGATTAATAACCAAGTCATGATAATAATACTACTCTCAAGACAGGAAAGAAAACAACTAATAGCCCAAGTGCAACTTATCTAGTGAACCAACTAAATATACTACAACCCTTATTATCCAATCATCATAGGCAATAACAGTAGGCACCAATTTCTCGATTGAGTAAAAATAAATCTACCTACAGTCCCAACGGCCGCACATACAACCGAGGAATACAATCAAGTGAAAACACACCCTCCGACCGCCCATACAATCGGAGCATACACTGAGCACACAACAAACAAGGGTGGAATCTCACACAATGGATGATATGATAAAACCAAATGATAATAGTGTCATATATTACCCCCTCTGGTGCCCCAAAGGCCCAATAAAGGCAGGATCTATGGAAGGAATTCTCTCAAGTACCTATACTCCATACTCCATCGTACACCCCTCCTCCGGGTCACTGTTGGCCCGTAGCACTTGGTCCAAAATAGTAGGGTCCATAGAGGTCTACTCGTAGACCACATACTAAAACTCATAACTTCGATATAGTCGTCCAGAGCATAGCTAGATCCAAATAATCCCTCAAATCCCCGAGATTCTACCCAACTCTAAATCAGTGGATCAAGTCTCAAAAACTCCTACAAGGTTGCCTGGGCATAACCGGGTCTAAAATAATAGTAAAATCAATTTGTGGCTTCGTCTGACCGAGTCTAGTACCATCTCAAATCAATAAGAAGTCAAATCTAGCACTACGGCCCAACCAAGTCTACTATAAGTATGAAAACATTGACAAAATCATCCTTTTAGCTTTCTTACCCCAAGAAGATCCATAAATGTCAGTTCTAAACCATGTAGTAGGCTCAAATCCAAAACCATAGTAAATCAAACGAAAAACCTCTTATATGCATGATAATGGCATACTCATTCACAAACAGCAGCCCAACAGCTCACAATCAACCTATCAACCCTGCACATGATCCAATTGGTCTACAACACAGATAACCAACTTAAGATCGCAATATCGATGTTCGAGAATCATGGACATTCCTAAATAATTCACCATCTATGGTCTAGAGTCAATACAAGGTCACACAGGACCACAAGGGTGATATAAGTAACTACAATGAATTCTACAACCAAATGAGTGGAATGATACAGACATGGCGGAACGGGAAAGGTCTGGGTACCAAGCTAATAAACCCAACCCACAAATGCTAATTAGTATAATTATATCCTATATGTGAAGTCTAAAGGAGTTAAATCGTAACCTACCTATCGTCCGACAACAAACTGCTAGAACAATGATGTCCAAGCCTGAACTGCTCTGAGAAGCTCCAAGATGAAATCACACAATCATAAACATAAACTACGCATTAAAATGAGACTAACGATACCTATATTTCTATAACTATAGCCAGGTTAAAGTTTGGGTCACAGGGGGACCGTGGGCCTCGCAACCCGAAGCCAGAAACAAAAGAGCTCATAACAACCACCACACTCTTATGAGTACATGCTTAGATTATTTTGGAAAATTAGTGAAGAAATTGGCTCCAAACAGCCAACCAACCATAATATCAATAAAGGGATCAAAGAGGTGAATCAATCGGAGATTAAATGAATAAAAACTTACAATAGTGATGGAGAAACGATCACATGCAACAAATTCACACCCAGTACTAAGAATTGAAGCAATGTAGAGTTTATGTGAATTTAGAGCTAACAACAATGGAGGAAACAAATTTGAAGTGAAGAAGAAAAAGTGGGAGTTTATATACTGCCCAGAGATCCTTCTTCGCGATCGCGAAGGGATCCCATGCGATCACGATGACCACGATGGCTAGACCATCACAGTCACGATGACTAGCAATGTGGCCATGGAGAAAAAGAAGGGAGGGGCCTTATCACGATTGTGACAAAGAACGTCGCTATCACGTAGAGCAAGGAAGCAGGGGCAGCATCACGGTCGCAAAGAGGGACCTCGCGATCGCGAAGAACAAAGGTACCAGGTCCACAGAACCTTCATCACAGTCGCAAAGAGGGACCTTGCGATTGTGAATAAGGCCTGAGGCTGTACCTGCAACAGCCAATAGTAGAAATCGGAAAGGGTCATCTTTCGCCCGATATTAAAGAGGTATCTTAACTCTTCTTTAATATGGGAGCGTAGACATTCTGGTGCAACTTGATTATCTGGTAGATCTAGCGCCATTTTCCATTCATCAGGCTTGGGAGAGGAGGTAGACGCTCCCCCACCCGAATCCTTTCCTGCGCAGTCTACCATTTCTAACAACAATTCAGAAAAGAAAAAAAAAGAGAAAAAGTCTTCGAGTGGGACCACAAGGCTCATTTAGGTCCCCACACATGCAAACAAACTATGCTAACATATCAGAAATAATATTTCGGACTGAACAGAACAGACAAAAAACCCAACGGAGGCCTATTTCATGAAAAGTTAGCCCAACACCGCCAAAACAGAACTCAACACCCAAAAATGAGTCCAGAAGCCTCGAGTCCAAAACCAAAGGTCCCTCTAGCTCAAAGTTGACATTCTAGAACTAACACCACTGACAAAATCTCCAGCCGAGACCATCTTCTCTTAATGTTGACCAAAGTCAAACTTATAAGTTCAACTGGCTAGAAAACACAGAAACCAACAAAAACCAAACTGAAAGCTCCCAGACCCTGACCAAGGGTCCATCTAGGCCAAATACATGCTCTGGAGCTAACGGAAGTTGAAATTCAATTCCGAGCGTGTTTACCAAGAATGTTGACCAAAGTCAATAATATCCTAAGTTAAAGCTCTAAAATAGGGAAACAACCATAACGACCAAATAATCGACCAGGGCATCAAACCACCAGTCCCAGAAAGACATAAATGACTTACGTTTGCTACAAGCAATCTCTAATAGTACAAGAAAATCATAAATGCGGGAATGACCTGAAGGGTCATTACAGTAGTTGATCTTATGGGTGAAGTAACTAATAATCCAGAGTTGAATATACCTAAGAATTTCTATGAAGTAAAGAAATTTGTTTCCAAGTTAGGATTGTCATATGATATAATTCATTATTGTGTAAATAGTTGCATGTTGTGATATAAGTATGAAGATAATCTTGACAATTGTAAGTTTTGTGGACATGCTCGATTTAAGCGGACTCCCAGTGGAAAGATGGTTCCAATTAAGGTGATGCACTATCTACCTGTTTTACCTAGGTTAAAGAGGTTGTACGCTTTGATGAATTATTCCCCACATATGAGATGGCACCGTGAAAATAGAAGGCCACTGAGTCTCTTGTCTTATTATCAGATGGAAAGATTGGAAGCATTTCGATAGAACATATCCTAATTTTTCTAGAGAACCAAGAAATGTTAGATTAGGATTGTGTGCAGATGGTTTCACACTATTCTCTAATAATGCTTCACCTTATTCTTGTTGGCATGCATTTCTAACTCCGTATAATCTCCCGCCTGAAATGTGTATGACAAGTCCCTACATATTTCTAAGTTGTATTATCCCAGGTCCCTATAATCCAAATTTTTTGATTAATATCTATCTGCAGCCATTGATAAATGAGCTAAAACAATTGTGATTTGATGGTGTAGTAACATATGATATATCAACTAAGCAAAATTTTACTATGCATGCTTCTTTAATGTGTACTATTAATGATTTTCCTGCATAGGGGAAATTGTGGGGTTGGATCACTGCTGGAAAGTTAGCTTGCCCACATTGCATGGAAAACTCTAAAGCATGGCCAAAAAAAATGTTTGGTTTTATTGTCACCTTCAGTTCTTGCCAATGGACCACGAGTTTAGAAATTTGAAAAATACATTCAGAGAGAATAAGGCTGAAAATGATCCACCACCTCCATCACTTTCCGGACATCAGATTTGGGAGAGAATTAGTCAGTTGCCTAAAATTATAGATTTGGGAGAGAGCTTTAAACTTCCTGGATATGGTGTTGAACATAATTGGACCAAACAAAGCATATTTTGGAAGTTACCGTATTGGAAGGATAATCTTCTATGACATAATCTTGATGTGATGCACATTGAATAAAATTATTTTGATAATTTGTTCAACACAGTAATAGATGTAAAAGGTAATACAAAAGACAATCCAAAAGCTATAATGGACTTAAGGAATATTGTAGGAGAAAGAAGTTGTGGTTGCAGGGAACGAGAAATGGTAAAGTGGTTAAGCCCAAGGAAAGTTCTTCATTCACATTGGATGAGAAATGAGAAATTTGTGAGTTGGTGAAGAATTTGAGAATGCCCGAGGGCCATTCTTTGAATTTGGGAAAGAGGACAGATATAGAAGAAGGAAAATTAATTGATATGAAAATCCATGATTGTCATATTTTCATGGAAACTTTGATTCCCATCGCATTTAGACACCTACCCGACAAGATATGAAAACCAATCACAGAGATAATTTTTTTCTTCAAAGATTTGTATTCTAACACTTTGTTGGAGAGTAGCTTGGAAAGGATGCAACAAATTATTCTTGTCATGACCACTAAATTGGAGAAGATCTTTCCATATGGCTTTTTTGATGTGATGGAGCATCTTCGAGTTTACCTTATTGAAGAGGCCAATAAGATTTTTGGATGATTTCCATGGCTGGCCACCTCGGGCAGTCGTGTCTCCCATGGGGGTCAGAAAAATTTTGACATCCGTTGGCCCTTCCCAAGCCCGTTGGATTTTTGACAGCCTAAAAGTTCTTCATTAAAATGCTCATTATTTTTTACTCTGGACTCGGATTAATGAGAGGTCGGTGGTATTGGAAAGAAGATTCAAATACCTTTAATTTGGTAGGTACTAGGCCGCTTAACTCTTCATATTGTAGGAGTAGTGATTGTTTGAAGTTGACCCCAGTTTAAACCTACATGAAAAGTAAGTCGGCAGAAAGACTTTCAACTTAACTTTGAGCTAGAGGTCTTTATGACTTTAATTCATATCTTATACACCTCCAAAACTTAATAATTGATCTTAATACTTAGATTCATAGAAAATTTATCGGGTTTGGGTCTAACAACATATGAAGAATGGTTTAGATTTTAGCTTACAATTTATGGTCTATTACAATATCTCCCTCTTAGGATCATTCATCCTCGAATGAAGGTAAAGCTCGAATGGAGTGACTAAAGAAAGGAATCTCAACCATTCTCTCCTAAATTTAACTTACTTTCATGGACTAAACTAAATGCAAAGCCTTTTGGTCTCAGGAAATAGGTACTGGCAGGTCTTAACTGATCTGATATGAGGAGTCTCATATATATCATGAAGAGGCGGCTAAGCACGAATCATGAGTGTAGAAATAGAGCATATAACGACTAAGGTATGAGCCTAACTGATCGCTTTCACCATGTTCAAACCTAACCCGGAGACACAAGGTGCTACACCATCACTATCATGCTAGTCTAATACTTGTAGAGGTCTACTCTTGGCTGTGAACACTGAATCTGAACTGAGAATCATTAACAAGGATGAGGGATACTACTAAATCTTGACTTATACATAGCGAGACCTAGTCACTTAAGATAAGACTTGGGGAATCGAGTGCAAAAGGGCATGAATACTTCACATGTTGAGCGCATAAGGTCTGAATAGAGAGTTATTCTGAGCATACATGTTATAACCACCCTTTACCATTATGGGTGAAAGTACATAGGTCTTTGAGCAAGGAAATCATAAGCATGAGTTGTTCAAAAGATCTGATCTGAGCATATACATGATATAGCCTGGTACCATTAGCCATTAAGGCATAACTTGTGGACTGAGGGCATAGAACTGAGCATAATGTGAGATATGATATCATATGTAATGAGTCTCTTGACATAGAGCAGGAATTCATGGAATCCTAGAGTAAGATTGGGATTGTTTTTTGAAGCAGTTGCTTCTGATTCTAGGAATCTGAGCATGGGTATGTGTATACATAGAGTACTTGGACCTTATATGAGGTCATGAATGAATGTATATGTCATGAGTAGAGTGTCATAATAACATAAGTTTGAGGACTACACTAGAGTAAGGACGGATTGCTATCTCATCATAACTCTTTTCTACTTCTGGCTAAACTTTTCTAGTATGGTCTGTACAAGCCTTGCACAAGCCTAGATTCAAAATCCAAGGTATTACAATACCCGACTTTGTTCTTCACCCTATCATCTCCCTCTTAGAAGAAAAAGCCAATGTTCTAAGTCTCCGAAACTATTCTCTAAACTCAGCTGTAGCCATTTTACTCTATACTGTTAGGGTCTCACTAAATTCAAGAATGCCTAAAGTTTCCCGGATAAGTTACATTTGTAGATACAACACCCTTGTTAGGACTTTCTTCAAAGACATCTCTTAACTTTCTTTTTGCACTTAAGTCTATCACTATAGGCCTAATACTATTACTGGCGTATAGACCCATTTCTTCTGACACTTAGCAATCTGACCTTTACCCTTTTTCCTACTAACATAACATCTCTAAGCTCATATCAACTCAAATCAAGTGAATTAACACCACACTAAGGGACTCAACATTGTCTATCTATAATCTCCTGAACTCATCTCTAAGAACACCATATTGTATAACCTATTCTTCTCTATAATTGGTAACCCATGAATTCTAAACTAGTCACACATAGTACAATAGAATGCGTGAATATCATGCAACAACATACTACTCTAGGTACACGTATATCATTCTAATGCTTAAGGCCCCCTTCTATATCTCATGACTTAGTCCCCATTTACTGATTCACTTAGGGATCACATATGCGTCATACCTGCATCACCACACTTGTTTAAGGTTACTCAACTTAAAGCTTTGCATAAGCTAGGTCTGGCCTACTGGGTCAATCCCATAAAACTAGCATCACCATCCCTATAAATCATTCCTTTTACCTCAATGATCATCCACAATTTAGACTTACTATCTAGTACTAAACATAAATAACAACACAACATCTCAAACACTACACCAACTTACAATTACATGATGACAATCCAGAAACACTAGTCCATAAAAATTTATGACATAATAATAAACTTTAACCACACCTCATATATAACTTTAGCCTACAAGCACATTCCTCTTTATAACACTACTACTCCTATTTACTACCTCATTATCCAACTCCTTACAGATTCATTATTCATCATATACTTAATCTATTTCTATATGTTTACATGCCTTCATGAGCCTCTTCCCTAATTCAAATATGCTCTAAGTAATCTTAACAAACCATCCTCCCACTACATACTAACATGGAATCTTCACATTACTTGTTTCTCCTCCCTGCATGTCATGGGACTTATTAACCCAATTTTCATGACACTAATTGCCGTGAGTGGCACCCAAACAAAACCCCTGAATGGGTGAACCAATTACCTACCCAACACTTGGTAAATCTAACAGTTCAAAACTAGTTTGCATTAAAATAAACTATTTTTCACATCTAAACCAAAAACAAATAATATCCTGCGGAAATACTCCTAGGAACTGAAGGTCATCATATCAAAACATCTACCAATGTCTAGAAACAGGGATGCAACCACAAAAATGGAAAGTCAAGTCTGAAACAAGTGGACTAATGCTAACATGGAAGAGATCCATGGTAGCCCGAAAGAAGCAATTCACACTTGGAATCTGGAATCACAGGGACTATATCTGAGGTCGAGTCAAAGATGTAGGAATATGTCCTATACTCATAAAAGAAAAGCAAGTGCAGAATCAGTACACAACCATAGTTTACTAGTAGGATCATCGGTCAACTCTAACAAACAACATATAAATAATGAACTATAACTGAGTAAAGCAACACAAACATGTATAACAACCAGTAATATAATCCCAGAATCTCAGTCAAAATTCTTATTTATCAACCATCAGAAAATAGGTTCAATAGAAATTTAAACAGTAAACTACAACAGTAACACTTTACCCTTTTAGCATTACCTGAACCAATATCTAAGTGTTAACATGCAATGCCCGGTCCACTCGAGAAACATCCTTATATTTAAGTATATCTACCTGGCCTCTGATGGACCAATATGCACAATTACAGTTTCAACAATCAACCAATCTACTCATGGAACCATCGAACACACAATGAAGAATGTATATTAAACTCGTACTAGGCGTGATACCCGAGCCAACCGATATAGAACCTATACCAGGCATGGTACTCGATCTAACCATTAGTATCCAGTATCATGAATGGTACCCAAGCCAACCGAATGTCAAACAAAATCCCACGGTTAATAATTAAATGAACAACAACACACTAGTAACACCAACAAGCAACCATCAAGTTCAATTCACATAATTAACACTCAGACACTTATAAATTCATGAACTCATTCCCTAAACATGCAAGATACATACATTACTAAGTTAAGGTTTCATGTAAAACAATACCAGCACCTACCTCGAATATCTCGAAAACTCTATTAGGCTGGAGCCTTCTCATTTTCCAAAACCTTTACTTGTTCTTGCTTTTTTTGATGGAGTTTGGTGGGAAATCACTAAAAATTACCTCCGTTTACCTAGATTCTTCCCCAAAATGTTCTTGCGAAATTCTAAACATTTTTAGGCAAGTTTCTGCATTTATCCTGGCTTATTCTTCTATAGCAGTCCATACACCACTATAGTAGCGCCACCATAGCAGATCCGACCGCTATGGCAGTGCTGACTGGCCTTGATATCCACTAGAGCAGAAATTTCTTTGCTATAGCGGTTGTCGCTATAGTGCAGTGTCAACTTCTATGGTGGTTGACACGGGACATAAACTAGGAAAATCCTCCAAAAGTGCCTATTTTACAACACTCTTCAAATCCTGACATTCCAAAACAACCCATTCATGTCAACTTTGATACCGAGAGTTTTACTCACCCGAATTCTTTTTCAAAAACTCCCCCGGACTCCTTAAGGTCTTGGCTAATGAAAAAACTAGTCCGACCCTGGATTTTATACCCAATACTCACCCTTATTTCCCTAGACCATACCTCACTCAGAATCCATCTATGGCTAGCCTAGCCTAAAACTTCCAACTCCCAAACCCAAAAGTTTTCTAACCTAAAACTTGGCATGAATAGATTACATCTAACGATGGACCTTGTCATTAAAACAAATACATATTTACCGATCATTCATCCCCAAATGATCAATCCCAAAAAAGATGATTTAAATAAATAAAGAGTAGTACCTGAATCCTCTAATAAGTAAGGGTGCTTGTACCGCATGTCCTTCTTGGTTTCCCAAGTGGCTTCCTAAAAAAAACAATGCTTCCATTGATCTTTCACCAACCTGAACTCCTTTGTCCTCAAATTTTGTACATCCCGATCAAGAATCATATTCGACTCCTCTTCATATTGAAGATCCTTGTCTAGCAAAATGGAATCCCATTTGATGATATATTCCTCATCCCTATAGTATCGCTTCAGCATGGATACATGGAAGACTGGATGGACTCCGGATAAACTAGGTGGTAGTGCTAACCTATAAGCCACTGGCCCTACAATCTCAAGAACCTCGAATGGACTGATATATCGAGGGCTGAGCATACCTTTCTTTCCAAATTGCATTACTCCGTTCATTGGTGACACTTTCAGCAACACTTGTTCACCAACCTGAAAAGCCATGTTCCTTACCTTGCAATTTGCATACTCCTATTTTCTGCTTTGGGCCACTAGCAACTTGGTCTGAATTTCCCTTACTTTTTCCTAAGCTTCTCTCACCAAGTCCAATGCCCAAAGGTTTCACATCGCCTGCCTCAAACCACCCTATGGGTGATCTACATCCTCTCCCATAAAGTTCCTCGAATGGTTCCATGTCAATACTGGCATGATAGCTATTGTTGTATGAGAACTACAATGGTAGAAACTGGTCCCAATGACCCCAAAGTTGGTCACACATGCTCTCAACATGTCTTCCAATACATGAATTTTCCTCTCTGGCTGACCATCTGTTTGAGGATAAAATGTCGTACTGAAGGTGAGTTGGGTGCCAAACTCTTCGTCCAACTTACCCAAGAACTTGGAAGTAAACATCATACCCCTGTCTAAAATGATGGAGAGTGGAACTCTATGCAACCTCACAATTTCCTTAATATAGATCTTGGCCAATTGTTGTTAGTTATGATTCACCCTGACTGGAATAAAATGATTTGATTTGGTTAGCCTGTCTACGATGACCCAAATAGAGTCATATTTGCCCAAGGTCTTAGGAAGACCCACCAAGAAATCTATGGCTATCCTTTCCCACTTCAACTCGGGAATGGCCATTCCCTGAAGCAATCCTTTAGGCCCTTGGTGCTCATACTTAACCCGCTGGCAATTTTGACACTTGGACACAAAATCATCTATGTCTCTTTTCATCCCAGGCCACTAATAAAGACTCCTCAAGTCCCGGTACATTTTGGTTATGCCTGGATGAATAGAATACCACAAACCATGAGCCTCTGCTAATATATTTTGGATCAATTCATCAACCCGAGGAACACAAATTCACTCTCTGAAACTCAGCAACCCACACGCATCAAGCGTGGTGTCCGAGGCCTCCCCAAATAACAGCTTGTTCCAAAGTTTGTTCAGTTGTGAGTCTTAAAACTATTTGACTTTGTTTTGCTCTATGAACGTGTGTTTAAACTCAATACTGGTCAATACCCCACCCTGTTCTGAGATGCCCAACTGCATAAATTTACATTCTATTGTCCGAATATCCTTAGCCAAGGGTCGGTTGGACACCCCCAAGCAAGCCAAACTGCCCATGTTACCCACTTTCCGGCTCAATGTGTCTACAACCATATTAGCCTTACCCAGTTGATACTAGATAGTCAAATCCTAATCCTTGAACAACTCTATCCACTTCCTCTGCCTCCAGTTTAGATCCTTCTGAGTAAATATATGTTGTAGGCTGCAATGGTCCATGAACACTTCACACTTGACACCAAAAATGTAGTATCTCCAAATCTTTAGCGCAAAGACTTCCACTGCCAACTCCAAATTGTGGGTTGGGTAATTCTTATCATGGGGATTTAACTTCCTTGAAGCATAAGCTATCACATTCCTATCCTGCATCAACACAACACCCAAACTCGAATATGAATCATCGTAATACATAATGAAATCCCTACTTTCAACCGACAATGATAGAATCGGGGTTATAGTAAGAAGTGTCTTGAGCTTTTGGAAGCTCTACTCACACTTGTCGAATAACACAAATGGTACCTCCTTTTGAGTAAACCTTGTTGAGTTTCCATGGATGCAAAGTGCTTGACAAACTTGCGATAGTAGCCTGCAAGCCCCACAAAACTTCTTAACCTCAATCACCGAGCTAGGCTGAACCCAACTCTTGACTGCCTCAATCTTTTAGGGATCCACTATAACTCCCCTATATGAGACAACATGCCCTAAGAAGGCTACTAAAGAAAAATAAAACTCACACTTGGAGAACATGGCATATAATATCTGGCACCTGAAGATATCCAGCACAAGGCGAAGATGTGTTGCATGCTCTTTCTTACTCTTAGAGTAAATCAGAATATTATCTATAAATACAATAATGAACGAATCCAGATACGATTTGAAGACCTCATTCATCAAGCTCATGGATGTTGTTGGTGCATTGGTCAACCCAAATGACATTACTAGGAACTCATAATGCTTATACCCAGTCTGGAATGTCATCTTAGGGATGTCCCCAGGCCCAATCTTTAACTGATTGTACCCTGACCTTAAGTAAATTTTTGAAAACATGGAAGCACCCTGCAAGTGATCAAAAAGATAATCTATGCGGGGGTAAGGGATACATATTTCGATTGGTGACCTTGATCTTTTGCATGTAGTCTATACACATCCTCATACTACCGGCCTTTTTCTTCACAAACAAAATCGGAGCACCCCACGGTGAAGCATAGGGGAAAATAGAACCTTTATCTAACAGTTCCTGAAATTTAGTCTTAAGTTCCCTCAACTCTGTTGGATCCAAACAATTAGGAAGAATAGAGATTGGGCGAGTGCTTGGCTCCAAGTCTATGCAAAAATCCATGTTTCTATTTGTAGTCATGCCCAACAAATCAGCTGGGAACACTTCCTGAAACTCAGAGACTATCGAAACAAACTCAATTGAAGGGGACTCCACACTAACATCTCGGTGATGATCCAAGAAAGCCAAACAACCCATTCCTACTAACTTCCTAGAACGAATAAAAGATATCCATTTTATCGATTTAGGACTGTACACACCTTCCCACTCTAGTCAATCCTCACTCAGAATCTCTAGAGTCACTACCTTAGCATTATAATTCAATACAGCATAATACAGAGACAACTAGGTCACACCCAAAATAACATCAAAATCTAGCATATCAAGAATAACCAAATCTACCCAAGTCTAAAGATCCACAAAAACCACAAGGAAAGTATGATATACATGGGTTACTACCACAGACTCCCCAATCGAGGTAAAAACATGAATAGGGGAATTCACGATATCACAACCTAAATCCAGACCCAAAGCAAATTTCACAAAAACATATGAATAAGTAGAACCTGGGTCAAATAATACAGAAGCCATCCAGCCACAAACTAGAATAGTACCAATGATTACTGTATCTGACGCCTCATCCTCAGATTTCGATGGAAATACATAACAATAGGCCCGGTCATCAATTTGAGAGGCTTCCCTGGCTGGCTGAGCTACTCCCATTCTCGTTCCACTATTTCCCCTATTTCCTTGGCCTCTCTGGAAATTACCTCACCCACTCTTTGGACGACCTTTGTTATAGCCACCTCCACCTACCAGAACAACAACCTTAGACTGTTTCTGAGTCTAATTACTGATACACCCAAATTACACCTCTTTTTAGAAGCATAAAGTGGTCGATATTCAAATATTAAACTCCACGATGGTTGGTGTCAATCCTAAAAGGAAAAATGGTAGGACTAAGGTTAACAATATTTATTCACGCTTTTAGACATTTATTTCCCTTGAGGGGGGTTTCAAAGTAACAAATAATGTTTGTAATTAAGATTCAAACAAGTAGCAAGGTAACAATTTCAAGTATTGTAATCAACAAGAGAAGAGACTCGGGTAGTGTTCCCCATGAGATCTTAACATAGTGAGGTGTTGTACTTAGTAATCTAGTTTGGTGTGATTCATGCAAGATTGGTAAGTTAGGTTCTCCTAAGAGAATGGTTGCAGAAATAGAACAATGTCACCATGCAACTTGGTCATTCTATGGCTGTTTGCTTTTCTAACTCTTACCAGTGATCCCAGATTAGGATTCCCCGGGCAAGTTTAAGCTAATTAGGTGAGGTCTAGTAGCCTCAAATCACCATTGTGTAATCCCATTTCCCATTGTTTACCCCTTTGGTCAAGAAAGTAGGAATAAGGCGAGTTCTAATGTTTGCAACTATTAAAAATCAATCAAAGCTAGAAGAAGAACAATACATGCATGAACACCATCCTAGGATTACCAAGTACTTTGCCTATTTTGTTAATCCTTCATAGTTCCCACAACCCTAGTTGTTGATTTAGCGACTCATAGTTGTAAGAACACAATCAGATTTAGATGAAGATATCATGATTATAACTTACAATATCAATTAAAGAAGACCAGAATCTTGAATTCTCAAGAATACTTCAATAATAAGGAAAAATAATTGAATTCTCAAAAGTTATGTTATGATGTCTCAAATATGCGTAAAGTATGTGTACCAATATTTAATAATTGCGTATAATCCATAATAAAACCTAAGAGAATGTATTTATAGATAGAACAAATAAAATACTAACAAAACTAGGAGAGTTGAAACGTGGCAGTTTTGACGAGCAGGTCCCACAGGCCATCCTAGGTGTCACAGGCATCGTGGGTGTCCATCAAACCTTCTATCACTTCACGTATTAGGCCCTCTACCTTATTTACATGGGCAAGTGCAATGTCCCGTCGTGGTTCTCATCGGCATTATGGTTGATTGTCAGACTCTATATCTTTTCTTCAGCTTCACTAGTCCATTACCAGGGGCAAGTGTGATGGCCTATGGCAGCTCCAACGCCCATTCCAACTAAATCATGCGGTGGGTTTTTCCTTTAACTCTTGCTGGCTCATTCCGACAACCCTTCCCATAGGCCATAGTGGATCCCACGCCCGTGGGACATGACTTTTAGCCCAGAAAATAACAACTTTTCAGTCTTTTTATCTTTTCAACACTTTTCCCTGCACATATAGCAAACGATTATCATATCTAACAAAACACACTTAAGAACTCCCAAAATCCTTAGTTTGATGCATTGAGAGTGTCGTGAAATCCTGGCACATCAACATTCTCAACTTAGAATGTTTGCTTGCCCTCAAGAAATAAATGAAAAATAAAAATAAAACAATGCTTAAGTAAAAGTAACCTAGGAACTACAACAGCCAAGTTGTTCAAATACTTTCAGTTCAAGAATCAGTATCCACTCCGTCTCAGTTCAAAACCAGTTCATTCATACAAGTTATCAAGACAACACAAGACAAATCCATGGATGAAAATATAGTATTCACGAGAAAGATAGCATACATATTCATACCAATAAGCCAGCAATCACAGTCTACTCTAGTGCCCTTATATCAAAGATGTCCCGCTCATATAGAATTTGATTTAATCAACTGGGACTGGGAATACACTCACACTCACAAAGAAGTTCAAGATGCACATGCACAATACCATAGGCTTGCCCTTATTTTCTATGTCGTGGCTTTCAAACAGTCAGGTTAAGATCACTATAGGACTTTGTTAGGCTTGTAACGTAGGTTCAGGGATGGGAATGGTATATTTGGAAAATAGTGACTATGCCTTCCTTGACACTCTACTTACTTTTTATCCTCCGCTTCTTAGACCATAATGTTTTCCTCCCTTATTCTCCACTTTTGTTATCACTTTACTTTCATCAAGCATTGGGTGTGGCTCATATTTCAATTTTGTGCTTATTCTTTTCTTTTCATTTTTTTCTTTTTCATTTCTATTTTTTCTTTTTCATTTCTTTTGTAGCACACCAACTGCACCCGTTATCTGCCTTTAACCCGTTGTTTTCATATCCCACTCATCCTATTTACCCTTGTAGTAGCCACTTTAAACTCAGGCGTTTAACCTAAGTTGAGATACACATTGTCCAAGGAGGGACCAGGGACAAAATGATGGTTTACAGGAAATGGGGAAGGTGAATAGGCTAACAACCAAAGGGTCAGTTCAGGCTTAAAATTAGGGATCAAAGGGAATCATTTGTCATTTGGTAGGCCATTTGGATTAAGTGGACTTCATTCAAACAGGGCCTATGATCATTTCCTAACCGACCATTCTACAAAGAATGTAAGACTAACCACGCAAGTTCTAAATTGCTACATACAGCAAGAACGATATAAATATCTCACTCACACATGGCACAAAGTTCAAACTGACGATTAGCTTACCATCAGTTCATGCATCAACTTAATCTACTTATCACTGTAATGACCCTTTTTGGTCATTTATACGTTTTTGCCTTTCTTGTACCATTAGAGCTTACTTGTAGTAGCCCAAGTCATTTATGGCTTGTCGGGACCGGTAGTTCGGTGCCCGAGCAGTTTGTTTGGTCTTTATGGCCGTTTCTCATTTTAGAGCTTCAACTTTGGAAATCGTTGACTTTTGTCAACATTCTTGGTAATATCAAAGAATTAAACCAAGGTTCTAGGTCAAAGGAATCCCTTACTCAAACGTTCGAGTTAAAGAAATGCCTCGTGTAACACCTCGCCCGTTTGGAGGTTTAAGGTAATCCGTGACTTTGGGGTAAGACTAATAGTGTCTAATATACTAAGAAGGATGTGTTATGAGGTATTATAATTGAAAAATGGTCGTATAATAAGATTTGAAGTCAAGCAAGTTGCGAAACAAAAGTCGGAAAAAGTTATTGTAAATTCCTTTAAGGAATTCTCTTCAAATTTGGGTTAAATGTCTTGGGGTGTTTCTCCCTATCTATAAAGCGTTAGTGGGCTCCCAATATACCAAATCGAAGGTCTACGAGTCTAGTTTCCAATGCACTAAACTGTTCATCCATACGACTGCAGAATAGAGACATATTCACATTTTAGTAAGACTGCACAAGCAGACACGTCAAGGTGGGGCCCACATCCTGAGTCGGTTCAGCTTATAAAAGCTGATTTCTCCTTCGTTTTAACTCATTATTTTCACCCAAAATGCACTGAAAATCAGAGTTAAAGTCCCTAAATAATCCATGGACATTGATCCTTTCAATTCAGAAGTTTAACGGAAGTTGCTCTACGTCGCGAGCTCATCGTCGTGGTATAGTTTTATCGTTGTTTTGGCTCCATTTGTTGCTACTGCAAGGAGGCAGTTCGTGGGACTGATATTTTTAAGGTATTATCATTTGATTATCGGAAGGTAAGGGTTCTAAATCCTCGACTCATTCTTAATTTGAGCTTTAGAATCAATTCCAAGGAGAACTTATTGTTATCGGCATGTTTGTCGTGTTTTCTTGTCGTATATTGTTACAGCTCGTGGTGGGTCCTTATAACAGCATGTTTAGCTTGGTATTTCAAAGCTTTTTGTCGAGGTAACCTTCCTCCTACGACACTCCTTCATTATTATATGTTCTAGTATTGTTTTCTGGATTTCTGAGCCCCGAAATGGTATTTTGGATTTGTGGCTTTGGACAGCCCCTTTATCTTGTTATGTTTGGTTATTGTTGTGGTGTTCTGGTTATGTTAAGGTGCTGGAGGGATTGGGAAATTGTGCGATTATTTTTGGGATCACATATGATAGTGATTGGATTGGACAAACGTGAAGTATGCCTTGAAATAGTTCCTCGGGAGCTCGTCGCTCCTTGGAGATGTGGTTAACGTATTGTTGATGGATTTAGCTGCCATTTGTTATTGTTATTGGACTCATTTTTATGCTTTGGAGTTGGCTGGTCGCGAGTGTGACATTAACACCTTATCAATTGGCTATGGCTCGTTCTTGCAGCCTTGTCGATTCTAGCAATTGTTCCATTACCTTGGTTGGTCAGGCTTCATAGAGACGCCTTTGGGGCTTCAGTTGAAAGTATTTGTTTTGTGTGATTCAGATCTTCCTAGAGCAGTTTGAGCCTGGACAACGCCGTTCCCGCATCAAGTCATCGGATGACAGGTAGGTTATGGTTTTCCCCTATCTAGACTCTGCGTATATAGGCTATAACTGCATTAATTAGCATCCTTGGATGGGTTGTTATAGGTTAGTACCCCAGACCTTGTCCACCTTGTTCGTCCGTTATTTCATGCGTTGTTTGTAGTATTCGTGTAGTATTGTATATTACCCTTGTGGTCCTGTGTGGCCTTGTATTGACTCTAGAACATAGATGGTGGGCTATTTGGGAATGTCCACGAGTCCCGGACATAGAGATTATCCTTTTAGGCTGGTTATGTCTGCTGAGTAGCTATTGGGCCTGTGCAGGGCTGATAGGAATTGTTGTGAGCCGTTGGGCTACTTTTATATTTGTGTGCGAGCATATCATCCATGAAAAAGATTTTCCCCTGCATGTTTTACTACAGTTTTGGCTGCGAGCCACTACTGACAATTTTCCTAAATCTGCATGGCCCTGGGGGCCCCTTTTTGGTACTGTTGATGATAGAAAAGGAGATTTTTGGATGTTTTCGCACTGATTTTATTACTGGTACTAGTCTCTATGGGGCAGAGCACCAGACTTGATTTTATTACTGATACTAGTCTCTGCGTGGCAGAGCACCAGACTTAATTTTATTACTGATACTAGTCTCTGCGGGGCAGAGCACCAGACTTGATTTTATTACTGATACTAGTCTCTGCAGGGCGGAGCACTAGACTTGAATTACTACTATTTTAGACCCGGTTACGCCCGGGCACCCTTGGAGGGGTTTTTGAGGCATTTTATACTACTTTAGTCCTGGACAGGGTCTGAGCATGCATATTTGAGACTGGGTCTCTATCTTGATCCCGGACTTGCTTCGGAATGAAATGTCCTGATACTGAGTTTTAGTATGGGTTCGGGGACCTCCATGGAACTTGCCGCTTTGGGCCTGGGGCTTTGGGCTGCGTGCGCCGGAGGGAAGGGTATACGGTGGAGTAGAGGTATACAGGCTGAGTCCTTCTATGGAACCTTCCTGCTGGGCCCGATTGGCACCGGAGGAGGTACATACAGAGGTTCTATTTCATATCATGCATTGGATTCCACCCTTGTTTGTTGTGTGTTCAGTGTACGCTCCGGTAGTATGGGATGCCGGAGGGTTTTCTTTCACTTGATTGTGTTCCTCGGTTGTATGGGCGGCCGTTGGGACTGTAGGTAGACTATATTTACTCCTGTTTTTACTTAGAGCTTGTCTTGGCACCCGGTTCTTGAAAGATTAGTGATGGCTAGCCTGTTGAGGCTTTGGTTGTGGGATTTTTGATTATTGAGAGGGCTTTAGAGTCCTATCTTATTGAGGCACTTTTGTGTGGCCTTTTGAGCAGAGTGTGAGACTCTGGTTCTATTCTTGTGGGAAGTTGAGTGGTATCTCTCGGTTATTGTGGCCTAGTTATTTCATCCTAGGGTTGTACTTGTGAGGTGATTCCCTGGTTATGCTATCATATGATTGGATTGGTGTTATGATTTCCTTATACTGGTTGATTCCATTTTGAGTATGTTAGACTGCTCTCCGTCTTTTCCTTCCACTTGAGTTTACCGGTATACCGCTATTTTCTCAACTTTCTCTCTACTTACTTATATTGTTGTGCAAGGACTCCAGGTGCGTTCTCCTTTCCTTCACCTGTGATTCTGTGTAATTGTATCTCTATGCTAGAATGTGTTACTTGAAGCTCTTTGTTATGGATGATCTGTGCTAGCTCCTTGTGCCTTGCTTATTGCCTCAGTGACTGCTTTCTTGCTATCTGTTACTTACTGCTTTTATATCTTATATGCGCTCAGTCAGCCTATGATACCTACTGAGTACCCATGGTTTTGGTGCTCATACTACTCTTTTGCACTTTTTTGTGCAGATATTAGCTGAGCTTTTGCCGTTGATCACGTTGGAGACTCGTGCAGCTTTTGAATCTTTGAGACTAGGGTGAGCGCCTGACGGTCGGGGATTGTCTACATCTCATCTGTTGTACTGTTGCTCCTTGTACTTTCGGAGGCAATTTATGTTGTATTTTGTTACTACTAGCACTTGTATCCTATTCGAAGCTTTTGTACTATTGATACCAAGTCTTGGGGTTGGTGTAGTTTTTCTTTATGTATTTATATTCGAGTTTTGCTTTCGCTTATTTCTGCTTGCTGGTGCGTTTTGATTAGGTAGTAGCCCATTACTAACCGTTCTGGGCTACGGAAATTGGTTCACCTACTAGGGATGGTTGGTGCCATCATGACTTGAGAAATTGGGTCGTGACAGCTTGGTATCAGAGCTCTAGGTTCACTGGTGTCATGGTACAGAAGCAAGTGTCTAAGTAGAGTCTCGTGGATCAGTACGATGACGTCCGTATCCTATCTGTGGGAGGCTACAGGGTGTTGTTAGGAAATATTTCATCTTCTTGGCTCCTTATCGTGCGTTCCTGGATCTATTGACTTTTAAACTTTGGTTGTTCATTCATTCTCGAATTCCTCAAACGAATGCGATAGCGACTGGTGCCGAGGCTTCTGTGCCTGTTGCTTCAGTGCTTCCACTAGCGCCAGGATTCCAGAGTGAGGGTTTACTGCACTAGATAGGGGTGTGGTGTCAGCCCAACCTCCGATTGGATTTATAGCGACCTCAGCGCTTCAGGACACTGTGGCTAGGACTCTGAGCCTTCCGGTGAGTGTTCCTATACCTGGTTCTGTGAGTGGTGCTTCAGTTACAGTTGAGCTTCTAGTTCTTCAGCAGGGTTGTCTGTCGGTATTGGAGTATGAGGTGATATTTACCCATCAGACTTTATATGGTAGAGGCTATTTTTGGTGTGGTGAGCGTGGGCACTTTGCTAGGAATTTCCCCACGATTGTGTATCCCAGACAGCCTGTTTGTTATCATTGTGGAGAGACTGGTCACCTTTATAGAGCTTGTCCCCGGTGAGGGCCGGTTGGGCCTTCAGTTTTGACTACTCAGTCCAGAGTTAGATCCCGTCAGCTTGATTCTCCTCTTGGTGGGCTAGAGGTAGAGGTTCCTGATTCTATTTCTCCAGGTCAGGCTTTTGCTACCTTTGACTTATGTTAGTCCCGCTCGTGTTGCGACTCTATCCCTTTTGTCGTGTAATTGCGTATATGCCTACCTGCTACTTGTTTAAGTTGTTTGGCTACTCGAATTGTAGTAACGATATGTTGTTTTATTGGTAGTTTTTTCTTTAGTAGTGGATGGGCGTAAGTTAGCCTTGAGAGGTGTTTTCCCAGAGTCGTAGCTTGTGGGTAGTTCTTGTTCTGTTTCTAGTTGGGTTATCCCTGTTTCATTGTGATTATGGACTTGTGGTTGAGTTGCCCTTGTTGAATGGTCCTAGATGGTTGTTGCCTCGGCCGTTATCTAGCATGGCTAGAGATCCATGTGCTGGTTCGGTGTATTACCGGTAGTTGGGCCGTGGTTGAGAGTTTGCCTCAGTTGGGAGATATTGGTTAGGCTAGTGTGCATAGATTGGTTTGGTCTCCCGAGTGTCTAGAGTCGACCCTATTTGTTGATTAGTTTAGGAGGTTGGCAGGTATGTGGGTTGTTCCCATAGTCTCCTCCACTTCCTGGTTCGCTGGGTGTTTTGTTGTATCCCTAGCTCCAGTTGGAACGAATCTTGATCGTAGTTCTTTCGATGAGCTCTGGATGTTGGCATCGTGATTGGGTCTTGACTTTAAGCACTCCAACTAAGTGTTGATCATAACCTCGTGGTTAGGTTGTATTTGTGGGCATTTCACGTAAGTTGGGCATTCAGCCCATTCTTCTCCTGCCTTATTGAATTTGACGTGTAGCTATGAGTAGTAAGGTAATGACTTCAGGTTCTTATTTGAGAAAGGATTTGTAAGGTTTAGTATGTGCTAAGGAAGCATTTTTGTTTAGTTGAAAAGAAGGGAGATACCCTTTGTATGTGTTTATGTGTCCTCGTAGTTGCCTGAGGGGCGATGAAGGTTTTCTTTGGGATTGTGGGTCGGTGATTTGATTCAGCCGTCTACATATTGCTGTGGGTTTTCCATCGATTGGTTTTGTTTCAGTAGCAACTGCGGTGTTGGCAATTTGCATATTCAGGCCTAGTTGGCTTGGGTTCTTACGGGTTCATTGGCAGCATCCTGGTTCGACCAAGGCTTTAGTTGGTAGTTTTGAAAGTTGGGGTTCAGAATCATGGCTTGGCAGGTTACATCGGATGGTTTGTGGTAGTTTCTATTTGGTTGGAGCATCCTAGTGCCGGGAGGCAGTGGGTGCAGGCAACTTAGCTTCTTTACTTCAGTTGTGGATGCGGCTATTGGCCTTGGACACCTAGTCCTTGGCTAACCTCTGCAAGAGGCGAGATATTCTAGATTTTAGCAATGTTCTAGTTAGAACGAGGTCCTTCTACCATGGTTGGACAGACTCAGTGGCATGAGTTTGAGCTTCAGTAGTAGTGTATGCTTTATGTGGTCAACTTGTACGAATTGAGACTAGTGAGGCTATTTTGATTTCTGATGATACGTAGAGACTAGTAATCGCCATTCATTTGCCAAGGATTTGAAAGCTTATTTAATTGATTGCTCCAGAGTTATTGTTTATGTGGGGTTCCAGTGTTGGTTAGACTCGGCTAGTATGGACTAGAAGTTTGTTATGATATATGCTTCGAAGTGGTTGGTGTTTGGAGAACCAGTAGAGCGGTTGATTCGAGCCAAAGGAATGAGTTGAAAGTATATGCCAAAATTTCTATGGCTAGATGGTAACTTTGAACCTCAGGCACCTTTTTCCTTTGCCTTCGGGGTGTTTGGACTTGATATTTGTGGCATGGTGGACTTCTTCCTGAGGTGAGATTCCTAAGGCAATTTAATATTCAAATGGTGTTCGAGTGCTCAAAGTAGCAGGAGTGTTTTCTAGAGTTGGGAGCTTGGCTCATGGTTACAGACTTCGTGGTAGGCTTACCACACTTCTTGCAGGATCATGGTTTTAGTTTGGGTCTTTTGGGCAGATTGCCCTGGTTCATTCACTTTCAGCTGATTCAGACCTAGCAAAGTTCAGTTAGAGAATTTGATGTTAGAAAAAATGTTTGTTCGTTGGTTGGTGGTTAGTGAAGGCAGGTAACTTTAGTTTCAATGATATGCTATGGGTTGTAATCTTGGATGGCAAAGGCTAGTATCCTATATATTGGCTTAAAACGCAATTGAATAAAATGGGTGACTTCGTTCGTGGTAAAGTATAAGCAGGAACTATGGATCTCCGGTGTGTCAGTTGATGCTTCGAGGGTGGTTTGAGTGTTCAGCTTGTATGCAACTTCCTTTTTATGGTGCTAAAGGATTCAGTTCAGAATAAAAAAAAAGGGCTTTTGTGGAACAACGGGTTCATGAGTTAGAGTTTCGGATTGATGGATTTTCTGGTGAACTTGGTATAGTTTTGAGGATTCGAGTTTTGTGTGTTGATAGCCTTGGTGCTCTGGTTTTGGTGTTGTGTAGGTTCTTTTTGGTTAAGATTCTCTAGGTTAAGTTTGGGTTGGCAGATCTTTGGAGGTTGAAATCTAGCTTGGCTAGTAAGAAATTAACACTTGGTTGCTTTCTTTGGTTCTGTTCTGTTGGGTGTCGTCCGGTCGCGGAGGTTACCCGGGTTGTCCGAGAGAGTATTACGGGCGTGGTATCTGTTGTCCTTAAATATCTGGTATTTTATTCCTTCCTGACTTTCGGGGACGAAAGTCTTTTTAGTAGTGGATAATGTAATGACCCTTTTTGGTCATTTACACGTTTTTGCCTTTCTTGTACCATTAGAGATTACTTGTAGCGGCCCAAGTCATTTATGGCTTGTCGAGACCGGTAGTTCGGTGCTCGGGCCGTTTGTTTGGTCTTTATGGCCGTTCCTCATTTTAGAGCTTCAACTTTTGAAATCGTTGACGTCCGTAAACATTCTTGGTAATATCAAAGAAGAATTAAACCAAGGTTCTAGGTCAAAGGAATCCCTTACTCAAATGTTCGAGTTAAAGAAATGCCTTCTGTAACACCTCGCCCGTTTGAAGGTTTAAAGTAACCCGTGACTTTGGGGTGAGACTAATAGTGTCTAGTATACTAAAAAGGATGTGTTATGAGGTATTATAATCGCAAAATGGTCGTATGATAAGTTTTGAAGTCAAGCAAGTTGCAAAACAAAAGTCGGAAAAAGTTATTGTAAATTCCTTTAAGGAATTCTCTTCAAATTTGGGTTAAATGTCTTGGGGTGTTTCTCCGTATCTATAAAGAATTAGTGGGCTCCCAATATACCAAATCGAAGGTCTACGAGTCTAGTTTCCAACGCACTAAACCGTTCATCCATACGACTTAGGAATAGAGACATATTCACATATTCGTAAGACTGCACAAGTAGACACGTCAAGGTGGGGCCCACATCCTAAGTCGGTTCAGCTTATAAAAGCTGATTTCTCCTTCGTTTTAACTCATTATTTTCACCCAAAATGCACTGAAAATCAGAGGTAAAGTCCCTAAATAATCCATGGACCTTGATCCTTTCAATTCGGAAGTTTAACGGAAGTTGCTCTACGTTGCGAGCTCATAATCGTGGTATAGTTTTCTCGTCATTTTGGCTCCATTTGTTGCTACTGCAAGGAGGAAGTTCGTGGGACTGATATTTTTATGGTATTTTCATTTGATTATTGGAAGGTAAGGGTTCTAAATCCTCGACTCATTATTAATTTGAGCTTTAGAATCAATTCCGAGGAGAACTTATTGTTATCGGCATGTTTGTCGTGTTTTCTTGCCGTATATTGTTACAGCTCATGGTGGGTCCTTATAACAGCATGTTTGCTTGGTATTTCAAAGCTTTTTGTCGAGGTAACCTTCCTCCTATGACCCTCCTTCATTATTATATGTTCTAGTATTGTTTTATGGATTTCTGAGCCCCGAAATGGTATTTTGGATTTGTGGCTTTGGACATCCCCTTTATCTTGTTATGTTTGGTTATTGTTGTGGTGTTCTGGTTATGGTAAGGTGCTGGAGGGATTGGAGATGTGGTTAACGTATTGTTGTTGGATTTAGCTGCCATTTGTTATTGTTATTGGACTCATTTTTATGCTTTGGAGTTGGCTGGTCGCTAGTGTGGCATTAACACCTTATCAATTGGCTATGGCTCGTTCTTGCAGCCTTGTCGATTCTAGCAATTGTTCCATTACCTTGGTTGGTCAGGCTTCATAGAGACGCCTTTGGGGCTTCAGTTGAAAGTATTTGTTTTGTGTGATTCAGAACTTCCTGGAGCAGTTCGAGCCTGGACGACGTCGTTCCCGCAGCTAGTCATCGGATGACAGGTAGGTTATGGTTTTACCCTATATAGACTCTGCGTATATAGGCTATAACTGCATTAATTAGCATCCTTGGATGGGTTGTCATAGGTTGGTACCCCAGACCTTTTCCACCTTGTTCGTTCGTTATTTCATGCGTTGTTTGTAGTATTCGTGTAGTATTGTACATTACCCTTGTGGTCCTGTGTGGCCTTGTGTTGACTCTGGAACATAGATGGTGGGCTATTTGGGAATATCCGCGAGTCCCGGACATATAGATTATCCTTTTAGGCTGGTTATATCTGCTGAGTAGCTATTGGGCCTGTGCAAGGCTGATAGGAATTGTTGTGAGCCGTTGGGCTACTTTTATATTTGTGTGCGAGAATATCATCCATGAAAAAGGTTTTCCCCTGCATGTTTTACTATAGTTTTGGCTGCGAGCCACTACTGACAGTTTTCCTAAATCTGCATGGCCCTGGGGGCCCTTTTTGGTACTGTTGATGATAGAAAAAGGGATTTTTGGATGTTTTCGCACTGATTTTATTACTGGTACTAGTCTCTGCAGGGCAGAGCACCAGACTTGATTTTATTACTAATACTAGTCTCTGCGTGGCAGAGCACCAGACTTAATTTTATTACTGATACTAGTCTCTGCGGAGCAGAGCACCAGACTTGATTTTATTACTGATACTAGTCTCTACAGGGCAGAGCACTAGACTTGATTTACTACAGTTTTAGAACACGGTTACGCCCGGGAACCCTTGGAGGGGTTTTTGAGGCATTTTATACTACTTTAGTCCTGGACAGGGTCTGGGCATGCATATTTGAGAGTGGGTCTCTATCTTGATCTCGGACTTTCTTCTGGATGACATGTCTTGATACTGAGTTTTAGTATGGGTTCGGGGACCTCAATGGACCTTGCCTCTTCGGGCCTGGGGCTTCGGGCTGCGTGCGCCAGAGGGAAGGGTATACGGTGGAGTAGAGGTATACAGGCTGAGTCCTTCTATGGAACCTGCCTGCTGGGCCCGATTGGCACCGAAGCAGGTACATACAGAGGTTCTATTTCATATAATATCATATCATGCATTGGATTCCACCCTTGTTTGCTGTGTGTTCAGTGTACGCTCCGGTAGTATGGGATGCCGGAGGGTTTGCTTTCACTTGATTGTGTTCCTCGGTTGTATGGGCGGCCGTTGGGACTGTAGGTAGACTATATTTACTCTTGTTTTTACTTAAGCTTGTCTTGGCACCCGGTTCTTGAAAGATTAGTGATGGCTAGCCTGTTGAGGGTTTGGTTGTGGGATTTTTGATTATTGAGAGGGCTTTGGAGTCCTATCTTATTGAGGCACTTTTGTGTGGCCTTCTGATCAGAGTGTGAGACTGTGGTTCTATTCTTGTGGGAAGTTGAGTGGTATCTCTCGGTTATTGTGGCCTAGTTATTTCATCCTAGGGTTGTACTTGTGAGGTGATTCCCTGGTTATGCTATCATATGATTGGATTGGTGTTATGATTTCCTTATACTGGTTGATTCCATTTTGAGTATGTTAGACTGCTCTCCGTCTTTTCCTTCCACTTGAGTTTACCGGTATACCGCTATTTTCTCAACTTTCTCTCTACTTACTTATATTGTTGTGCAAGGACTCCAGGTGCGTTCTCCTTTCCTTCACCTGTGATTCTGTGTAATTGTATCTCTATGCTAGAATGTGTTACTTGAAGCTCTTTGTTATGGATGATCTGTGCTAGCTCCTTGTGCCTTGCTTATTGCCTCAGTGATTGCTTTCTTGCTATCTGTTACTTACTGCTTTTATATCTTATATGCGCTCAGTTGGCCTATGATACCTACTGAGTACCCGTGGTTTTGGTGCTCATACTACACTTCTGCACTTTTTTGTGAAGATATTAGCTGAGCTTTCGCCGTTGATCACGTTGGAGACTCGTGCAGCTTTTGGATCTTTGAGACTAGGGTGAGCGCCTGACGGTCGGGGCTTGTCTATATCTCATCTATTGTACTGTTGCTCCTTGTACTTTCGGAGGCAATTTATGTTGTATTTTGTTACTACTAGCACTTGTATCCTATTAGAAGCTTCTGTACTATTGATACCAAGTCTTGGGGTTGGTGTAGTTTCCTTTATGTATTTATATTCGAGTTTTGCTTTCGCTTATTTCTGCTTGCTGGTGCGTTTTGATTATGTAGTAGCCCATTACTAACCGTTCTTGGCTAAGGAAATTGGTTCGCCTACTGGGGATGGTAGGTGCCATCATGACTTGAGAAATCGGATCGTGACAATCACATTCATACACATGTTTTCACTCACAGATCCATCAAATTCAGTCTTAACAACTTATTGCACAAAATTTTGGAGGGGCTCTATTTTTCAAAATTTATCAAATAAGACCCTAGGTTGCATTAAGTTTCTAATTTTCTTCTACAAACAGACATTCTATTGTAAACATGTTGGTTTAATAGAAACTAGAAATTCTTAGGGAAAGAACACAACAAGAAAACCCCAAGGACTCGGGTACTTCGCAGGTACCCTCATGGGTTGTCTCCCATGCAACGCCTGATTTAATATCACGGTACGATGCTAGTATTTTGGCTACTTAGAATTTGCCAAAAACACTCTACAAAAACTATACAGATGACCAAGTTGCCTCTACCCTATCAAAAAAGTTGTGTATTGTTCCCAATGAACTAAAAATAACTAAACAAGGGAGGTGAGGCATACCTGTGGAGCCTAAGCACAACAGAGGCTACCTCAGCAGTCCTCTTAGCATCAACAGCTGCCTGTGTATCATCCTCAATGGTCTCTCCCATAATGGGGTCTAAAGAAGTTTCCTCCGCAGTGCCTGCAACACAACTTCCCGAGCCACCAGTGCCAATACAATCAATTCTAATTTGTTGGATGGCGTGGGATTCTTTAAGCACCTATGCTTCTCTCTTCTTCCCCTTTTTCTTGGCTGTCTCCTCCTTACACTTTAATGATTTTTGGTTCAATGGGGCATCCTCGCCCTCTTTTCGAACCTTCTTGTTTTTTCTCCTTCTTTTTTTTCGTAGGCTTAGAAGGGCTACCCGGTGCCTCTTTCTCCTTGTCAACATCTTTCTTGTGGTGGTTGGGATGTGCGTAGTCCCACAAGTTTATCATTGGCACAAATGGTGCCTGTGGCATAACTACTTGAAAGTTGAAATACATAGAGGGCGGGTGTTGCTTTAATTCATCAACATCCACCCAAAGTGTTGCTATCTACTCCTTCAACTCTGTGAGTTTGGTTGCACCCATTTCATCCAAATTTTCATTGATCCTCTCTTCCATCGACTCTATTCAGCCATGCACATTAGCAAATGGTGTATTGGCTCTCTGTATAGAGGCATCAAGAATTGCCTGGAATTGTTTAGCAAACTCTTTCATCTGTTTCTGTAGCTAGATAGTGGTATGAACAGTGTTGGCAAATTTCACTGGATGAAAGGCATAAATGGAATTTGGAGCCTCCACTAAAGGTGCAACAGATGTGTAAGGGGCTTCCAGAGTCTCGAGAATAGAAGTGTTTACCCCGTGAGGAGTCAACAACTTAGTATTGTGAGGACATCTAGAATCAACCGCAACTTCCTCTCTTATAGATGGAGTTTCTTCATTTAGGCTACCCTGTAGGGTGGGCGACACAATCATGAAGGGTACCATCTCTGGTGGGGGTACAAACGCATCATAGATGGTGGTGGGCTTAGCCGACTCAGAGGTACTACCCAGGCCCATATTTTTCTATCATCTTTGGACCGCTTGAGATGATGGGTCCGGATGGAACACTCTGGATGATCAATACCCAAATACTTTGGGACACCAGCATCTTCACATATCTCTATCAAGAGGCATGAGAAAGGGTATGAGGAACTGATCTTTGTGACCCTATCCCAAATATCCTCAGCTATGATCTTTCTAATCATCAACTTGTATTTGGATAACAAGCTAACTACAAGAACAACCCTATCGATTGTCAGCTGATTATCTCCACCAGTCGACATTAGCGGAATCAAATAATAGCCCACTAGAATTTTTCCTCAAAGGTCAGAGAAGCCTTGTTGATATGTGGCTTGTCCTGATACAGCCACTTAGGAATGTCGGTCTTTGTGAGAACCTTTGCCAACTACTTAGTCCATTGGGTCTCACTTTTATACCAGTGGTCGTACTCTGATATGTTGGATAGAGAAACATACTCAGGACCATATAAGAATATGTTGATGGTTTTGGATGAGATGTTTATCAAAACACCTCGTACAAGGATGCTCTCAAGGGCGGGAAAATCTGCTGCTTTCTGACTTGATAGTTCGCATAGAACTCTCTAACAATGGTCTACTGATAGTCGGGGAGTGGCTTGCTCGTCCAGCCCAAAGTATAGTGTCAGAAGTACTCCTCGAGCTTAGGGAAAACTTACAGCTTGAAGGAGTTCATCCTCTATTCTTCAGCAATAGGGCATCTCATATTCCCCTTAGCCATTATCCCGAGCCCGTAGTCAAATATCTTCTGCGACCCTTTCACATTCCACCTCGCCTTTTCCCAGAGTCAGATATCTTTGGATGGAAGAACTCATGATGTCTTGGGAGATTTGGGAGTATGCGGTGTCTTCTCCTTTTCAGGAGTGGTGCTTTCTGTATCAGACTCAGAACCACTCTCTACAGCCTTGCCCAAAACCGACTTTTAAACATCTCCCGACCCGGTCTTGGTTTCCATGCCACTAGAAACTGGGATAGCTAAATCTTATCCTCTCTTTTCCGTTGGAGGAACAGTGTCACTTTCTTCATCTGTACTAGCCGATCGATAAGATAATCTTTCCCACTCTTTAGACTAGGGGAAGTGTGTTTCGATGTTTATTCTTTCTCAGGTGCATCACTTCTCTCCTCTTCAGACTGGGAAGGAGATGATACCACCAACTTCCTCTTTGTTAGCCGGATGAGGGGGTTGTTTTCTGGGTCACTCTTCTCACCTTCCAGATCAGATTATTCCTTCAGGCGAGTAGTAACAACCTTTTTCTTTGTTTTTCGGGCTCCCTCTAATCGTAATGGAGTTGGTGGTGCCATTTAGTACCTGCAGGTGAATGATATTAGTAAACCAAACCAAAAAATAAAAACAAAAAAATTAAACACTTAGAAATATTTTTTTTACAATTTTTCAGCCTTCCACAGGCATGGGTGATCCGACGTCCGTGAGAGTGGGCATTAGGATAGGGAAGTAAAGTATTAAGGACTTTAAGTCTTCCCACGGTGACCTCCTACTGGCATGGAACGTCCAATGTCCCATCAGGATCGGGCGTCAGGATTGTACAGAAGCCTTTTCTGGCTATGCTACATTCCCTACGTCCTAATCTAATGCATGTTGTACCGCCAACGTCCCGTGGGCTTTGCCTGTGGGAGCATAGCAGCCGAGACTTTCTCTCCCTTCTTTGTTCACTTTCACATTTTTCACTTTACCCAACAAACATCATACACAATTTATGAACACATATCCACAACCCCATTAATACAATCAACACCACTCTAGCTCCTATTTTTTCTCAATTTACATGCACAAACACACAATCACTATGAAAAGTTCATAACTACGGTTCACTAAAACAATAAGATTTTATAAAAATCTATGAACCCTCAGTTTAAAAGAATCAAAGAAGAATTGAAATTAATAGAATGAGATGAACTTACTATTTAATGTCAATATTATGTTGAACTACATGTGAATGCCTTTGAGGACTTTGCTTAGTATGCTTTTGAAATCATTTTATGTTTATAGGGAATGTGGGGGAGTGATGAGTGGTAAAGGGAAGGATATCATGGGGAAAGAGACATGAAAAGTAGGAGAGAATTTAGAGTGGAGGGAGTTTATTGGGTTTGACCTCAATTGAATAAGGTCAAAACCCTTTTAAATGCGGGAAGGGGAAAAGGTAAATCTCGGTCGGGTCGCGTTGGTTTAAACACAAAAACTTAAAAGTAGTTGACCCTTTGACAAACCTAGACGATCGGCTATCGTAACGTCCGTGGGGAATGAAATGTCCTCTTTGACTAGACTTACATGGCGTTGGAGACCCTATTTTCCATGCCCGTCAGGGTCATGATGTCCCATCATGTCAGGATGTGGGAATGGGCTAGTGGCTTTTCCTTTGCCTCTTTTGTCTTCACGCCCATTTCCCACGCCCATCAGGGCTGCGATGGACCGTCGTGGCTAATCGTGGGAATAGGACAGTGAATTTTTTCCTCTAGCATGTCCATTTCCCATGGGCGTGGGAACTGCGATGGCCCATCACAGTGCCCGTGGGTCCTTTTTTCTGCAGAATTTCCTCTCTTCAACCTTACCAACTCCTGCACACTTAAACAAATGTTAGTTTATGGGTTTCCTCCCATGCAAAACCTAATTTAACATTGCGACACGATGAAGGCTACTTGGTAAATCAGACTTCACCAAGTTCCCAAGCTTGCACCATCTTGACCTCTTCAACATCTCCCAAATAGGCTTTTACAAGTTGACCATTAGCCTTAAACCATTTGCCATCACGATTCTCAAGCTCTATAGCACCATGTTGGGAAACTTGTACCACTCTAAATGGCCCCATAAATTTAGACTTAAGCTTGCCTGGAAATAAGTGCAATTTTTAATTGTAGAGCAAGACCAGCTCGCTCGGCTGAAAATCTCTTTACTCAATCTTCCAGTCATGGTACATTTTCATCTTCTCTTTATACAATGTTGAACTCTCATAAGTATTCAGACGAAACTCATCAAGTTCATATAACTGACCAAGCCATTGATAGGATGCAACACACCAGTGTCACACCCCGAAGTTACCCCCTAGACGTGCCATGGGACTTGGGACCACAAGTGCCCCAAGCTAACCCTTGGTCATAGCATACTAAAGCATAACATATTATAAGCGAAAGCATAAGAGATAAATCTGAAATCACATAAAGGTATAATAAGTCGAATAGGAATACAAAGTCTAGAAGGAGACTCGAAAGTTGTCTATGTCTGAAAAGCCTCTACTCATAACATAAAGAGTTGCTAGGACAATACCCTAGCTAAATCAACGTACGAAAATAGTAACCAACATAAACCAAGAACATAACTAGTGATCGACCTAAGAGGACTCACCAACAACTGACAGAGAGTGGCCTGGAAGCTCTAGCCACGAGTCTGAGAAGGGACACCTAAATCTGCATCATCAAAGGATGCAGCGCAAGATATGTGTCAATACTATAAGATATACCGAGTATGTGAGATATGCATGCATAGGATAAAAACATACTTAAACCATAAATAAACCTTAGTTCATGCACATGGAAGTTATTAGAGGTAAACATCATAATATGAGTAGTAAATCATGAGATAAGAGTCAAATTCACGTAGATATCATAAGTAAATAAGTCAAAGGCTTTCATATGAGAGTTTCTTATAACCTACAATAGACCATGTGAGCTACATAGAATCTAACTATATAACCCTAGTTAGCAAAGCTGACTAGAACCTTGCCAAGGAACAAGTCACCGTACCCAACTATCAACCTAGTTGGCAAAGCTGTCCTAATGCCTGCTAAGCACAAGACACCATAATCAAGATATGGTTCCACTCTCATAAGCCCATAGGGAAAGTCATAACCTATGCCTGGCAATGTAGTTGTGGACTTGGTTAATCGAACCCTCATCGCTCGGTGCTAAATATTACTCCTAAAATATGAATATGGCTCATAAATTCATGAGGGTAAAATTGAATGGCAAATCTTCTTTGAAAAGAATTAAGACACATCGTGTTTCATGCAATTCTCATATCATAAGTTCTTAAACTAAAGCATATCCATAATTAAAATCATACTTTTCTTTCTAAATTCATACTTGAAGAATTAAGCATGCAATTTCATAAATTCATAAAGTTCATGATATCTAATCATGTCTAATTTCACTTGAAAACATGCAATTCAATGAAATCATGCTAGAATTCAACTTTAATGCATGGGCTTTTAAATCCAATAAAGGAATCATACCCAAATCATGAGTAAGCAATAAGAAACCATGAATTTAAGTATAGAAACTGATTTCATAAGTTTTTCTCCAATTTAGATCAAAACCCTAATTTCACAAGTTCATAAATCAATTTGAGAATTGGGGATTTTGGGCACAAGGGTGAAGGAAACCCATTGTTGAATACCCACATACCTTGATTGAAGCTAACCCACTTGAATTGAAAAGATTTAGGAGGCTTGATCTTGGAGCTTGAGACTTGGAGCTTGGAGAAGAACTTTTTTTTTTTGGGAGTTGAATGAAGATTTGAGAAGGAACTTAGGCTAATGAGAGTGAAAACCCTTCTTGAAATAGTCAAAACGACATAATTTACGAGTTAAAAGGGTGGGTAATGACTAAAATACACCTAGGAATAAATTTAGAAAAGCTGTTAAAAAGTTGACTTTTAGTGACTACGAGTGGATTCCACGGACCATAGAACAAACCACGGTTCGTGGTTTCCATCCGTGGTTTCAGGCCAAGCCAACAGGCTGCAGAAGTCAAATGACGGGTCCACTCTTCGGGTCGTAGAAAGAATGACGACCCATAGACCCAACCGTCATTCCTGAGTCAACATTCAAGTTGCAGAAGGTCAACCATGGATCAACATGACGGACCTTAAAAGGATTACAACCCATAGAACCAAGTTGTCATCTCTGAAATGCCAAACAAGCCTCTGGAAAGGTTCCATGAGTCAACTTTATGGTTCGTGAATCAAACGACTACCCATAGAAATAACTCGTGGTTCCTGGGGACAAGTCAGTCCTCAGGTCTGATTCCACGAGTGCAGTCTACGGTCCATAGAAATAACCACAGTCCTTAGAAACAACTCATGGTCTTAAACCACAGACTATTATTTACAAGTCTGGGACCACAACTCAGAATCACGAACCGTGGTTCAAACCACGGACCGTAATTCCAACCCGTGATTTCTGGAAAGCTGGATTTTTCTGCAACTCTAAGTTTAAAAAGCTGAATCAATTTCCAGGGTGTTAAAAAATCCCCCCCTTGGGATCATTCATCCTCGAATGAAGACTAAACAAGGGAAACTAGAGGGATAACAACCCAACCAAACACCAAAACAAGGAATCAAGGAGTAAACATGAAAACTGAACTTTTCCACTTAAAACATGATTAGGTTAACTTTTAAAACTTGAATGCATGCTAAGATCATGAGAGGAACAAGGGAATAGAATCGGAGGAACATACTAAGCAGGAAACTAGTACCTCAAGCTGAAACTGAATCGAAAGAAAAGAGATGGGGATATTTGGCCTTGATGGCCTCTTCCTCTTCCCAAGTAGCTCCCTCTACAAGTTGATTCCTCCATAGAACTTTCAACGAGGTGACTTCTTTGTTTCTCAACCTCTGGATCTGATGGTCAAGAATCTCTACGAGAACCTTCTCATAGGTAAGACTATCCTTCACACCCACATCTTCCAAAGGAATACTCAAGGTCAGATCACCCACACACTTCTTCAACAAGGAAACATAGAAAACTGGATGAACCGCTTCTAACTCTGATGGCATTTCCAACTCATACACAGCCTTACCAACTCTCCTAAAAATCTGATAAGGACCTATAAAATAAGGACTAAGCTTTCCTTTCCCCCCAAATCTAATCACACCCTTCATGGGTGACACCTTAAGGAATACACAATCATCCACCTCGAACTCTAACTCCCTCCTCCTCACATCAGCATAAGAGTTTTGTCGACTCTGAATAGTCTTCAACCTTTTCCGAATAAGCTTAACCTTCTCTATAGTCTCGTGAACCGAATCCTGACCAATCAAGGCTGCCTCACTAACCTCAAACGAACCAATAGGAGATCTACACCTCCGGCCATAAAGTGCCTTATAAGGAGCCATCTAGATGCTAGAGTGAAAGTTGTTGTTGTAGGCAAACTCAATAAGAGGTAAGTGATCATCCCAATTACCTTTGAAATCAATCACACAAGCCCTCAACATATCCTCCAAAGTCTGAATAGTACGCTCTGCATGACCATCTATATGAGGGTGAAAAGTTGTGCTATGCTTCAACAGAGTACCAAGACCCCTACGAAACGATCTCAAAAACTGAGAAGTAAATAGAGTGCCCCTATCTGAAATGATGGACAAAGGAACACCATGCAATCGAACTATCTCCAGAATGTAGAGTCTGGCATATTCATCCACTGAATCTAATGTCTTAGTAGCCAAGAAGTGGGATGACTTAGTCATCCGGTCGACAATCACCCAAATCGAATCATGTTGCCTTTGAGTACGAGGCAAACTGCTAATGAAATCAATATTGATCACTTTCCACTTCCAAGTAGGAATGTCGATATCCTGAATCATTCCACCCGATCACTGATGCTCAACCTTCACTTGCTGACAATTGGGACACTTAGCCATAAAATTGGCTATGTCCCTCTTCATACTATTCCACCAATAGTCTTCCCATAGATCACAGTACATCTTGGTGGCACTCGGATGAATGAAATATCTGGAACTGTGAGCCTCAGTCAGAATTTGTTGTCTAAACCCATCAATATCTAGTACATATAGACGGCCCTGATAGCGAAGCACACCTGATCCCCCTTGGGAGAAAACCTTAACCCACTGCTAATGAACCGCACCCTTAAGATGAAGAAAAATTGGATCACTGTCTTGCTTTGCCTTCACCTCCACTACCAAGGATGACTCGAAACCATTTTGAACAATAACACCACCCTCAGTAGAGTCCATAAGTCACATTCCCAACAAGGAAAGTCTATGAACATCTTTCACCAACTCTTTCTTCCCATCTTCAATCAAGGCCACACTACCCATGGACAATCTACTCAAAGCATCCGCCACAACATTGGCCTTACCCGGATGGTAAAGCATACTCATGTCATAATCCTTAAGAAGCTCGAGCCACCTTCTTTGTCGCAAATTCAATTCCTTCTAAGTAAACACATATTGGAGACTCTTGTGATCGGTGAACACATCCACTTGAACGCCATACAAGTAATGTCTCCAAATATTCAAAGCAAAGACCACAGTTGCCAACTCAAGATCATGAGTAGGGTAGTTTTTCTCATGAGTCTTAAGTTGTCTAGAAGCATAAGCAATTACCTTTTCTCATTTAATCAACACACAACCCAACCCAACCCAACCCTGGAAGCATCACAATAAACTACAAAATCATCTAAACCCTCGGGTAGGGTCAACATTGGAGCGATGGTTAATCTAGTCTTCAACTTCTGAAAGCTCTTTTCACACGAATCAGACTACTGAAATTTTACCTTTTTCTAAGTCAATCGAGTCAAAGGCAAAGCAATGGAAGAGAACCCTTACATAAACCTCTTGTAATAACCAGCCAAACCCAAGAAACTCCGAATATATGACAGGGAAGTAGGTCTAGGCCAGCCCTTCACTGCTTCAATCTTTTGCGAATCTAGACGGATACCATCTCCTGACATAATGTGACCCAGAAAAGCAACGGACTTCATCCAAAAGTCTTACTTGCTAAACTTAGAAAACAACTGTCTATCCTTGGGGGTTTGCAACACTACCCTCAAATAATCTGCATACTCCTCCTCACTCCGAGAATAGATAAGGATATCATCAATGAACACAATCACAAATATATCCAAATACGGCTTGAACACACGATTCATCAAATCCATAAAAGCTGCAGGAGCATTGGTTAGTCCAAAAGACATGACTACAAACTCATAGTGACCATACCGGGTTCTAAAGGTTGTCTTTGGAATATCACACTCTCTGACATGAAGCTGATGATACCCGAATCTAAGATCTATCTTAGAAAAACAACTAGAACCCTGAAGCTGATCGAACAAGTCATCAATCCTAAAAATGGAATACTTATTCTTAATTGTGACCTTGTTCAACTGTCGGTAATCAATACACATCCATAGGAAACCATCTTTATTACACACAAACAACACTGGAGCACCCCAAGGAGATATACTAGGCCTGATGAAACCCTTATCAAGAAGGTCCTTCAACAGATCTTTCAATTTTTTATGTTCCGCTGGAGCCATTCTATAGGAAGGAATAGAGATAGGATGTGTATCTGGAATAAGGTCTATACCAAAGTCGATCTCCCACTCAGGAGGGACTCCGGGCAAATCCTCGAGAAACACCTCAAGAAACTCACTCATAACCAGAACTAACTGAAAGGAAGGGGTCTCAGACTCCGTGTCCATAACCCAAACAATGTGATATACATATCCCTTATAGATCACCTTTCTAGCCTTAAAATAAGATATGAAATGACCTTTCGAGGATGGGGGACTACCTTGCCATTCTAAGATAGGTTCATTAGGAAACTTGAAACTGACAACCCGAGTATGAAAATCAACTGAAGCATAACAAGCATGCAACCAATCCATACCAAGGATAACATCAAAAACAGTCATCTCCAACTCTACTAAATCTGCTGAAGTGACTCTATGAAGGACGGAGATAGGGCAATTTTGGTAGATCCTTTCGGCTAGGACTGACTCACCAACAGGAGTAGAAACACAAAAGGGTTCTAAAAGGAATTCAGAACAAACTTCAAACTTGCATGCTACATAAGGGGTAACAAAAGATAAGAAGACACCGGGGTCCAACAAGGCATACATATCAAAAGAGAAGACTTTCAACATACCAGTAACAATATCGGGTGAGCTCTCGTGGTCCTGGCGAGAGGACATGGCATAAAAGTGGTTCTAGCACTGACCACCTTAACTAGAAGTTGCACCCTGCTGGGCTGGTCTACCTCCTAAAGTTGTTGTGGTAGACTGAGTCCTACCCCTTGTCCCTTCTTAGCTGAAGGGCACTCCCTAATACAATGTCCAGCCTGACCACAACCAAAGCAACTGCCTGAACCGGCTAAAGACTGACCAGGATGACTCCTTCCACACTTGCCACAAGGGTGGTAGGTAGACCCCTTAGCAACACTCCCTTGAGAAGAAGGGCCAACCCCCTTACAAGTCTGATCATGATGAGGCATGGAGGCCTGCGTAGGAGTACTAGCTGAAGAGTGAATGGGGCCCAATGATTTCTTCTGGAATGAAGAGCGATGTCCACCTCCGGACCTCTGATGACTAAAACCTGAGCCCTCGGATCTAGCCCTCTTCTTCTCCCTATCCATATCCCTATGTTTGTCTCCCTTAATCTGGTGAGCATGAGTTATGATCCTAGAAATAGTCATATCACCTAACAGCATAGCAGACCTATACTCCTTCTTAACCAAATCTGAAATCCCATAGATAAACTTTCTCATTTGATCATGCGGGTCCACTACCATAGAGGGGGCATACCTAGACAACTAAGTGAATTTCAAATTGTACTCCTGAACGGTCATAGATCCCTGTCTCAAGTTCACAAACTCCTCAACCTTAGATTGTCTCAACTATCGTGGAAAGAACCGGTTGAGGAAAGCTCTATCAAAGCACTCCCATGTCATAGGGACCACGTCCCTAACTCTAGCCTCCTTCTATTGCGTGAACCAGATATGAGCCACATCTTTGAGTTGATAGGATGCACTCTCCACACCATCAGCACCAACCACTTGCATGACATCAAATATCTTCTTCACCTCATCCAAAAAGACAAGTGGGTCCTCACCCACCTTCGAACCCAGAACTTTAGTGGGTTTATACGAATGAAATCTCGAACTCGGGCTGCCGCCCCACCGTGAGGGTGAACAAGAGCAGGAGCATGCTGATTGACTTGGGCAGCCATAGTCTGAGCCAATATGTGGATAGCATTTCAAAACTTCGCGACCTCGGGAGCGAAAACTGGAGGGACAACATTCCTAGCGGCTCGGGGAGGCATAACACGTCATAGAGGAATAACCTGAAACGTACAAAGTAAGGATTAGGATAACATTAGAGTTAAGCTCTATCACACGACATGATCATGAAAGAAGTGAAGTTTTCTAAGACATATCATAGCTCCTCTCTCATATGTGTGGCGTTCTTCACACACATGAAAGAGACCCTACTCGATATGGATTTTAGACATCCTAGAACTCTTGAACCTGAGGCTCTGATACCATGTTTGTCACGCCCCAAGGTTTCCCCCCTAGACGTGACACGAGACTTGGGACCACAAGTTCCCCAAGATAACCCTTGCTCATAGCATACTCAAGCATAACATATGATAAGCGGAAGCATAAGAGATAAATCCGAAATCACATAAATATATAATAAGTCGAATAAGAATACAAAGTCTAGAAGGAGACTCGAAAGCTGTCTATGTCTGAAAAGCCTCTACTCATAACATAAAGAGTTGCTAGGACAAGACCCTAGCTAACTCAAAGTACAGAAATAGTAACCAAAATAAACCAAGAACATAACTAGTCATCGACCTAAGAGGACTCACAAACAACTGACAAAGAGTGGCCTGGAATCTCTAGACACGAGTCTGAGAAGGGACACATGAATCTGCATCATCAAAGGATGAAACACAAGATATGAGTCAGTACTATAGGATGTACCGAGTATGTGAGATATGCATGCATATGCTGAAAACATACTTAAACCATAAATAAAACTTAGTTCATGCATGGGGAAGTTATCAGAGGTAAACATCATAATATGAGTAGTAAATCATGAGATAAGAGTCAAATTCACGTAGATATCATAAGTCTAAATAAGTCAAAGGCTTTCATATGGGAGTTTTTTATAACTGACAACAGACCATGTGAGCTACATGGAATCTAACTATATAACCCTAGTTAGCAAAGCTGACTCAAAACTTGACAAGGAACATGTCACCATACCCAACTATATTATCCTAGTTGGCAAAGCTGTCGTAATGACCGCTAAGCATAGGACACCATAATCAAGATGTGGATCCACTCTCATAAGCCCATAGGGCACATCATAACCTACACTGGCAAAGTAGTTGTGGACTTGTGTAATCAAACCCTCATCGCTCGGTGCTAAATACTACTCACAAAACATGCATATAGCTCATAAATTTATGAAGGTATAATCGAATACCAAATCTTTTTTGAAAAGTATGAAGACACATCGGGTTCCATGTAATTCTCATATCATAAATTCTTAAAGTAAAGTATAGCCATAATTCAAATCATTCTTTTCTTTCTAAATTCATACTTGGCGAATTAGGCATGCAATTTCATAAATTCATAAAGTTTATGATATCTAATCATGTCTAATTTTACTTGAAAACATGCAATTCCATGGAATCATGCTAGAATTCAACTTTAATGCATGAGCTTTTAAATCCAATAAAGGAATCATAACCAAATCATGAGTAAGCAATAAGAAACCATGAATTTAAGTATTGAAACTGATTTCATACGTTTTTCCCAATTTAGATCAAAATCTTAATTTCACAAGTTCATAAATCAATTTGAGAATTGGGAGTTTTGGGCCCAAGGGTGAAGGGAACCCATTGTTGAATACCCACATACCTTGGTTGAAGCTAACCCACTTGAATTGAAAAGATTTAGGAGGCTTGATCTTGGAGCTTGAGACTTGGAGCTTGGAGAAGAACTTTTCCTTTTTGGGAGTTGAATGAAGATTTGAGAAGGAACTTAGGCTAATGAGGGTGAAAACCCTTCTTGAAATAGTAAAAATGACATCATTTAAGAGTTAAAAGGGTAGGTAATGACTAAAATACCCCTGGGAATTAATTTAGAAAAGTTGTTAAAAAGTTGACTTTCAGTGACCACATGTGTATTCCATGAATAGTAGAACAAACCACGGTTCGTGGTTTCCATCCGTGGTTTCTGGCCAAGCCAACAGGCTGCAGAAGACAAATGACGGGTCCACTCTATGGGTCGTAGAAAGAATGATGACCCGTAGACCCAACCATCATTCCTGAGTCAGCATTAAAGTTACAGAAGTCAACCACAGATCAATATGACGGACCATAGAAAAGATTACAGCCCGTAGAATTGAGTTGTCATCTCAGAAATGCCAAACAGGCCTCTGAACAGGTTCCACGAGTCATCTTTATGGTCCGTGAATCAAACAACGACCCGTAGAAAAAACTCGTGGTTCCTGGGGACAAGTCAGTCCTCAGTTTTGATTCCACGAGTGTAGTCTATGGTCCGTAAAAATAACCACAGTCTATAGAAACCACTCTTGGTCTCAAAACAGAGACTAAAATTTACAATGTCGGACCACAACTCAGAATTATGACCCGTGGTTCAAACCACGGATCGTAATTTCAACCCGTGATTTCTGGAAAGCTGGATTTTTCTGCAACTCTAAGTTTAAAATGATGAATCATTTTCCAGGGTGTTACATTAGTCCAAGTTCAGCTTATTAAGCTCCCACATGGCCTTATGCTCAAGCTTCACCAGAAGATTACATGTTGTTTTAAATACAAGTTTGGAATGTGACATACCTATGGGCATCTTGTAAGTTGTCTGATATGCCCATAGGGAATCATCTAGCTTCATATACCAATCTGTTCTGTGCACATTCCCCATCTTTGCAAGGATGGATTTAATTTCCTGATTGGAGACCTCTACCTGCCTACTCATCTGCGGATGATAAGGTGTTGCTACATTTTGCCTCACCCTATATTTCTCAAGTAGTGCCATAAATAACTTATTACAATAGTCAGACCCTCCATCACTGATAATTGCTCGCGGTGTGCCGGATCTGCAGAAGATATTATTTTTTATGAATGTTGTGACACTCTTGCCTTCATTTTTGGGAAGCATTATTGCCACCACCAATTTGACACATAGTCAACAACAACTAATATGTACCTCGTGCCATTCGACATCATAATAAGACCCATGAAATCGATTCCCCATACATCGAATAATTAAATCATGAGGATGGGAGTGAGAGAAAAATCATGCTTCCTTGATATACCTCCTTCCCTTTGGCATCAATTACAGGCCCTCACATACTCATAAGCATCTTTGTAGAGGGTCGACTAATAGTAATCGCATTGCATAATCTTGTGGGTTATCCAGGTGCCACCATGAGGGTCCCCTACAGGAGAGGAATGGCAAGCCTCAAGTATATCCTCCATCTCAGATTCAGCAATGCATCGCCAAATCATGGTGTAACCATACATACGGAACAAGTATGGTTTTTCCCAGAAAAACATCTTTACATCAGACATGAACTTCCTCCTTTGATGGGCTGTCAAGTCTAGAGGAACTATGTCACTTGCTAAGTAGTATGCAATGTTTGCATACCATGGGATTAAATCTTGAGAAGTGTCCAAAACTTGCTCGTCTAGGAATGCATCGTCAATTTCAGGCTCATCTTTCCATTACAACATGGCCTCATCTTCAAGTCTAGACAGGTGATCAGCCATCTGATTTTTAGTACCTTTGCGATCCTTAACATCAAAGTCAAATTCTTGCGGCAGTAGCACCCAACGAATCAACTTAGGCTTAGCATCCTTTTTTCCATAAGATACCTAAGAGTGGCATGGTTTGTATGCACAATCACCTTGGTGCCTGGAAAATATGATCTAAACTTTTCAAAAAACAAACACCACAGCTAGCAGCTCCTGTTTGGTCATATTATAGTACTTCTAGGCTGGATTAAGTGCTTTGCTGGCATAGTAAATCAGGTGCAAAATCTTCTCTCTTATCTGGCCTAGGACTACTTCTAGCGCTACTCCACTAGCATCACATATCACCTCAAATGGCTCTGACTAATCAGGCATAATAATAATATGGGCTAAGATCAACAACAATTTTAGGCACTCAAATTCCTTCAAACATGCTTCATCAAACACAAACTTCACATCTTTCTCTAACAGTTTGCACAAGGGATGTGTAATATTAGAGAAGTTCTTTATAAACCTGCGTTAGAATCTTGCATGCCCTAAGAAACTTTGAATACCCTTTACTGAAATTGGAGGAGGAAATTTTTCAATCACCTCTATATTGGCCTTGTCAACCTCAATCTCTTTCTTTGAAATCTGGTAGCCTAACACAATACGTTCCTTGACCATGAAGTGGCACTTCTCCCAGTTCCATACTAAGTCATACTGTTGACATCTTTGCAACACACAACTCAGATGGGATAAACAATCATCAAATGAGTCACCAACTGTAGAGAAATCGTCCATGAATACCTCAATAGTGTCTTCCACCATGTCGAAGAAGATCGACAATATGCATCTCTGAAAGGTTGCTGGTGCATTACATAATCCAAATGGCATCCTTTTGAAAGCCAACGTCCCATATGGACAAGTGAAGGTTTTCTTGTCCTGATCTTCAGAAGCAATTGAAATCTGATTGTATCATAAGTAACCATCAAGAAAACAGTACCATACTCTACCATCAAGATGGTCTTAAATTTGATCTATAAATGGCATCAAAAAATGATCCTTCTCATTCCATGAGTTTAGCTTTCTATAATCTATGCACACACGCCAGCTTGTAACTATTCTCATTGGAATCATCTCATTCCTAGTATTAGGAACCATAGTGATTCCTTCTTTTTTGGAACACACTGAACCGGGCTCACCCACTTGTTGTCCGCAATATAGTAAACCACACCTACATCCAACCACTTTATGATCTCCTTCCTAACAACTTCTTGCATAGGCTGATTGAACCTACGCTGATGCTCAATACTTGAAACAAAATTTAGCTCTAGCTGGATTTTGTGTGTGCATATGCCTGGTGCGATACCAATAATGTCAGTAATAGACCACCCAATAGCCCTTTTGAACTTTTTCAATACAGACACAAGTGCTTCAACTTGCCCTTATCCTAATTCATCTACATTAATTACAAGCAATGTATTGTCAGCTCTCAAGAATACATATCGCAAGTGTGTTGGAAGTTACTTGAGCTCCAAGATAGGAGGATCCTTAATAGATGGTCTGGCTAGAGGGGTTGCTCTATTCATCAAGTATAGATCAAGCTTCTTTGGAGCATAAGAGTAAGAACCCATACCAGCAAGCGCTTTCACCATGTCAGCATATTCAGCAATGTCATCCCTATCAAAGTTTCATGATCACGGTTGCAAGAACTTCAACTGGCACTGACAACTGTTATTCATTCACAACATCAAAAACTGAGAAGACCCTCATGTCATCATGGTGCTTCATTGATTAGTATATATTAAAAGTGACTTCCTCATCATTCAGCCTGAATTTTATCTGTCCAATCTCTTAATCAACTAAATCACATCTTGTAGAAATGAATGGTCACCCTAATATGATGGGGACCTCAAAATCTACCTCACAATTTAAAATCACAAAGTCTTCTGGGAAGATAAAGGACTCCACTTTCATATGCACATCATATAAGATACCTACTGGCCTTTTCACTATATGATTTGCCATCAATAGTTGCATTATTATCGATGTGGGTTCTCCTAAGCCCAACTATCTAAATATTGTCAAGGGCATTAAGTTAATGCTTGCACCAAAGTCACATAGCGCCTTGGAAAAATAGAATGCCTCAATCGTGCATGGAATAGTGAAGGCTCCAGGATCTTCTCTCTTCTGTATAAGAGAACGAGAAGCTATCACTCTATAATGGTGAAAATTATATAAAGGCTCAAAATTTACAATTCTCTTCTTTGTCACCAAGTTCTTCATGAACTTTGCATAACTAGGCATCTGTTCTAGAGCCTCAACTAGTCGAATGTTGACTGAAAGCTACTTCGACATAGAGATGAATTTTCTATACTTGCCATCTTCAACCTTTTTTGCTAGTCTCTGTGGGAAAGGGGCGGGAGGTTGAGGCCTAGGCTTTACAACTTCAGTAACCTCTTTCTCCTTCTTCTTTGTCTCAGATGGATCTTTTGCAACTTGGCTTTCCTCATCACCCTTTATTTAAGACTCAACCACAATTTTAACTTCGTCATTTTCAAGCTTAGTTTTATCCTCAACAACTATAGGGATCGCAGGGTCAACGGTCTTCTTTCCCCTTTATATAGCCAGCACCATGCAATATAAATCATTCTTTGGATTTTGAACCATATCACTTAGAAGAGTACCCTTTGTAGACATTTGGTTCATCTGTGTCTCAATCTACTTTATAGCGACTGGCCAACTGCATGTGACTCAACTTTCTGACTCATGCCTGAGATGTCGAGACATATCTCCTTCAAGTTCCCAGCAGTCGACTCAACCTTCTACAATACCTTGGTTATCATCTCTTTGAAAGTTAGCTGATCATATCCTGCTTCATGATTACCAAGAAGGATATATAAGTTGCTTCTATTATTCTTGTAGCCATCCATCTTATGCTAGTCACCATACCTATCTCTACCCCTGCTCCTATCTTTATAGCTAGATCAATTGTAGTTGTCATCTCTATCTCTATTTCGACCTTAATTTCCTTGGCCATTGGCCCGTAAACCACTACTTGATCATTCAAATAGTTAGCTTCTTCATCTGATTCAAGCCCATCCTATCTCGATGATTTACCTTGTGAACCTACCGCATTCACCTTCTCCAAACCGTTGTTAAAAATTTGTTTTGCAATCAAATCTACAGTTGTTTTTAACCCTGTAAAATCCTATCTAATCTCCTACAATTCTTGATAGTTTATGGATTTCCCAACTGCATAAGTTCCTACTGCAGTTTCATCCTCTATCGTATGCTAGGCTCTGTTAATCTTTGTAACCCTATCAAGCATTTTAGAAGCTTCAACGTAAGAATTCTGCATGAATGCTCCCCCAATAATTGTATCAGCTACTACCTTGGTGTTTGCATTCAGTGATTTATAGAAGATTTCTATCAAATAATCTGAAGGGATCCTGTGATTCGGTACCTATTTCAGCTTCTTATTAAACCTAAGTCATGTTTCATATAGTTCCTCCATGGGCATCTACTTGAAGTTATAGATTTCCTACTTGAGTTGCAACTTCTATGATGGGCGGAAGAACCTCTCTAGAAACTGATTTCTCAGTTCAAGCCATGTTAATATTTAAGCATCAGGTAGTTCAGCAAGCCAAAGTGTTGCTTCTCTAATCAAAGAAAATGGAATGTGCCACAATCTGATAGCATCTTGATCTACCCCTAGAAGGTTATAAGCCTTGCAAATCCCCACAAAGTTCATCAAGTGCAAGTTTGGATCATCAGTGGGTTGGCCAGCAAATAACATCTTCAGGTTCAGCAGCTGAATCATAGTGCATGTAATATCAAATTTGTACCTTTGGGTAGCAAAGGCAATACTATGGGTCTTGTTGTCCCTGTGTCATCAACATCATTTTTATCAAGATTGTAACGAGGGATGTGTCAGGGTTGTTAGATATGTCGTCCTCTATTGCCCCTTGGTGATACTGGATCTTGAGGTACATTGCATTGAGCTACCTCATCTCTCGCAACTTGAGCATTAAGTGCAGCTTGACGATCAGCTTCTTGTCTAGCTTACCGTGCTTGCTCTGCATAAGCATTCTATTGGGAAAGTGCATCTACAGGTTGTGCATCTTCCACAGTTTGATCCTCTTCTGCTGCCTTTTTTCTCTGATGTTCTTCGGCCAACATCCATGTTGTGGCTTGTTCAGGTATCTCGAAAACTCCCTCCTTAACCATGTTTCTTAGAGTTTATGGGAGTTTTGGATCAAATGGAATCAAGAGATTTCTTTGACTCGTTGTACTCGGCATGCACAAGTGTGCAACCTGTGGAATAAAAACAAAAACAACAGATAAAGTAAAATCAGGAAATAAGGACTAACAGTGAAATAAACACAATCTCTCTTAATTCTAAACTGTATTCCCCGGCAATGGCGCCAAAATTTGATATGCCCAAATTACACCTCTTTTTAGAAGCATAAAACACTCGATGTTCAAATATAGAACCCAATGAAGGTTGGGGTTGATCCCAAAAGGAATATGGTAGGACTACGGTTAACTATGTCTATTCGCACTTTTAGCCATTTATTTCCCTCTAGTTTTTTTTTAAAGTAACAAGTAATGTTTGTAATTAAGATTCGAACAAGTAAAAAGGTAACAGTTTCAAGTATTGTAATCAATGAGAGAAGCGACTAGGGTAATGTTCCCCATGAGATCATAACGTAGTGAGGCGTTGTACTTAGTAATCTAGTTTTGTGCGATGCATGCAAGATCAGTAAGTTAGGTTCTCCTAAGCAGATGGTTTCCAAAATAGAAGAATGTCACCACGCAACTTGGTCAGTCTACGGGTGTTTGCTTTTCTAACCCTTACCCGTGATCCCAGATCAGTCTACGGGTTGGTAGCCTCAAATCTCTATTGTGTAATCGTTTTTCCCATTCGTTACCCCTTTGGTCAAGAAAGTAAGAATAAGGCGAGTTCTAACGTTTGCAACCGTTAAAAAGCAATCAAAGCGAGAGGAATAACAATGCATGTATGAACACTGTCCTAGGATTACCTAGTACTTTGCTTACTTTGTTAATACTTCATGGTTCCCACAACCCTAGTTGTGGATTTAGATACTCATAGTCTTAAGAAGACAATTAGATTTAGATGAAGAGATCATGACAATAACTTACAATAACAAGTAAAGAAGACCAAAATCTTGAATTCTCAAGAACACTTCAATAATCAAGAACAATAATTGAATTCTCAAAAAGTTGTGTTATGATGTCTCAAATTTGCATAAGGTATGTGTAACAATATGTAAAAATTGCGGAACATCCAAAATAAAACCTAAGGGAATGTATTTATAGACAAAACAAACCAAATCCCAACAGAACTAGTAGAGCCGGAATGCGGCAGTTTGGACGGGCAGGTCCCACGGGCTGTCGTGGGTGTCACGGGTGGCATGGGTGTCTATCAGACCTTCTATCACTTCATATGTCAGTACTTCTGCCTTGTTTCCAGGGGCAAGTGTGATATCCCATTATGGCTCTCACGGGGGTCATGGCTGGTCATCAGACTTGAGATCTTTGCTTCAGCTTCATTGGTAAATTACCATGGGTAAGTGTGACAGCCCGTGGCAGCTTTGACGCCCATCCCAACTAAGTCATAGGGTGGGTTTTCCCTTTAACTCTTGCTGGCTCATTCCGATGTCCCCTCCTATGGGCCGTGGTAGATCCTACCCCTGTGGGGCATGACTTTTAGCCTAGAAAACAACAACTTTTTAGTCTTTTTATCTTTTAAACACTTTTCCCTGCACATGTAGCAAACAAGCATTATATCTAACAAAACACACTTAAGAACTCCCAAAATCCTTATTTTTAAGCATCGAAAGTGCCGTGAAATCCCAGCACATCAATTACCTTCTTGCTTGTGGGGTCATTCTCTCTTGAAGTGACTCAGATCACAATAATGGAAGCATGCACGGTCAAGAGTAGGATTTAGAGTAGGATTTCTAGTAGAAGTATAATAAGCCCCCTGGCCTCTAGGAGATGAAAATGACAGACTGGCTCCCGGACGACCACCTGTAGAAGCTGGTAGGGTTGACTGAATAGAACGAGCAAAATACACTTGCTGGCTATTACCCCTGGAATATGAACCACTAAAGTTACCTTTATTCTGGGACTTCTTGTCTAACACCTTAGCCTGCCCAACCTTCCTTACCCCCTCCTGTTTCTTCACATAATCTGTTACCTCATTAAAATTATTTTCGACTGCAGTCATATGCTCAGAAAACACCTGCAACTCATTATTCAGGCCCTTCACATATAGACGAATCCTCTCCTCCTCAGTACCTAGAAGCTGAGTAGCATAACGTGACAAGGCATAAAATTTGGCCTTATAGGCTGAAACTAACATGTTACCCTGCTCAACTGCTAGAAACTCATCCTTCTTATGATCCCTCAAAGTGTGGGGCACATACTTCTCTAAGAACAGAGCATGGAACTGCGCCCAAGTCATTGGAGGCAAAGAGGATGGTCGACATTCTACATGGGCTCTCCATCACTGCTTGGCATCACCGTGAAGCTGTAAAGTGATGAACTCTACCCCATGTTGCTATATTATGCCCAGCTTATGTGGCCTCTCATAACAGTCAAGAATGAACTTAAAAGTATCCTCTTTCTCCATGCCCTGAAATGTCAGAGGTTTCAGTTTTAAGAATTTTGTCAACATCTCATGCTCATTCGCAGTCATAATAGGACTGTCACGCCTTAAGGCTACCCCCTAGACGTAATACGGATCCCGGGACCACCAGTGTCCCAAGTTAACCCATGGTCATAGAGTATTCATTTATATTTAAGAGAGCAAAGCGGAAACATACATAATGAAGATAGAAATCCACAAACTGAAATGGGATAAAGTCTACGAAATACCAATCCAGAATACAAACTATCTATACTTGAAGCCTCCAAATCTGAAATAAGAGTTGATGGGACAAAACCCCAACTAACTCAGAAATCCAACAGGGAAGAGACATAAAAAAACTAATCATAACTATTGTCCCCAGATGATGAGGACTCACCAAGATAGTCCGGATGGATGGCTGGCAACGACTAGCCACGCGCCTGAGGAGTAAAGCCTAAATCTGCATCATAATAGGATGCAGCACAAAATATGTGTCAGTACTATAAGATGTACTGAATATGCGAGATATGCATGAATATGATAAAACATATGTAGAGCATAGTTAAAATTAAGTTCATTCATCATGAGAGAAATCGTAAGTCAAGATCATAGTTAAAAGCTAAAAACATGAAATAGAAGAGCATAAGTCTTAAAACTTTCATACGAGAGTTTCTAATAATCGACATAAACCATGGTGAGCTACATGGAGTCCAGTGTCATTCACCCACATTGAAAAAGGTTATCCTAACTGGCCAAAGTTAGAACCATGTGAATAGGATCCTACCATGAGCCACAGAGGGCAACCTACGGTGGCACGTAGTTTTGGACTTGGGTTATTTGAACTCTTGTTGCTCGGTTCTTAATACTACTCCCAAAACAATACAAATAGCTCATATCATACTTGTGGCATTCTGATACCAAAACTGATCATAACTAATGACATGTCTAATATCAAATCTATTTGAAAAGCATAGAGACATATCTGATATCATGCACTTTCAATTCATAAATCTTAAAGCTTAGCATGGCCATAATTCAAAATGTACTTTTCTTTCTAAATTCATGACTTGAGAAGTTTGGCATTTTCACGCCCCGAGCCTACCCCCTGGATGTAACACAGGACTGAAGATCACAAGTGATCTCAAGATAACCCTCTGGCATTAGCATGACTTAAAGATAGAACAATATATATGAATTGAATCTTAACTGAAGTAATGAGCAACTCGAGCCACTATATAAATAAGAGTCTAAGAGTGACAATCCAAATACAGCTGAACATCTGACTCTATGTCTGAAAGTCTCTACTACTGGCGAGTTGCTGGGACAAGCCCCCAGCTAACTCTAAATAGTAAAACACTGAATACACAATCTACATACTGAAATGAAACTAAACTCCAAGTCCTAAAAGGAGGAGGACTCACCAAGATTACTGGATGTGTTGCTGATCAACTAGCCACGGACTGGGGAGCGGGCTACAGAATCTACATCATAATTGGATGCAGCATAAAAGTATATGGTCAGTACTATGGAATGTACTGAGTATATAAGATATGCATAGTCCATGATAAAAATATACTTGAAAGCGTGTTTATAACTGAGATCACGCATAATTTGTGATAAGACATGCTTAAACAAAACCTTGAAGCTGAAATCATATGGTAATAGTAAAATCTTTAATGTAATGACTCAATACAATATCATAAGCTAAAAACATAAACTGTGGCATGATCATTAAAACTGCTGCCCAACAGAGGGGACTTAAAACCTAAGGGTACACGTAGTTCTGAGACTATGGGTACTCTCACCCTGTCTAACTCGGTGCTAATACTACTCCTAAAACATATATATATATATATAGCTCATATAATACTGGGCATATCTGATGCCAAAACTGATCATAACTTGTGACATATCTGATGTCAAATCTGTTCATAAAACATGGGGCATATGTGATGCCAAAACTGATCATAACTATTGACAAATTTGATGTCAAATTTGTTCATAAAACATGGGGCATATCTGATGCCATATCAATTTTGTATCATAAGACTTAAAGCTTTGAAAAATCATAATTCAAGATATACTTTCCTTTCTAAAATCATAACTTGAAGAATTAGGTATGCAATTTCATGAAAATAGGGTCATGTTATCTAAACATACCAATTCTACTTGAAGACATGCAATCCAAAGTAATCATGCTTAAATTCATGCTTAACATATGGGCTTTTGAAAACACTTACAAAACTTCAATTCAAGCATGGGTAATAGATGAAACAATCATGAATAAGAAACCACTCATAAAAACCCATCCAAAATCATGCAATTTAGAGTTAGAATCCATAGAAGAATCATGAGGAAATAATTTTAGAAGGACCCATAAGAATTGGATAAGAACCCTAGTTTAGAAATCCATAAGTTCAATTTAGAAAATTGGGTTTTGGGAATAAGGGTGAAGAAATCTCTTATTGAATACCCACATACCTTGATGGAAGCTAACCCAACTGATTTGAAAAGAAAAAGGGACTTGAACTTGGAGCTTGAGTCTAGGAGTTGAAACACTTGCTTGAAGCTTGAGAGGATGGAAAAATTATTTTTCTTCTTTTGGAACTTGATTGGAAGAATGGGAGAGAACAAAGGCCAAGTGAGAATAAAAACCCTTCTAAATAGGCTTAAAACAACTTAGTATAGGAGTTAAAAGAGTGGAAAATTACAAAAATACCCCTGGACTTAAGCTTGGAAAAAGTCGCTCTCAGGGACCACGAGTTGGTCCACGGTCTGTCATCCAAAAGTATGGACCATCAAAGGAATTCGTAGTTTCAAATGCCACTTCTGGGGTGTACTGGAACTCAACACCATGAGTCACTCTACGGTCCGTGGTTCAGGACGATGGACCGTCCTGTGACTCGTGGTTCCGGCTTTAGTATATGAGGATCCTCTGATCCTCAGGGATTATGGGTTGAAGGATGGGTCATGGAATAGGTTGACGGATCATCAACGAACTCATGCAATTTAGAGGACTTGGAACCTCTTTGAAGGTGATTATATGGGTTACACGACAAACCGTCATCCAAAACAATGACCCATCAAGTCATTCGTGGAAACTGGGCAGAAAAACTGAATTTTGACAAAAGATGGTTCACTCTACTGACCATGGTTTTGGTCTATGTGTCGTGAACAAACCAGTGGTTTTGAAGATAAAGTTTTTAAGGTTCTGTTCAGCAATGACGAGTCACAGTACGGACCGTGGTTCAGAACCACGGTTCGTCATTTCCATCTGTCATCACTGGTAGCACTACAGTAAACTGCCCATAACCTTTTACTCCGAACTCGGATTTATGCGCGGTCAGTGGCGTTGGAAATAAGACTCAAAAACCTTTAATTTGGTGGGTACTATACCACCTAACTCTTTATATTTTAGGAGTTATTATAGTTTGAATTTGACCCTTGAAAAATCATACACTAAAACTCAATCGGTAAGGAAGCTTTCAACTCAACTTTGAGCTAGACGTTCTTTATGACCCTTATTAATATCTAATACACCTTCAAACTTAAGAATAGGTCTTAATACATAGATACATGGAAAATTTATCTAGTTCGGGGCTAACAACTCATGAAGAACGGTTCAAATTTGGCTTAGAATTTCGGGAGTGTTACAATATCTCCCCCTAGGGATCATTCATCCTCGAATGAAGACTACTAAGTTGAGATAGGAGGGGAGAAAGGGTTGCAATACCATCAACTGAGTTCTAAGATCTAAAATATTTCATGGTAACAGATTTCTAACTGAAATATAAACTGAGATGGATTTAGGGGCATGTATGCATACGGAGTGCTTAAGTATAACTGATGGGACATGGAACTGAATACCTAACGTGATAACTGGTCTGGATTAAGAGTAGGGACTCAGATGAAACTCATAATGAACAAGTGAATTCTTGTAAATCGTAGTTAACTAGAAAGGACATCTAACTGAGAGGGGTAACTATGCAAGAAAACCATTCTCTTTTAAACTGAACTTACTACCTTGGACTAAACTGAATGTAGGGCCTTCTAGCCTTAGGAATGATTATCGATAGGTATGAACTAATCTAATATGAGGAGTCTCGTACATTGAAAACTCAAGCTAGTGGACCTAAGATATGAGCACTCTAGGCTAGGAGTAAGAACAAGACTATTCTTGTCATTATTACTACGGTTGACAACTCTTAAGCTTAGAAACACCTTTAAACTACACTAACTCCTCTGAATACTAAGGTTTGAGTCTAACTACCTACTTTCACTATGGTCAAGCCTATCTTGACTAAATCCCTTACATATAGAGTTACTTCCCAAGAATGATATTCCTTCTTATCAAGAAAAAATTAACTAACCTTGAGTTCTAATCAATGGGTCACTAGGCACACAAAGCAAAAGCCCACATGTATGTCATCACGACTTCTAAGCCTATCACTATGATCACCCTATGGTCTGTAGTTCATACTATCCAAGACTTCTCCTCTCTTCCTAGCATATCTAGGAGCTGTAACTTGAAGAACTTCTACCAAGGGACATACCAAAATTCCTCATCTAACTATTTCACATGAATAATCCTCACCTAACTTTTCTTCCACGCTTACAACCTGCTACTTCCCATCTAGGCTACTACTTAGCTTCCTCTACTAACAACGATGACAACACAAGCCAAGATTACTGAGAGAATAGAGTGGGAGCATGAGCATCATGAATGAAGGAATATTGATCGGTCTTGAATTATACTTAGTTTGATCTAGCCACTCAAGGTGGAATTTGAGAAATCAAGTGAAAAGGGAATGAGTGTCTCACATCCTGGGAATAGAAAGCATGGTTAGAGTAAGGAAATCACAAGCATGAATTATTAGAGAAATCTGGTATGAGCATATACATGATGTAGCATGATTTCATTACTAATTAGGGAATATCTTGAGAACTGAGTATGTAGACTGAGCATAGTGTGAGACATAAGCTTTCATATATGATAAGTATCATGGTGTAAAGCTGAAATTCATAGAAGCATAGAGTAAGATTGGAGTCACTGTCTGGAGTAATTTCTATTTGTTCTGGGAGTTGAGTATGGATGTGAATCTGCCTGAAGTCTGTGAATTTGAATTAAGAACATGGCACTGGAATACAAGACATGAATGGGGTGTTGTAATGAGGGAAGTATACTTAAGGTGCTAGGATAGAAATAAGTCTCTACACCCCTCCTAACTTCATTTTGACACCCATTAGCATCACTATCCGAGTCTCCAAAATCTGACTAAGTCTACATCCCACCATCTCTCCCTTAGTTTCATGCTACGTTCTAAGTCTGTGGACCTCTCACTAACCAATAAACAGAACTATGATCATTTTAATCTAATAGAGCAAACATTACTCTAGGAGTTAATCTGAATATACACTTCCTTCTATAGTCTAAGGATCACCCTTACCTAAAAATCTTGGCCTCAACCTTTCTATATCATATAAGGGTTGTACATATCACACTCAATAACTTCCAACCTATCCCTTGTAAAGACATATCAAGCTTACATGGTTCTAACTCCCAAAGCTCTATCTTCCACCTACCTACCAAATCAAATGCACTAAAGCCTATACCGAGAGGCTCAAAATTGCCTATACTTCTCTAACTCACATACATAGATATCATGCCTACACATTCACACTTGCTGCAACTCATCACTTAAACTCTTGCATACACTATACCAAGCCTACCAGAAAATACCACAAAGCTATCATTCTCACTCTCATACTATCATCCTTTTGTTCACATCCTATACCTGGTTTATACTAGCACAAGAAATTACCACTCTTTAATCCACGCCAAGGGATGTATCATCCCATTACCCATCTAGTAAAACACAACTATAAATACATACTTCAATCAACTATCATTCTCCCGTCTAGGCTACCATACTTATGACTTCATAATTCTGGCTCTAGGTTCATTCTACTATTAATGGCTTACAATACAACATCTGTTGGGTGCCAACACTACCCAAGGATCTAGGTATACATTTTTCCCCACTTACAGACTAATTAGTAACAAGTTTATGGGATAGAATCTAAGAGCACCTCGTCGATAGATAATCTAAGATTTACTACTTCTGGCACGTCATATATGAGGTATAGAAGTGGAAATAGGAACAACGCATAAGTTTTGAGGATAAATAGAGTTAAACTCTATTGCATGACATTGATTATGAAAGAAGTGAAGTCTTTCCTAAACATCTCATAGCCTCCCCCTTATATATGTGGCGTGCTTCACACCCATGAAAGAGACTCTACCTGATGCGGCTTTCAGACACCCTAGGACTCTTGAACCTGTTGCTCTGATACCAAGATTATCACACCCTAAGCCTACTCCCTGGATGTAAGACGGGACTCAAGATCATAAGTGATCACAAGATAACCCTCTGGCATTAGCATGACTTAAAGATAGAACAAAATATAAGAACGAAAGCTTAACTAAAGTAATGAGCAACTCGAGCCACTATATAAATAAAAGTCTAAGAGTGATAATCCAAATATAGCTGAACATCTGACTCTATGTCTGAAAGCCTCTACTACTTGAGAGTTGCTACGACAAGCCCCCAGCTAACTCTAAATACTGAAATACTGAATACACAATCGACATACTAAAATAAAACTAAACTTCAAGTCCTAAAAGGAGGAGGACTCACCAAGCTGACTGGATATGCTGCTGATCAACTAGCCACGGACTAGGGAGTGGGCTACAGAATCTACATCATAATAGGATGCAGCACAAAAGTATGCGGTCAGTACTATGGAATGTACTGAGTATATGATATATGCATAGGCCATGATAAAAATATACTTAAAAGCGTGTTTAAAACTTAGATCATGCATAATTTGTAATAAGACATGCTTAAACTAACCTTGAAGCTTAAATCATATGGTAATAGTAAAATCTGTGATGTAATGACTCAATGTAATATCATAAGCTAAAAATATAATCATAAGTAGTAAGTCTAAAATCTGGGAGCAAAGAGTCAATACATTTCTAAACTTGAAACTGTTTCTGTGGGAGGTTCTCTAACCGACATAGACCATGTGAGCTACATGGAATCTGATGTATACGCCCCATCGAGAGGACCCAATATACCTTGCCAGGGTATAGAGGAATGACTGTGGCATGATCACTAAAATTGATGCCCAACATAAGGGACTTAGAACCTACGGGGGCACGTAGTTCTGGGACTATGGGTACTCTCACCCTGTCCAACTCGGTGCTAATACTACTCCCAAAACATATATATATATATATATATATATCGAATATAATGCTGGGGCATATCTGATGCCAAAACATAACATAACTGGTGATATGTATGATGTCAAATTTGTTCATAAAACATGGGGCATATTTGATGCCAAAACTGATCATAACTGGTGAAAAATCTGATTTCAAATCAGTTCATAAAACATGGGGAATATCTGATTCCATATCAATTTCGTATCATAAGTCTTAAAGCTTTGCAAAATCATAATTCAAGATATACTTTACTTTCTAAAATCATAACTTGAATAATTAGGCATGCAATTTCATGAAAATAGGGGTCATGTTATCTAAATATACCAATTCTACTTGAAGACATGCAATCCAAAGGAATCATGCTTAACATATGGGCATTTGAAAACACTTACAAAACTTCAAATAAAGCATGGGTAATAGATGAAAAATCATGAATAAGAAACCACTCATAAAAACCCATCCAAAATCATTCAATTTAGAGTTAGAATCCATAGAAGAATCATGAGGAAACAATTTTAGAAGGACCCATAAGAATTGGGTAAGAACCCTAGTTTAGAAATCCATAAGTTCAATATAAAAGATTGGGTTTTGGGCATAAGGGTGAAAAATCCCTTATTGAATACCCACATACCTTGATGGAATCTAACCCAACTGATTTGAAAAGAAAAAGAGACTTGAACTTAGAGCTTGAGTCTAGGAGTTGAAACCCTTGCTTGAAGCTTGAGAGGATGGAAGAATTCCTTTTCTTATTTTGGAACTATATTGGAAGAATGAGAGAGAACATAGGCCAAGTGAGAATAAAACCCTTTCTAAATAGGCTTAAAATGACTTAGTATAGGATTTAAAAGAGTGTGAAATTACAAAAATACTCCTGGACTTACGCTTGGAAAAAGTTAGAAAAAGACGCTCTCAGGGACCACGAGTTGGTCCATGGTCCGTCATCCAAAATGACGGACCATCAAAAGGATTCGTAGTTTCAAATGCCACTTCTGGGGTCTACTCTAACTCAATACCATGAGTCACACTACGGTCCATGGTTCAGGATGACGGACTATCCTGTGACTCGTGATTTCGACTTTAGGATATGAGGATCCTCTGATCCTTAGGGATTATGGGTGGAAGGACGGGTCGTATAATAGGTTGACGGGTCGTCAACCCACTCATGGAATTTATAGGACTTGGTACCTCTATGAAAGTGATTCTACGGGTTACACGATGGACCGTCATCAAAAACGATGACCCGTCAAGTCATTCATGGAAACTAGGCAGAAAACTAAATTTTGACAAACCACGGGTCACTCTACTGACCATGGTTTTGGTCTATGGGTTGTGAACAAACCAGTGGTTTTGATGATAAAAAATTTTAAGGTTCTTTCAGAAACGACGAGTCACAGTACGTACCGTGGTTCAGAACCACGGTTTGTCATTTCCATCCGTCATCACTGGCAGTACTGCAGTAAATTGCCCGTAACCTTTTACTCCGGACTCAGATTTATGCGCGGTCAGTAGCATTGGAAAGAAGACTCAAAAACCTTTAATTTGTGGGTACTGGGATACCTAAATCTATTATTTTAGGAGTTATGATAGTTTGAAATTTACCCTTGAAAAAGCTTACACTAAAACTCAATTGGTAAGGAATCTTTCAACTCAACTTTGAGCTAGAGGTTCTTTATGACCCTTATTCATATCTAATACACCTTAAAACTTAAGAATAGTTCTTAATACTTAGATATATGGAAAATTTATCTAGTTCGGGTCTAACAACTCATGCAGAATGGTTCAGATTTGGTTTAGAATTTCTCGGGTGTTATAGGCATGTAATTTCATAAATACATAAGATCATGTTATCTAAACATGTCAATTTTTACTTGAAAACATGCAATTAGATGGAATCATTCCATAAATAAATTTTAATACATGGGCATTTGAAATTGCGTAAGGAACTTCAAACAAATCATAGATTAGTAATGAGAAACCATGAATTTATGCTCAAAAACTGATTTCATAAGTTTTCCCCAATTTGAATCAAAACCCTAATTTCACAAATTCATAAATCAAATAAGAATTTGGGGTTTTAGGCACAAGGGTAAAAGTAACCCATTGTTGAATACCCACATACCTAAATTGAAGCTAACCCAGCTAAATGTTTAAAAAAAAGGAGGCTTGAACTTGGAGCTTCTTGATTCGAGCTTGAGACTTGGAGAAGAGGAACTCTTTCTTCTTTTGGAATAGAATGACTTAGAATGAGAAGAGCTTAGGCTATTAGGGGATAAAACCCTACTAAAATGGTCCAAAATGACTTCACTTAGGAGTTAAAGGATTTAGGGAAAGACCAATTTACCCCTAACTTAAGGAATAAAAGTTGCAGGAAAAGCTGCCTCATGGGTTGCCCGACGGGCGTAGCACCCAAAACAGCCCATCAAACCAAGGCGTCTGGTAAGCTAAGTTGAGGTAAGGGTTGTTGGTCAGTTGTGATGGCGCATCCCATGGCCCGTCGCAACTGTGACACCCGTGATGATCGCCCATCGAGGAAAGGAGGCAGGAGGGGAGAAACCACTGGAGCCTTCCGATGGTAGGTGATATGGCGTAGAAACACGCCACTTTTGATGCTTAATACTTAGGATTTTCGCAAGTTCTTTAGCATTTTATTTGTAGATTTGATGCTTTTGGTTAAATGTGCAGGCAAAATAGATTCTGGAGCAAAGTGTTGGAAATTTAGCAGAACCTGGGTTGTTACAGTGAACACTAGTCACTTGACGGACCATACTTCCAAAGGACGGATCCGTCACTGTGACTCATGGTTCAAACTTCAGAAAAGGTGCAAGGCTGAGATTCACGGTTGCGTTGACGGGTCGTACTTCCAAAGCACAGACCAATCACTGTTACACATAGATTGAAGTTCAGAAGTTATGCTATGTCTTGAGGAAAGGATGAATCAGTCTATGGATCCGTACTCTCAAACGATGAACCGTCCTGTAAAACGTAAACCTGAGTACTGTAGAGGTGAAAAAGAGTAGTAGGAAGCATGGCTCGATGAATGGACCTTACTTCCAAAAGATGGTCTGTCTTTGTGAATCGTTATCACTGAATCAGAGAGGAGACAAAAAGGGACCAAGAAACCACGAGTCAAACAATGAGCCGTCATTCAGAAGTACTACTCGTGGTTCCAGCCATAGCTTTTCAAACTAGAGGCCATGGACTAGCCAGGACCACGATTCACCCCAGCAGACTTGGAACCGTCGTTCCAATGACGGATCATCATCCATCCCGTGGTCCCTGCCGAGCCCAGTTTCCTAGTTTTGTTAGGACATGATTTCCATTATCTATAAATACTTTTCTTAAGTTTTCTTTTACGTCTTATGCACGATATTTTGTAGGAAACAGATTGGTAACTTTGTGATCTTGGTTTATTATTGGTTTTGAGAGTTTAATTCATTCATAGTTCATTATTCTTACTTCCATCTTCATCCATTCAAGATTCCAGATTTCTTTAACTCTCATTGTAAATACATGATCATGATCACACAAATAATTCTTGATTGTTTACTTATGAGCATGAGTATCTAAATCCACAACTAGGGTTGTGGGAACCATGAAGGATTAACGAAGTAGGCAAAGTACTTAGGTAATCTAGGGTGATGTTTATGCATGTATTGTTCTTCCCTTCGATTTGATTGCTTTTTAATGGTGCGCAATGTTAGAAATCGCCTCATCCTTACTTGTCGGACCAAGGAGGTAATGGATGGGAAAAGGGTTGTTTAACAACCGAGATTTGAGGCTATCAACCCTCATCTAATAGCTTCACCTTGTCCGGGAATAGCTAATCTGGTATCCAGGGTAAGGGTTAGTAAAGCGACACCCGCGGCCGGACCAAGGCGTGTGGTGAAATTCACCTACTTCCCAGACCAAGGAATTAGGTGAACCTAACTTACCGATTCTACATGCTAAGCACCAAACTATTTTACTAAGTACAATGCCCTACTAAGTTACGATCTCATGGGGAACACTACCCTAGTCTTCATATCCATTGATTACAACTCTTGAAACTAGCAATTGATACTTGTTTACTTTTGATTTACAAACATTACTTGTTACTTTAAACCCCCGCCCCTTGCGGGAAATAAATGACTAAAAGACTAAGTAAACACTAATTGACCCTAGTCCTACCATATTCCCTGTGGGATCGACCCCAACATTTAGTTGGGTTCTATATTTGAACAGTGACCGCTTGCGCTTCTTTTAGAGGTGTAATTTGGGTGCATCAGTAGGTTCCCATGGGCCATCACATCCTTGATTCCCGTCGAGGCCGCCTGTCTGTTCGGGAGGAATTTTGGCCAAGAGCCACTGGGCTCTTCCAACGGCATGCTTTACGGCCCGTCAGATCTCCGACGCCCATGGGGGCTGCCCGTGGTGTCCAATTAGTTGCAAACTTTTCTGGTTTCAAGGTTCATTGGCTGATTTGACTTTCGTGTTGTTATAATATCCCTCCCCCTTGGGATCATTCATCCTCGAATGAAGACTAAGCAAGTAAAACTGGAGAGAAACATCCCAACCAAATAACAAGACATGCAACTCAAGGATAAATATCAAAACTGAGCTTTTTATCATAAAATGTAACTGAGCTAACTTCAAAAAAACATGGATGTAACACCCCGTAAATTGATTCAGCTTTTTAAACTCAAAGTTGCAGAAAAATCCAACTTTCCAGGTATCACGAGTCCAACGATGATTCGTGGTCTGAAACATGAGTCGTGGTTCTGAGTCATGATCCCTGGCTTATATATATCTCAGTCACTGGTTTGAAACCACAAGTGGAGTCTACGAACTTTGGTTCATTATACAGACCATAGAATGCACTCATGGAATCAGACCTGAGGATTGACTAAGTCCCTAGGAACCACGAGTTATATCTACGGGTCATGGTTTGAATCACGGACCATAAGCATGACTCGTGGAAAATGTTCAGAGGACTGGTTGGTATGTCTGGAATGATGACTCACTTCTACGGACCGTAATTCTTTCTACGGTCCGTCATGTTGATTCGTGGAAAACCTTATGCAGCTTGAATATTGACTCAGGAACTACAAATGGGATCTACGGGTCATCATTCTTTCTACGACCCGTGGAATGGACCTGTCGTTTATCTTCTGCAGCCTATTGGCTTGGCCAAAAACCACTGATGGAAACCACAAACCATGGTTCGTTCTATGGTCCGTGGAAACCATCCGGGGTCACTTAAAGTCAAGCTTTTTACAGCTTTTCCTAAGTTATTTCCCAGTGGTATTTTAGTTATTCCCCACCCTTTTAACCCCTAAGTGATGTCGTTTTGACTACTTCAAGAAGGGTTTTCACCCTCATTAGCCTAAGTTCCTCGTAAGTTCTTCATTCAACTCCCAAAGAGGAAAAGTTCTTCTCCAAGCTCAAAGTTTCATGCTCCAAAAAAAGTCTCCTAAGTCTTTCCAATTCTTGTGGGTTAGCTTCAATTAAGGTATGTGGGTAATCAACAATGGGTTCTTTTCACCCTTGTGCCCAAAATCCCAATTCTCAAATTGATTTATGAACATGTGAAATTAGGGTTTTGATTTAAATTGGGGAAAAGCTTATGAAATCAGTTTCTATGTTTAAATTCATGGTTTCCTATTGCTTACTTATGAATTGTTCATGATTCCTTCATTTGTTTTGAAAGCCCAAGTGTTAAAGTTGATTTCTAGCATGATTCTATTGAATTGTATGTTTTCAAGAGAAATTTGACATGATTAGATATCATGGCCTTATGTATTTATGACATTGCATGCCTAAGTCTTCAAGTATGAATTCAGAAAGGAAAAGCATGATTTAAACTATGGCTATGCTAAGTCTTTAGATGTATGAATTTGAATTGCATGGCATCAGATATGTCTTATTGCTTTTCAAACAGTTTTGACATCATATATGTCATCAGATATGATCAGTTTTTGCATCAGATATGCCCTAGTATTATATGAGCTATATGTATGTTTTGGGAGTAGTATTTAGCACCGAGTTAGACCGGGTGAGAGTACCCTTAGTCCTAGAACTACGTTCCATCATAGGTTTTAAGTTTCCTCTATTGGGCATTAGTTTTAGTGATCACGCCATAGTCATACCTCTATACCCTAGAAAAGTATATTGGGTCCTCTCGATGGGGCATATACATCGGATTCTATATAGCTCACATGGTATATGTCAGTTAGAGAACATCCCACAGAAACAATTTATGCTTTTAAATTGCATTTGACTCTTATTCAAATTTCAGACTCATTATTTATGATCATATTTCAGCTTATGGTATTTTCTTAGAGTCATTGCATTCAGTCTTACCTTAAAAGCATGATTTCAGTTATTAAAGCATGATTTCAGTTATTATAGCATACTTAGCATGTTTACTTCATGTTCATGCATCGCTCTCATACTCAGTACATTCCATAGTATTGACCGCATCTTTTGCGTTGCTGCATCCGTTGATGATGCAGATTCAGGTATCCCTCCTCAGGCTCGTGGCTAGAGTTTCCAGGCCACATTTCATCAGCAGTTGGTGAGTCCTCTTAGGTCGAGGACTTGTTATATTCCTAGTTATGTTAGCTTCTTATTTTCGTACTTCGAGTTAGCTAGGGTCTTGTCCTAGCAACTCTTTACGTTATGAGTATTGGCTTTTCAGACTTAGATGATTTCTAAGTTTTTTTTTTAGACTTTGTATCTTCATGTGATTCCACACTTATTAATTATGTTGCCTACTTTTTGTTTCCCTTATTATGCTTCCACTCTTAACTATTGTTATGCTTGAGTATGCTATGAACAAGAGGTTAGCTTGGGGCACTTGTGGTCCCAAGTCCCATGTTACGTCCAGGGGGTATCTTCGGGGTGTGACAAACTTGGTGTCAGAGCCTCAGGTTCAAGAGTCCTAGGATGTCTGAAAGCCGCATCGAGTAGAGTCTCTTTCATATGTGTGAAGTGCGCTACACATATGGGAGAGGAGCTATGAGGAGTCGTAGAAAACTTCACTTCTTTCATGATCATGTCGTGCGATAGAGCTTAACTCTTATGTACCTCTAATCCTAATCTTGTGCATTTCAGATTATGCCTCCTCAACATGCTATGCCTCCCCAAGCTGCCCGAGGTGTCGCTCCTCCAGTTCCATCCCCCGATGTCATGAATGAGGAGTACAGAAATGTCATATATTTGCTAGCCCAGACTTTGGCCACTCAGGCCAATCAGCGGGCTAATGCCCCTATTCATCCTCAAGAGGGGGTAGCGGCCCGAGTTCGTGACTTTATCCATATGAACCTGCCCGAGTTTTGGGGTTCGAAAGTGAGTGAGGACCCACTCAACTTTATTGATGAGGTGAAGAAAATCTTTGAAGTTATCAAGTGGTTGTGGTTGATAGTGATGAGATCGCATCCTATCAACTCAAGGATGTGGCTCACATTTGGTTCACTCAATAGAAGGAGGCTAGAGTGAGGGGCGCGACCCCATGACTTGGGATTATTTTGAGAGGGCCTTCCTTGGTAGGTTCTTTTCACGAGAGTTGAGGCAAGCTAAGGTTGAGGAGTTTGTGAACTTGAGATAGGGATCTATGACCGTTCAGGAGTACAGTTTAAAGTTCACCCAGTTGTCTAGGTATGCCCCCTTCATGATAGCGGACCCACATGATCAAATGATCAAGTTTATCTATGGGGTTTCTGATATGGTGAAGAAGGAGTGTAGGTCTGCTTTGCTTCTGGGTGATATGAACATTTCTCAACTCATGACTCATGCCCATCAGATTGAGGGTGATAAGCTTAGGGAGATGGTGAAGGAGAACAAGAGGGCTAGATCCGAGGGATCAGGTTTTGGTCATCACAGGTCTGGAGGTGGACATCGCTCCTCTTTCTAGAAGAAGTCATCAGGATCCGTTCATTCTTTTGCTATTGCTCCTACCCAGGCTCAGAAACCTCGTCATGATCAGGGTGGTAAAGGATATGGTTCCTACTCCCAGTCTTAGGGGAATGTTGCTAAGGGGCCTTCTTTCCCTGTTTGTACCAAGTGTAGGAAGAACCACCCGAATGAGTGTTTGGCTGGTAGAGAGGGTTGTTTTGGGTATGGTCAGACAGGACATCATATCAGAGATTTCCCTTCAGCTAGGAAGGGACAGGGTGGTAGGACTCAGTCTACCCCAGCAGCTTCAGGAGGTTGACCAGCCCAGAAAGGCATAGCTTCTAGTTCTGGTGGTCAGCGCCAGAACTGTCTTTATGCTATGTCCTCTCATCAGGATCAGGAGGGTTCCCCAGATGTGGTTACTGGTATGTTAAAGGTTTTCTCTTTTGATGTGTATGCTTTGTTGGATCCTCGTGCTTCCTTATCTTTTGTGACTCCTTATGTGGCATGCAAGTTTGAAGTTTGTTTTGAATTGCTTTTAGAACCCATTTGTATTTCTACTCCTGTTGGTAAGTCAGTCCTAGCTGAAAGAATCTACCAAAATTTCTCTATCTCAGTCCTTCATAGAGTCACTTCAGCGGATCTAGTAGAGTTAGAAATGACTAATTTTGATGTTATTCTTCGTATGGACTGGTTGTATGCATGTTAGGCTTCTATTGATTGCCGTACTCGGGTTGTCAGTTCCAAGTTTCCTAATGAACCCGTCTTAGAGTGGCAAGGTAGTCCCCCTTCTTCGAAAGGTCACTTCATATCATATCTTAAGGCTAGAAAGATTATTTCTAAGGGTTGTATCTATCATATTTTTTGGGTCAAGGACATGGAGTCTGAGACCCTATCTCTTCAGTCTGTTCCTGTTGTTAATGAATTTCTAGAAGTATTTCCCGAGGATTTGCCTGGAGTCCCTCTCGAGCGGAAGATCCACTTTGGGATAGATCTTCTTTCGGATACGAATCCTATCTCTATTACTCCCGATAGAATGGCACCCATGGAACTTAAGGAACTAAAAGATCAGTTCAAGGGTCTTCTTGATAAGGGTTTCATCATGCCTAGAATTTCTCCATGGGGAGCCCCAGTTTTGTTTGTTCGGAAGAAGGATGGTTCTCTTAGAATGTGTATTGATTACCGCCAATTGAACAAGGTCAACATCAATAATAAGTATCCCATTCCTAGAATTGATGACCTATTCGTTCAGCTTCAGGGTGCTAGTTGTTTCTCTAACATTGATCTTAGATCCGGTTATCATCAACTTTGGGTTCAGGAGTGTGATATCTTGAAGACAGCCTTCAGGACTTGGTATGGTCATTATGAGTTTATTGTTATGTCTTTTGGTCTAACCAATGCTTCTGCAGCTTTTATGGATTTGATGAACCGTGTGTTCAAGCCATTTTTGGACATGTTTGTGATTAAGTTCATTGATGATATCCTTATTTATTCTCGGAGTGAGGAGGAGCATGCGGGCCACCTGAGGGTTATGTTGCAAACCCTTAAGGATCAGTTGTTTGCTAAGTTTAGCAAGTGTGAGTTCTGGATGTAGTCTGTAGCTTTTCTGGGTCACATTGTGACGGGTGATGGTATTCGTGTGGATTCTCAAAAGATCGAGGTAGTGAAGAACTGGCCTAGACCTACTTCCCCTTCATAAATTCAGAGTTTCTTAGGTTTGGCTAGTTATTACAAGAGGTTTATAGAGGGGTTCTCTTCCATTGCTTTGCCTTTGACTCGATTGACTTAGAAAAGGTAAAGTTCCAATGGTCTAATTCATGTGAGAAGATTTTTCAGGAGTTGAAGACTAGTTTGACCACCTCCCCACTGTTGACCCTACCTGAGGGTTTGGATGACTTTGTAGTTTATTGTGATGCTTCTAGAGTCGGGTTGGGTTGTGTGTTGATGCAGTGAGGTAAGGTGATTGCTATTCTTCTAGACATCTTAAGACTCATGAGAAGAACTACCCTACTCATGATCTTGAGTTGGCAGCCGTGGTCTTTGCTTTGATGATTCGGAGACATTACTTGTATGGCGTTCATATAGATATGTTCACCGATCACAAGAGTCTCCAATATGTGTTTACTCAGAAGGAGTTGAATTTGCGATAAAGGAGGTGGCTTGAGCTCCTTAAGGATTATGATATGAGTGTGTTTTACCACCCGGGTAAAGCTAATGTTGTGGCAGATGCTTTGAATAGATTGTCCATGGGTAGTGTGGCTTTGATTGAACATGGGAAGAAAGAATTGGTGAAAGATGTTCATCGACTTGCCCGATTGGGAGTTCGACTTATGGACTCTACTGAGGGTGGTGTTATTGTTCATAATGGTTCCAAGTCTTCCTTGGTAGCTGAAGTGAAGGCAAAACAAGACAGTGATCCAATTTTGCTTCAGCTTAAAGGTGTAGTCATCAGCAGTGGGTTGAGGTCTTCTCTCAAGGGGGAGATGGAGTGCTTCGTTATCAGGGTCATTTATGTGTGCTAGATGTGGGTGATTTGAGACATCAGATTTTGACTGAGGCTCAGAGTTCTAGATATTCCATTCATCCAGGTGCCACGAAGATGTACCGTGATCAACAGGAGGTCTATTGGTGAAACGGTATAAAGAAGGACATAGCCGGGTTCGTGGCTAAGTGTCCCAACTGTCAGCAGGTGAAGGTAGAGCACCAGAGACTGGGTGGCATGATTCAAGATATTTACCTTCCTACTTAGAAATGGGAAGAGATCAATATGGACTTTATTACTGGGTTACCTCGTACTCGAATGCAACATAATTCCATTTGGGTGATTGTGGACCGGATGACCAAATCATCCCACTTTTTGGCTGTTAAGACTACTGATTCAGCGGATGACTATGCCAGGATCTACATCCGGGAGATAGTTTGATTGCACGGTGTTCCTTTATCCATCATTTCAGATAGAGGTTCTCAGTTTACATCTCAATTTTGGAGATCATTTCAGAGAGGTCTTGGTACTCCGGTGAAGCTTAGCACAGTTTTTCACCCTCAGACAGATGGCCAGGCAGAGCGTACCATTCAGACTTTAGAGGATATATGTCACGCCCCAAACCATGGGAGGCATGACCGACACCCGGAGCCCCAAAAGGCCGAGGGTGCCAAAATAGAGTGTATCTCTGTTGAACCTGCTGGGGGTCTGAGACCGACAAGGTCTCTAAGAATTACAATTGGAAACACTGAAAGCTCAATAGTAGTTAAGCAACTCAAGGCCGACAAGGCTATTATCATAGTAGATAACTAATAACAAGGCCGACAAGGCCATACCCAACACTGATGTACATATACACGTCTACAAGCCTCTAGGAGTAAGTAAAATATCTCATATCCAGGACAGGGCCCTGGACTACCCATAAGATGTACATATACATAACCTGGTCAAAATATAAGCTAGACCTCTGACTCGTCAGCTCCAGGAAGAATGGAGCTTACCAAAATGGCTGAACTCCGCAACTCCTACTGAAGAGGTCTATCTGGGTTTCTGTCTGGACCTGCAGGCATGAATGCAGCGCCCCCAGGCAATGGGGCGTCAGTACGACAATAATGTACTGGCATGTAAGGTAGAAGCATAAAAGCAAGTCGCAAGTAGTAAATCTGAACAAGATAAAATATGAAACTTGTAAACTGTAATTGGTTAGACTCATTAAGCTCTTTCTCCTTTATTCTTTTTAGAACACAACACATGCATTAACTCACGCTGCAACTCACTCTTTATAACCCACACTGAACCACAATAGCGCCTCGGCGCACCCTATATTTAATAGCCTCAATATGGCAGTAGCGCCTCGGCGCACACTATGTATATAATGGCCTCAATATGGCAGTAGCACCTCGGTGCACACTATATGTATAATGGCCTCAATATGGCAGTAGCACCTCGGTGCACACTATGTATATAATAGCCTCAATATGGCAGTAGCACCTCGGTGCACACTAACACGCAAACCACGCATAATAAGTGTATTACTAGATTGACCTTCAAAGCTATTCTTGTTATTTATGAAGGTTTATTTAGATAACTTCTTTAGCCTTGGCTTACTAGGTGTTGGACTCAACATACCAAACACATATAAATGGGGATTTGACTTTCTAACTTTCCTTGTATACTTTCTAAAGCTTGATTAGAGATCACATTACAAAGAAGAAACTTGACAAAAGGATAACTTACATTTCGTGAAAAAAGAATCAGATTTTTATAAGAAGGCGACTTGAATCACCATAATGTATAAATTAGTTCCTTAAGACTTGTTGAGTTACCAAATCAGCTCTCTTACAACCAAATACTCAAACTCCTTCTTTCGGAAATTTAGAGTTCTATTTCTAGATTCATGTCGATAAGGAATAAAGAAGCCTTAACATACCTCGTTCCTTCCGAAGATTGCGCTTACCACAACTTGGACTTTCCTTTATTAAGTTAATCTACAACACAAGGGTATAATGAAGCTAATATTAGCTCTTAAACCTGCTGCAACACTCCCAAAACAGTAGCTAAATATTTCCCGGGCAGATTTACGTATTTTGCATTAATTAAAGGTGTATCGTCACACCTTCCTCCCCTTATCCAATACACATCACACACACACCAACCTACTGCCTCCGATAATACAAAACACATCAAACATCCCCTACACAACCCACCATGCCGAAATACAATAGCAACACATTGAACTCACGGCTTCCGATCGCCGTCCCGTGAGTTCTTAACAACAATTCAACAACAATTGTCTATCCGAACTTCAATCCAAAAATATTATTATGGGCAGAGTACTTACCACACTTGAAGGTGTGTTTTATCCTCTTTTTATTGATGCTTTAAAGGCTTAAGTACCCCCTACACATACACCAACAAGAGAAGAAGAAATCTCTTAATTGTTACACAATTTCCATGTGTTAAATCATAAGAAAGGGCTGCCATAGTTCATGTCTTTCTTACCATAGGATATCCTAGCTATATGTAGTAGATTAATACCAAGATAACAAGTTGTTTAACTCACCTTAATCTTCAATTAATCTTGGTCTTCTTAGAACCCTAAAGGGAGAGAAGGGCTGCCAAAAAGGAAATGAGATAAGAGAGAATTTTCCAGCTTTTTGTGATCAACATTGATCAGCAAATGGCCTATATAAAGGGACCCTTTTGGCCGACTTTTTTGAGTATATTTGGGCCAAAATGGGTCAAGAAACTTGGGCCAAAATTACCCTTTGCTTGGGCCTCAAAAGGGTTAAGTTTTGTGGCTGATTTTGGGCTTCTCTTGGGTCAAAATGTGGTCAATATTGGTGGCTACCTTTTGTAGTTGTTTGGGCCAGATTTGGTTGTGCTTTGATGGGCCAACTTTAAGCTTCATTTGGGCTACCATTAGGTCTAATAATCCATGGTGTTGCTGCCCGTAATCGGCCCTCGGAACTTAGTTCGTTAGCGTAGGTAGGTGATGCACCTACTTGTCACCTAAGAGCTTAGATAAGTCGAGCAAGTACCTCACTTGTTTTATCTCATTTTCAAAACCCTCCTCCTTATAATTTAACTTAACACTTATATACATTTGACCATTTCAAATTCTAGGCCAAAGTACCCTTCACAATCTCGAGCTCAAATACCTTCGTCGATATTTACTTAGTCACATAGGTTTTGAAAGGTACGGGGTGTTATATCCTTCCCCCCTTAGAATCATTCATCCTCGAATGAGGGTAATGCATATAGAGCTCTAGTCCCTTAGGATTTTTTTGAAATTTTGGCAGAGTTTCCTTTATAATTGGGACTATCCAAAAACCTGAAACTCAGCAAAAGTCCAGCACGATGCCTCACAGGGCGATACAACTATATACAATTAAATATAATCATTTTCACATGTTCAAACCTGATCATATTTGCATAGTAGGAAGAGTATCAAGAATATAAGATTATGACTTACCTATGTACTATCTTCAAGTCATAAATAACTGGGGATGTTTTTTCCTCATTTCTTCCTCGGCTTCCCACGTCATTTCTTCAATATTATTATTTCTCCACAACACCTTTACTGAGGCTACTTCTTTGGTTCTGAGCTTCCTCACTTGACGATCTAGGATAGAAATTGGTACTTCCTTATAGGATAAGTCTTCAGAAAGTTGAACATCTTTAATAGGCATAATACGTGAAGGATCTCCTATGCACCTTCGTAGCATCGATACATGAAATACAGGATGGACTGTCTCCAATTCTGTGGGTAAATCTAGCTCATATGCCACTTTTCCTACCCCCCGAATGATCCTGTATGGTCCAATATATCTTGGACTAAGCTTTCCCTTTTTACCAAATCGCATAACGCCTTTCATGGGTGAAACCTTTAGGAAAACCCAATCACTAATATTAAATTCCAAATCCCGACGTCGCACATCTGCATATGATTTCTGCCTACTCTGGGCTGTTAGTAATCTTTCTCGGATTAGCTTCACCTTCTCCATTGTCTGATTAACTAGGTCTGGCCCTAATAATCCTGCTTCTCCAATTTCAAACAATCCAATTGGTGATCTACACTTTCGCCTGTATAAAGCCTCATAAGGAGCCATTTGAATGCTTGCATGGAAGCTATTATTATAAGCAAACTCAATTAGTGGCAAATGGTCATCCCAACTCCCTTTAAAATCTAGTACACAAGCTCGTAGCATATCTTCGAGTGTTTGAATAGTGCGTTCAGCTTGTCCATCTGTCTGGGGATGAAAAGCTGTACTGAGACTTATTTGAGTACCTAAGCCTCTCTGGAAAGACCTCCAGAAATTTGCTGTAAACTGAGCACCCCTATCTGAAATGATGGAAATTGGGACACCATGAAGTCGAACTATTTCACTAATATACAACTTGGCATAATCTTCAGCAGTATAAGCTGTCCTGACTGGCAAAAAGTGAGCTGATTTTGTAAGTCTATCTACAATCACCCATATGGAATCATACTTCCGATAAGTACGGGGTAAGCCTGTAATAAAGTCCATGTTGATCACCTCCCATTTCCAGGTAGGTATCACTTTACTTTGAGTTAGACCTCCGGGTCTCTGGTGTTCAATTTTTACCTGTTGACAATTCGGGCATTGGGCTGCAAACTCTGCAATATTTCTCTTCATATTATTCCACCAATAAATCTGTCGAAGATCATGATACATTTTCGTCGCTCCTGGATGGATTGAATAGCGGGAATAGTGAACTTCTGCCAAAATTTTCTCCCGAAGCTCCCCGACGTTAGGTACACATAGACGACCTTGATATCTCAGTACCCTATCCTCCTTAAGCTCTATTAGTGGTTGCTTCTGTTGTGGAATTTCCTCCCTCAATCTTACTAATTCTGAATCATCATATTGTCTTTCCTTTACCTCTGTCACTAGTGAGGATTCCGCTGTGCTTTGAATAACAACTCCCCCATTACCTTGGTCTAGTAGTCGAACCTGCAAATTAGCTAACTGATGTAGTTCTCTTGTCATCTCAATCTTTCTATTTTCCACGTGGCTCAAGCTTCCCATGGATTTGCGGCTAAGTGCATCGGCCACTACATTGGCCTTCCCTGGGTGGTACAAAATATCTACGTCATAATCCTTTAGTAACTCTAGCCACCTTCTTTGCCTTAGGTTTAAATCCTTCTGTTTGAATAAATACTGTAGACTTTTATGGTCCGAAAACACGTCTACATGGACTCCAAACAAGTAATGGCGCCAAATTTTCAAGGAAAATATAACTGCTGCCAATTCAAGATCGTGAGTAGGGTAATTTTGTTCGTGCTTTCTTAGTTGTCTCGAGGCATAGGCAATAACTTTACCATGTTGCATTAAAACACACCCCAACCCAATCCTTGAAGCATCACAATAAACAACATAACCTTCTGTGCCCTCTGGCAGAGTTAAGACAGGTGCTGAAGTAAGCCTGTCCTTCAACTCCTGAAAACTCTGCTCACATGCATCAGACCACTGGAACTTGGCAGCTTTATGAGTCAACTTTGTCAATGGTGCAGATATAGAAAAAAACCCTTCTACAAACCTTCGGTAATAACCTGCTAAGCCCAAAAAACTACGGATCTCTGTAGCATTCAAGGGCCTCGGCCAATTCTTTACTGCTTCAATCTTTTGGCCGTCAACTCTAATACCTTCGTCTGTAATTATATGGCCAAGAAAAGCCACTGAAGTCAACCAAAACCCACATTTGGAGAACTTCGCATATAATTTATGATTCTGAAGTGTTTGCAATACTGCACGTAAATGATCAGCATGTTCGGCTTTGGACCGCGAGTAAATCAGGATATCGTCAATAAATACGATCACGAATACATCTAGGAATGGCTTAAATACCCGATTCATTAGGTCCATAAAAGCTGCTGGGGCATTAGTAAGCCCAAAAGACATTACTAGAAATTCAAAGTGGCCATACCTTGTCCTAAAGGTTGTTTTTGGAACATCTACCCCTTTAACACGTAACTGGTGATACCCCGACCGCAAGTCGATCTTTGAAAAACATTTGGCGCCTTGCAACTGATCAAAAAGGTCATCAATCCTTGGAAGCGGATACTTATTCTTGATTGTAACTTTGTTCAGTTGTCGGTAATCGATACACATTCTGAAGGACCCATCCTTCTTACGAACAAACAAAACTGGTGCGCCCCATGGCGATGTACTAGGTCTAATGAAACCTTTTTCGAGTAGATCTTTTAATTGTTCCTTTAATTCTCTTAACTCTGCAGGAGCCATTCTGTAAGGGGGAATTGATATTGGCTGAGTATCTGGGAGTAGGTCAATGGCAAACTCAATTTCCCTTTCTGGAGGGATTCCTGGAAGCTCATCCGGGAATACATCTAGAAATCGACTCACCACGGGAACCGATTGAGGAGTCACTGGTCCATCCTCTGTGCTTTGTACTCGGACTAAATGATAAATATAGCCTTTAGAAATCATTTTCTGGGCTTTAAGGTAGGAAATAAACCTACCCCTTGGCGTGGCAGCATTACCTTTCCACTCCAGGATTGTTTCTTCCGAAAAATGAAATTTGACAACCTTATTTCTACAATCGATATTAGCATAACATGCAGCTAACCAGTCCATGCCCATAATGACATCGAAGTCAATCATATCTAATTCGATTAGATCAGCTGAAGTGAGATGGTCATAAATCCACACTGCACAATCTCGATAAACTCGTCTAGCTATAATAGATTCACCAACTGGCGTAGATACAACAAATGGTCTAGGCAATAACTCAGGGCCTACCCCCAACTTACTAGCAACGAGCGGGGTAACATATGAAGAGTAGAGCCAGGATCTATAAGTGCATAAACAGCATGAGTAAAAATAGTCAATGTACCTGTAACAACATCAGGTGACGATTCCAAGTCCTGGCGACCGGCTAGAGCATAAGTGCGATTCTGACCACTGCCTGAACTGGATGCTCCTCCTCCTCCTCTACCTCTACCACGACCTGGTGTAGCCTGTTGTCCTGTCCTTGGGGGACGAATAGTAGATGAAGAAGCTGTCATCGACCCTGTAGGATGGGATATCTCACTCCTACCTCTACTCGGACAGTCTCGCATAAAGTGACCAGGATGCCCACACGAATAACAAGTATCCAAACCCAGGCGACATATCCCAAGATGCTTCCTACCGCACTGAACACAAGGTGGCAAAGGTGGCCTCATCTGACCTGAATGCCCCTGGCGATAGGAACTGGATGCACCTGAACTGTGGCCTGGTCCAGTCTGAGAACAACGATCATACCTCTGCCTTTGCAACTGATATGGGGCACCACTAGTAGGGTAGGGTGATCGCCTATTAAAATGTGGCCTAACATTACCTCGTGGCTCTACATAGGACCCAGTAGATCTAGCCCTCTTATTCTGATCCTTTTCTCGGCTCTGGTTATCTCCAATTTGTACTTCAAGATCCTCTGCAGTCTGAGCAATAGCCTGTATCTTAGAAATATTCATATCCTCTTGTGTGGCTGCTATTGTTAATCCCTTAATCAATTCATCCTTAAGGCCACGCACATATCGATGAACTCTAGCTCGCATCGTACTCACAATATCGGGGGCGTACCTGGCTAATGAATTAAACCTGAGGCTGTACTGTCGAACATTCATATTGCCCTGCTTAAGGGCTAGAAATTGATCAAGTCTGGCCTCTCGAACCTCCTGTGGAAGATAATGAGCTAGGAAGGCCTCTGAAAATTCCTCCCATTCAGCTGGGGGTGCATTTGATCCCCTAGACCGATCCCAAGCCTCGAACCATAAAATGGCCACATCTCGTAACCTGAAAGATGCAAACTCCACTGCCTCCACTACTGTTGCATGCATAACTCGAAGTACTCGATAAGTCTGATCAATAAACTCCTGAGGATCCTCACGTGGGTTAGAGCCTGTAAAATATAGGAGGACTTAGGGTGATAAACTCTCGAGCCCTAGAACTTTCTGAGCCACCTGACCTAACACTCGCTGATGCCCCAATTTGTTGTTGTTGTGTGGCTACCATCTGGGTCAATAATCGAACAGCACTCCTGATGTCCTGGTCCTCTGCTTCAGGTGGAGGAGCTACATGTGCTGGTTCATCTCTAGCTATCTCAGATGCCACTGGAGCAGGTGGGGTCAGGGGTACTGGATCCCCTCTAGTCTCATTAGGTACTTGATAAACTGGGATCTCTGGTGTCAGTGATTCACTTTGAGCCTCAAATCTATCCAATCGGATAGGCGGGGAACGACTAGTACCTTCCCCCGTATCCATGCCAACCCGTCGGCTACTCATTTGTCTGGTCACAGGCATTTCTGTAAACAAGAAATAGAAAAACATGAATTAGACTTCAAACATCTTATGACCTCGCTCCATTGCACGATCTAGCAAATGAAAGAAGGATAACAATTCCTAAATGTCCCGTAGCCTCAAGATTATAGGTATGGTGCACAACACACCCATAAGCAAGACTCTACTAGACACGGCTTGTAGACTCCCTGGGATTCGACGTGCTCTGATACCAAGTTTGTCACGCCCCAAACCATGGGAGGCATGACCGACACCCGGAGCCCCAAAGGCCGAGGGTGCCAAAATAGAGTGTATCTCTGTTGAACCTGCTGGGGGTCTGAGACCGACAAGGTCTCTAAGAATTACAATTGGAAACACTGAAAGCTCAATAGTAGTTAAGCAACTCAAGGCCGACAAGGCTATTATCATAGTAGATAACTAATAACAAGGCCGACAAGGCCATACCAAACACTGATGTACATATACACGTCTACAAGCCTCTAGGAGTAAGTGAAATATCTCATATCCAGGACAGGGCCCTGGACTACCCATAAGCTGTACATATACATAACCTGGTCAAAATATAAGCTAGACCTCTGACTCGTCAGCTCCAGGAAGAATGGAGCTTACCAAAATGGCTGAACTCCGCAACTCCGACTGAAGAGGTCTATCTGGGTTTCTGTCTGGACCTGCAGGCATGAATGCAGCGCCCCCAGGCAATGGGGCGTCAGTACGACAATAATGTACTGGCATGTAAGGTAGAAGCATAAAAGCAAGTCGCGAGTAGTAAATCTGAACAAGATAAAATATGAAACTTGTAAACTGTAATTGGTTAGACTCATTAAGCTCTTTCTCCTTTATTCTTTTTAGAACACAACACATGCATTAACTCATGCTGCAACTCACTCTTTATAACCCACATTGAACCACAATAGCGCCTCGGCGCACCCTATATTTAATAGCCTCAATATGGCAGTAGTGCCTCGGCGCACACTATGTATATAATGGCCTCAATATGGCAGTAGCACCTCGGTGCACACTATGTGTATAATGGCCTCAATATGGCAGTAGCACCTCGGTGCACACTATGTATATAATAGCCTCAATATGGCAGTAGCACCTCGGTGCACACTAACACGCAAACCACGCATAATAAGTGTATTATTAGATTGACCTTCAAAGCTATTCTTGTTATTTATGAAGGTTCATTTAGATAACTTCTTTAGCCTTGGCTTACTAGGTGTTGGAATCAACATACCAAACACATATAAATGGGGATTTGACTTTCTAACTTTCATTGTATACTTTCTAAAGCTTGATTAGAGATCACAATACAAAGAAGAAACTTGACAAAAGGATAACTTACATTTCGTGCAAAAAGAATCAGATTTTTATAAGAAGGCGACTCGAATCACCATAATGTATAAATTAGTTCCTTAAGACTTGTTGAGTTACCAAATCAGCTCTCTTACAACCAAATACTCAAACTCCTTCTTTCGGAAATTTAGAGTTCTATTTCTAGATTCATGTCGATAAGGAATAAAGAAGCCTTAACATACCTCGTTCCTTCCGAAGATTGCGCTTACCACAACTTGGACTTTCCTTGATTAAGTTAATCTACAACACAAGGGTATAATGAAGCTAATATTAGCTCTTAAACCTGCTGCAACACTCCCAAAACAGTAGCTAAACATTTCCCGGGCAGATTTACGTATTTTGCATTAATTAAAGGTGTATCGTCACACCTTCCTCCCCTTATCCAATACACATCACACACACACCAACCTACTGCCTCCAATAATACAAAACACATCAAACAACCCCTACACAACCCACCATGCCGAAATACAATAGCAACACATTGAACTCACGGCTTCCGATCGCCGTCCCGTGAGTTCTTAACAACAATTCAACAACAATTGTTCATCCGAACTTCAATCCAAAAATATTATTATGGGCAGAGGACTTACCACACTTGAAGGTGTGTTTTTATCCTCTTTTTATTGATGCTTTAAAAGCTTAAGTACCCCCTACACATACACCAACAAGAGAAGAAGAAATCTCTTAATTGTTACACAATTTCCATGTGTTAAATCATAAGAAAGGGCTGCCATAGTTCATGTCTTTCTTACCATAGGATATCCTAGCTATATGTAGTATATTAATACCAAGATAACAAGTTGTTGAACTCACCTTAAGCTTCAATTAATCTTGGTCTTCTTAGAACCCTAAAGGGAGAGAAGGGCTGCCAAAAAGAAATGAGATAAGAGAGAATTTTCCAGCTTTTTGTGTTCAACATTGATCAGCAAATGGCCTATATAAAGGGACCTTTTTGGCCGACTTTTTTGAGTATATTTGGGCCAAAATGGGTCAAGAAACTTGGGCCAAAATTACCCTTTGCTTGGGCCTCAAAAGGGTTAAGTTTTGGGGCTGATTTTGGGCTTCTCTTGGGTCAAAATGTGGTCAATATTGGTGGCTACCTTTTGTAGTTGTTTGGGCCAGATTTGGTTGTGCTTTGATGGGCCAACTTTAAGCTTCATTTGGGCTACCATTAGGTCTAATAATCCATGGTGTTGCTGCCCGTAATCGGCCCTCGGAACTTAGTTCGTTAGCGTAGGTAGGTGATGCACCTACTTGTCACCTAAGAGCTTAGATAAGTCGAGCAAGTACCTCACTTGTTTTATCTCATTTTCAAAACCCTCCTCCTTATAATTTAACTTAACACTTATATACATTTGACCATTTCAAATTCTAGGCCAAAGTACCCCTTCACAATCTCGAGCTCAAATACCTTCGTCGATATTTACTTAGTCACATAGGTTTTGAAAGGTACGGGGTGTTATATAGACCATCACAATCGCGATGGTCAGCCATGCGATTTTCAAAAAATAAAGAAGCAGGGCCTTCATCTCTATTGTGAGAAAGAACCTCGCGATCGCGAAGAGCAAATAAGTGTTGGGTCCACACGCTCTTCATAATGATCATGTGAAGGAGATCTCGCGGTCACGAAGCCTAAAGAGGTAGACACTCACAACGCGTGGCCTTCCTCATGATCGCAATTTAGGTCTGAGACATGCACCTACAACAGCAACCATTAAATCCTTAAGGCTAAAAATTCACTAAATGGGCCTATGAGATTTATCCGAGACCCTGCATGCGCATACAAACTATGCTACCCTATCGGAATTGGCATTCCACACTCAATGAAATTGACAAAACTTTCATATGAGGTCATTTCGATGAAGTGTTGACCCAAGTTAACACTTACGAACTTCAACCGAACACCCAATATGGGCTCGGCTTACCCGAACCCCAACCAACAACCTACCTAACCCAAACTCAACATTCCAAAGTTGATGGAACTGTTGAATTATGAATTCAACATTCCAATCATCAAAAGTTGACCAAAGTCAGACTTCCAACACCAACTATCCTAAAATCTCAAAAAGTGAGATAAAACCACACTTATAGCTCCTAGGTCCCGACCAAGGGTCCAACTTGACCAAAATTCATGCTGTGGAGCTAATGAAACTGTCGGAATTCAATTCTGAGATCATTTTCTATGAATGTTGACAAAAGTCTATGATTTCCTAAGTTAAAGCTCTAAAATAGGAAAATGGTCATAAAAACCAAATGAATGGCTCAGGCATTGCACCACCAGTCCTAGAAAGTCATAAATGACTTGGGTCTGCTATAGGTCAGCTCTAAGAGTACAAGGAAAGAAATAATGCAAAAATAATTAGAAGGGTCATTACATCATCCACTACTAAAAAGGACTTTTATCCTCGAAAGTCAAGAAAAGAGAGTACATGAAGGCTCAAACAATTGTGGATATTGAGCCTGTATCTCTCTCTTGGTCTCCCAGGTATCATTCTCAACCGGATGGTGCCTCCACTCAAACTTAACCATAGGAATCTATTTGGACGTCAATCTCCTGACATCTTTGGCTAGAATGGCTACCGGCTCCAAAACAAAAGCCAAACTCATATCTAACTGCACTGAATCCCACTATAACATATGTGACTCATCCAAAAATATTGCTGCAACATGGATACATGAAAGACTGGGTGAATAGCTGAGAATATAAGAGGTAAAGCTAGTTGATAAGCAACATCACCAACCCTCTGAAGAATCTCAAATAGCCCAATATACCTGGGCCTGAGCTTTTCCCGCCTGCCGAATCTCATCACGCTCTTCATGGGTGACACTCAAAAAAATACCCAATCACTAAAACCAAACTCTAAGGCATGAAGTCTATGGTCTGCGCAGCTCTTCTACCTACTCTGGGCTGCCCAAAGTCTGTCCTGAATCAACCAAACTCTGTCTATGGAATCATGAAGTAGGTCTGTACTCTACGGCCAGGACTCAAAACCATCAAACCAACCCACTGGCAATCTGCAATGCCTACAATACAATTCCTTAAAAGGCGCCATGAAAATACTTGAGTGATATCTATTATTATAAGAAAACTCTAGCAAAGGCACATACTGATCCCATGAACCCCCAAAATCAGGAACACAATCCCATAGCATGTCCTCTAGGGCCTGGATAGTCCTCTCGAACTGGCCATCTGTCTGAGGATGGAATGCAGTGCTGAGCTAAAACTCTGTACTCATCTCTCCCTAAATAGTCCTCTAGAACAGAGATGTAAACTGAGTACCATAGTCTGAAATAATAGAAGTGGAACACTATGCAAATGGACAACCTCACAGAGATAGATGTAAGCCAACCTCTCTGCACTATAGGAAGAATAAACTAGCAAGAAGTGTGAAGACTTAGTCAGCCTATCGATAATAACCCAAATAGAGTCAAACCCTCGATAAGTGTGTGGAAACCATGCTATGAAGTCCGTAGTGATCTCTTCCCACTTTTACTTGGGAATGGAAAGTCTCTACATTAATCCACTAGGTCTCATATGCTCTAACTTAACCTACTGGCAGTTCAAGCACCGAGATACAAACTCTGCTATGTCCCTCTTTATACTACTCCACCAGTAAAGCTACCATAAATCTCTATACATCTTAGTTAGGCCCTGATGTATGGAATATCTAGAACAATGAGCCTCATGGAGAATCAACTATATCAAGTCCCCAACTCTCGTAACACAAAGACGACCATCAAATCTCAAAATACCATTAGAATCTAAAGTAGCCCTGCTGGCCTCACCCTGTAAAACTTGATCACAAAAATAACACAAATGTCGATCCTCAAACTTACGCCGATAAATCAAATAAACCAGAGTAGAATGGATCTCAACATTGGCAAGAACTCTGCTGGAATCTAACAAATCAAGCCTAACCAAATAGTTAGCCAAGGACTGGATGTTCAAGGCCAATGGCTACTCTGAAACTAAAAGAGATGCCAAGTTTCCCGTACTCACTGCGTTCTGGCTCAAGGCATTTGCTACCATGTTTGCCTTACCCCGATTATACAAAATAGTGATGTTGTAGTCCTTTGGTAATTCAATCCATCTCCACTGCATAGAGTTCATCTCTCGCTGACTCATGATGTACTAAAGACTACGGTGGTCAACGTAAATCTCACAGTGAACTCCATATAGATAGTGCATCCAGATCTTGAGCGCAAAGACTATTGTTGCCAACTCCAAGTCGTGAGTGGGGTAGTTGTGCTCGTGATCCTTCAACTGCCTCGACACATACGCTATCAACCAACCATACTACATCAACACACAACCAAGACCAACTAATGAAGCATCGCAATACACAAAGAAGCTCTGACCCTAAACTGGCAATGTTAACTCTGGAGCTAAAGTGAACAAGGCCAGAAGATATCCTTGCACTGATCCAATCACTGAAATGGGACATCCTTCCTAGTTAGCCTAGTCAAAGGTAATGCTATGGAAGAAAATCCCTCAATGAATCATCTATAGTACCTTGCTAACACAATAAAACTACGAACCTCGGTAGGAGTAGTAGGACTCGACCAATCATGAATGGCTAAAATCTTTGATGGGTCCACCCTAATCCTAGGAATGCTACTGACTCAAGCTAAAACTCGCACATTGAGAACTTGGCATAAAGCTGATGTTCTATCAAATTCTGGAGAACGATCTTCAAATATTGCTCATGTTCTAGCCTACCCCATAAGTATACCAATATATGATTAATGAAGACCATCACAAATGAATCCAGGTACGGCTTGAGCACCTTGTGCATCAAGTCCATAAAAGCTGTTGGGGCATTAGTCAACCCAAAAGACATCACCAGGAACTTATAATGGATATAACGTGTCCTGAATGTTGTCTTGGGGATGTCCTCCACCCTAATCCTCAATTGGTCGTAGCCTGATCTCAAATCTATCTTAGAGAACACTGTTGCAACATGGAGCTGATCAAATAAGTCATCTATATGTGGCATCAAATACATGTTCTTTATAATCACCTTATTCAGCTATCGATAATCAATACATATTCACATCATGCCATCTTTCTTCTTCACAAATAGAACTAGTGCACCCCAAGATGACACACTCGGCCTGATGAAACCCTTAGCCAATAAGTCCTGAAGCTGAACCTTAAGCTTCCTTAACTCAGCTATAGCCATGTGATACGGAGTAATGGAAATGGGCCTGGGATGCGGCTCTAAGTCAATGGAAAAATCTATATCACGCTCAGGTGGAAGACTTGGCATGTCAATCAGAAAAATATCTAAAAACTCTCTAACCACAGGGACTAATTTGAGAAAAGAAGTGTCGGTGCTAACATCCTGGACATATGCTAGATAAACCAAACACTCACAGAAAATTAACTTCCTAGCCTGAAGACAAGAAATAATCCTAGATTGTGTGCGGCTAATAAAACCCTACCACAGAACCGAGGATACATCAGGTACGGCTAAGGTAATGGTCTTGGCATAACAATCCAAAAATTCTTGGTGAGAGGATAACCAGTCCATGCCCAGAATCACATCAAAGTCTAGAATATCTAAAATCATCATATAAGCCCAAGTTTCAAGACTACAAACAGCTACCAAGCATGATCTAACAATCCAATCCACTAATAAAGATTGCCTACCAGGGTAGAAATAGATAAGGGAACAGATAATAGCTCACTAGCCAACCCCAAGCAAGGAACAAAGTACGCAGAAACATACGAACAAGAAGAACATGGATCAAATAAAGCTAAATCTGACTGACGGCAGACAAAGATCATACCCGTGATCACGGCATATGAGGCCTGTGTCTTTGATCTACCAGGGACCATATAGAACTGATGTTGACCTCTAATAAATGGATCGCCATCTTGACCACCTAACTTTCCATGCTGGGCACTATCTCTACCCTGGACATCACCACCTCTGACCAGTGGCTGCACTACTCTTAGAGGCTGAGCGGTTGACTGAACTATATCCCGCTAGGGGCATTGTCTGGCAAAATGACTAATAATACCACACTCATAGCAAGGCCTTGATGACCCACCCTGACCTGATGAACTAGCTGAACTTGTATGGCCACCATGGCCTGATACACCAGATGATGTACCCCTTGATGACTGACCTGAACTCGGCCCACTGAACCCATGATGACCACTGTAACCATGTTGACTGCCATTACCATGATCAAACTGAGGCCCACCTAAAGGCTAAAGTGATGCCTAAGCTGGATGGATGAACTAGACCAAATGTTGTTGTGGTTGATATCCTCTGCCTCACTGACATGAACCTCTACTACCAGAGCGGGAACCACTATAACCGCCCTAATTGTGTGGTCTCTTATCACTAGCCCCAGGGTCCTGGTGATGCAAATCCTCAATAGTGCGGGCATGTTCCACTATTTCTTAAAATGGCCGCCCACTAGAAACTTATATCTTTGTAGTCTTACAAAGCTCGATCCTCATCCATCAAAAAAGTTCACGAATCTGGTCTGGCTCTGTAGGAATAATCATAGCCCCAAATAGAGACAACTGGTGGAAGCGGGTCTCATACTCAGACACTGTGATACACCTTTGCATCAATTGGGTAAATTTTTCCCTACGGCACTTATGGTCACACTGTGTTAAGAACTTGGCCATAAAGTCCTCATAGAACTCCCTCTATGTCAACTGAGGAGACTCGAGGCACCTGCAAGCTACATGGGCCCTCCCTCAAAGATTAGATGTCCCTTCCAGCTTATAGGTGGTATAATATACTCTGTGGTCATCCAACTTACCAAGGTGATGAAGCATCTCCTCATAAGTAGAAATAAACTCATAGGCATCCTGTTTGGGAGCACCGGAGAACCTTAGTGGGGATAGTCTCAAAAAATGACCCAAAGCCTTCTGCTCTAACTCTGACATAACTAGGCAAGGAGCGAGAGGTTGAGCGTCTATAGGCACTGAATGGACCTGTGCACGGGGAGCCACATTAGCAGACTGCCCTTCTAAACTTTGAACACCCAGGGCTGCCCCCTGAGCAGATGTCTAGGACATATCTACAGTCTGACCCCTAACCATGCTCAACAACGGGAGAAGCACACTCCGAATATTTGCTATAGGAGCTGGGGCTGGTGCTGATATTGATGTTGCAACTGGCGTTGGTGGCACCTATGCTCCTCCCTGGTCCACGGGCTACTAGTCTGGAACTGGCTCAGGCTCATACTCGACCTTAGGAGCTCTAACTGGCGTCGCTACTCAGGCATGTCCTTGACCTTTACCTCTATGTCTACCCCAACCCCTTGCTAGAGCCAGCGGTGCTAGTACTGAAGGCTTGCTCTTGTTCGCTATTGAATATCTCATATGAACTATCTACGGAAGAGTGAACTAGAATAAATGAGATTCCAGAACACCATCTAGGATAGAACACACAATATAGAAGCAAGAGAAGACTCATGTTTCCTAAGATGTCACTAAAACCTCCCGAAGATAGGGTACTGACATCTCCGCCTCGATCCACAAGACTCTACTAGACATTAGCTCCTATACCAATGCCACCGGTGAACGTAGGCTCTGATACCAAGCTGTCATGACCTAATTTATCAGGTCATGATGGCACCAATAACTCCCATATAGGTGAACCAATTCCCGTAGCCCAAAATAGTTAGTAATGGGCCACTACCTAAGTGAAGCATGCACAATAAAGAAAATAAGCGAAAGAAGGTAGTAGTCATAGCAAAAATGGAAGCAACCTGAATATTTATAGAAAACTATACCATCCTACGACCTGGTATCATAAGTACATAATCCACTACTAAATATATAAAGTACAAGAGAGACCAAAAGTAAAATACACAACTATCTCTGAATATGCAAAAGAGTTAACTGTGACAAAAGAAGAGCTATAGCCTAGCCCCGGTTGCCAGGAGCTCAGCCTATGTCTTGGATGTCCCTAAAGTTGCACAAAATCCCCACATAAATGGCAATGACCCACGCTAGTATTTGCACCAGGAAGATGCAAAAGTGTAGTATAAGAACCAATTGTATAAGCAATCGGTACCCAGTAGGCATCATAGGATGACTAGGCACATATAAAATGTAAAAGCAATATATAGCAGATAAGGGAAGAAGAGGGTCACATAAGGAAATAGAGTGAAGTACAAGGAAGCTAGTAACAGATAGAAGGCATAAAAGAATACAAGTGTACTAAGCCATCCACAGAAGATCATAGAACACAAACGTAAGAGTAGAGAACGCACTTGGGTCCTTGCAATAACAGTAAATAAAGACACCTTAACAAACAAGGTGGTGTACTGGTAACCTCAAATAAAAGGAGAGAAAGAAAGTCAACTAAACATAGATATGCTAACAACATAGCTAACAATGTAAGGATGATCAAAAAGTAAACTAGCAAGCAACTACAATAGGAGAAAGTAACACTAATTTACCTACAATCCCAACGAGCGCCCATACACCCGAGGATATATACAAGTGAAGACAAATCCTATCGATATCTCATACTACCGGAGAGTACACTCAACAAACAACAAACAAGGGGTGGAACAGTACAAAAATTAATGATATGATATGGTATGCTAGTAGTATTGTATGCACCTCCTCCGGTGCATGTAGGCCAAGTAGGTAGGAGCCATGGAAGGGCTACTCTCGTATACCTCTACTCCCTCATATACCCCTCCTCTATGGGTGGCAACGGAACCGGGAGGTACCGGTACCGGTTCCGGACCGTCCCGGTTCATTACCGGTCCGGTTCCGGTCCGGTATACTCCGGTTCCGTCCGGTTGAGAGGTGGGACGGAAGGGGTAACGGGACGGAAGGGGGGTAGTTACCGGATCGTCCCGGTCCGGTCCGTCCCGGTTCCGGTCCGGTCCGGTCCGGTTCGATCCGGTTGGTTTTCAAATTTTTTTTTTTTTTTTTTTTTAAAAGTAGCCGTTGGGTAGCCGTTGGCAACGGCCAGTGGGGCCCACCCAACGGCTATAACAGCCAAACACCCCCCCCAAAACACCCCCCTACCCCCCAAACTTTTTTTAATACCCCAAAGTTTTTAAAAATACATTTTAGTCCTAAATTTTAACTATAAAAACCCCCCACCCCTTCATTATTTATTACACAAAATTTCTTCTTCTTCATCTACTCTCTCAACTCTCAATCTTCTACTCTTCTACTCTCTATTCTCTAATAGTCTCTATTAAATTGTTAATTTTATTTGTTGGATTATTTTGGAGCAATTTTCAAGCTTCAAGTTTCATCTATCAATTTCGGCTTTTGGTTATACACGTCTGTTTTTACGCAGACGTTTGGTACATTCGTTCCAACTTTCATCTCTTTACTTGTTTATTTTTTTGTATTTATTTATTTGCTTACTTTTAATATTTTACAATGGAATCCGGTGATAAAAATGTTGGCAAGGGTAAAAGTTCATTTTTTGGTAGGGTAGGTAATGCACTAACCGGGAAAACTAAAGTCGGTAGTTCTTCTAAATTCAAATCTAACACTAGACAACAACCTCAATTAAGAATAAATACGGATGATTTTACACATGTTGATGAATCTCCTTTTAATATTGATAGAAATACTCAATTAGATCATGAATTTTTACAGACAAGGTTTGGTAATTTTAATGAAGAGCTAGATGAAGAAGTAGAATATGATAATGAATATGATGGTAATGATACTTATGATGATGATGAAACAGAGCCGCCTACGGCTACTAGTCCCACTCCTGCTCCCGCTCCCACTCCCCCTCCCCCTGTACATCCTACTAGGGCTAAGCCAAAGGCTGAACGTCCTAAAAAATCTGTTGTGTGGCAATTTATGATTCAAAGTGATGATAAAACTCAAGCTATTTGTAAAGTATGTAAACATGTTTTGAATCATAGAACTTCGGGAAAGTCGGGTGGGACGGGACATTTAAGAAATCATTTAATGGGATGTTGTAAAAATGAATTTTTACAAGCCGTAGCTATAGCCGATGCAAAAAAATATGGTACTCCCCTTCCCGATGCATCTGTAGGAGTAGGGGCCTCTAACATGATCCAATCACAGTTAAACCCTTCTAATGTTTCTGTCCCTAGTACACATCGTAGTTATAGTAGAGAAAGAGATCTTGAAGAATTAGCTAAAATGATTGTTCTTTGTGGCTTGCCTTTTAGTTTTGCTGAAAATCCCGGTTTTGTTCATTATATTCAAATAGTGTATAATCCTTCTTTCACAGGTTTTTCAAGAAATAATATTAAAAAAGCTATTTTTGATTATCAGGGACAACATGTCCATTTTCTTCGTTGTTTATTTAACTATAATACTTGTAGAATGGCTATCACTTCTGATATGGGTCGTAGTCCTAATGGTAACGATTATTTTACTATTACTGGTCATTGGATTGATGAAAATTGGAACATGCAAAAAAGAATTTTAGGTTATAAATGTTGTGAAATGCTAAAAACCGGTAGTTACATAGCTCAAACTATTGTAGATGTTTTAGAATTTTATGGAATCTGTAATAAAGTAATTAGTGTCACCCTTGATAATGCTTCTAATAATACAAATGCTGTTGATAAACTAAAACCGGCAATTTGCCCTATTTATATTGACGGTTTTCATATTAGGTGTGTTGCACACATATATAATTTAATTGTTAGAGATGGTGTAGCAATGTATAATAATGGTTGTATAAAATGTGAAGCTGCATGCCATTTTATTTTTAAATGTCAAGTAAAATCTAGGCGTGTAGAGTTTGAAAATCGGTGTCGTGAATTAGAACTCCCCCCTAGAAAAATTCCAAAAACTGTGTCTACTAGATGGAATTCTTTATATGAAATGCTTAAAGTTGCTTATGAATATAGAAAGCCTTTACAAATGGTTTGTAATGCTCACAATTCAGATATTGATTATAGAATTAGTGACACTGATTGGAAAGAAGTATATGAACTTAAAGAATTTTTAAAAGTTTTTTATTTAGCTACAAAACAAATATCTGGACTTTATTATCCAACTATTTGTTCAGTTTTACCAAATATATGTGCTATTTCTGATAAATTTTTTCAATACAAAAATATTCCACGGTTTAAAGATTCTATTAATGCAATGATTAAAAATTTAGAAAATATTTTATTCCTATTCCTCAAATTTATTTAACTGCTTGTTTATTAAACCCAACTTACAAAGAAATAGGTGCATCACGAATGGTTGAAAGAATATATGGTAATTTAGATATTTTAGAGATTATATTTGAACAAAGTATCCAAGGTGACGAAGTTGCCGAAGAGGACAAATTACCTAGTTTGTCCGATGTTAAAGATAGCATAAGAATTGAAGCTAGAAAATTGTATGACTTGTATAATTCTAGTAGAATAAATGATGAAGTACATAATGTAGAACCTTCAAGTTCTAGGCGTAGATATTCAAATGAAGATGATATTGATGATATGATGGAAAATTATCTTGGTCTTACTTTTAATGAAAGGAATGATTTTGATGAATATCTTAATCAGGGAATGGAAAGCATTAAGGATGCACAAGGCAAACCTCAACTTTTGGAATGGTGGAAGACTCGCGGCAAGTCATTTCCAAAACTGCAACCGGTGGTTCGAGATTTGCTAGCTATTCAAGCATCTTCAGTAGCTTCGGAGGGCGCTTTTAGTGCAGCAAGATATCAAATTGGGGAGCATAGGTATTCATTAGCATCAGACAGCTTGGAGATATCGGTATTGTTTAGAGATTGGATCAATGCCAAGCGAAGGAATTATGGGCGTCCTAGTTTACCTGTCCAATTTGAATATGATATAGATAATATTTTGGTAAATTCTAGTGAAGACGGCATGGATGCATTGGAGGATCAAGCACAACAACCACTTCCAGAAAATGTTACCAGGGAATTGTTAGAAACTCTACGTCAAGACTATTTTCAAGGATTCAAATATTAGTATGATAGTTCGAGGCCTAATTCAAACAGAACCCTTCCTAGAAGGTTGCTGCGTAGATTAGGTTCTCTTCTAATATTTTGTAATACAAATTGTATTATTTAATTTTTATGAATAAAATTATAGGCTATTCGCCTTAAATTTTTTTAATTATTGTCTTCAATTTAATACAAGTCTTTTTTATATATTTCAATTTTTAAATGTTTCAAACTTAAGTTACAATTTCAAAATTAAAAAAGTTGTTTAACAAATGAAAGTTTGATATAGTTTAAAAAGATTCAAACTTAAATAAGTAAGTTATTAACTTAAGACTTAAGAGTAAAGACTTAAAAGTTTAAAAAGATTTTAAGAGTTTAAAATTTGAAATTTAAAGTTTTAAACTTTTAGAGTTTAAAATTTAAACTCTAAAAAAAAATCTAATTTATTAAGTTATACTTTTAAAAGAAATATAAAATAACTTATATATTTTGAAACTTTTTCAATTATAAATAACCGAATTTTAATTTAATTAAATTTTTTTAAAAAAAAAAGGCCGAGACCCGGTAAACCGGACCGGTACCGGTCCGGTCCGGTCCCGGTAAGTACCGGACCGGGACGAACAAGGTGAAAAATTCCGGTACTACCGGTACCGGAACGTCCCGGTTCCCGGCCAACCGGCGGAAGGGATGAGCCGGTACCGGTCCGGTTCCGGTTAATACCGGTCCGGTACTCCCGGTGCCGGTTCCGTTGCCTGCCATACCCTCCTCTAGCACTCTCAATATGTAAATCCTAGTCTGAATCGGCAAGGTCCATAGAGGTCTTCGCGACCACATACCAATTCTCAAGATCTCATCATGCATGCCTAGAGTCTATTTGGGTCTAAAATCAGTAATAAAACCATGTCTAGCACTCATCCCGGCCGAGTCTAGTATCATCTCAAGTAATAGTCTGAAAAACTAACATGTAATCTCTTTTACTTCAAGAAGATCCATTAAACCACTTTTAAGTTCATTTATAGCCATTAATAACTGAAAATGGGCCCTTCGAGGCCATGCAAGATTAGAAAACTAGTGATAGTCAGGCCTACAACACTGTAGTAGTAATAAACTGATGCAAAAAGATCTTTTCATGATGATGATATGCTCAGAAACAACCACCATCTCAATGTCAACCTACTGGCCCTGCATAAGCTCAATTCGTTCTACAACATAAATAACCAACTAGCAATCGCGAATCAATGTCTGGGACTCATAGATACTTCCTAAATATCCCACTAACTATGGTCCAGAGTTATATGCAAATGCCACTCAGGGTTGTAAGGGGTAATACTATCGTACTAGTTAAAATACTGAAGCAAAAGAAATAAAAATGGACAACAAGGAAGCGGAAAAGGTTTGTGGTACCAAATTAGTAATCCCAACCCGAGAATGAGCTAAATAGTACAATTATATTCTATATAGGACAAATCTAAGATCAGTAATCCATAGCCTACCTAGAGTCTGATAAGTTGGTAATCTACCAACTTATTGAGCCTTTATTCATGAATTATTGCCATGTTTTGATGAGAATTAGAGGTACTTATTGCCTTTATTGACACAAATGCAGCTATTCTTGTTCAAGATAAGAAAGAAAAGGAATTAAACTCAAAGAGCTCAAAAAGAAGTTAAAGTGTGAGAATGATCAAAATAGAGGAAAAGAAGCTATCAAGGGATGCAACAGATATGCGAGCCGTACAATGGCACTTGCAAAATACAGGTTCCATGGCACAAGGAAATTCAAAGACTTCTAAGAGGTACAAGCTGCACATCGCACGATGCGACCACACCCATATTCGCACCCTAATCACATAGGTAGTGGAATTCACTAATTGGAGAGGAAGCAACATACAAGCCGCACAATACAGGGTGCGATCGCATATGCCTTCACACATCGATTGCACCAGCCTCGAAGGGTATTTTTGTCCAAAGTCTTGTGATATATTTGGGAAGGTTCTAAAACCCTTTTTGGGGTATGTACCTGAGAGAATTCAGTTTTTACTTTTCCCAAGGAAGAGAAATTGAGAGTATAGTTTCTCTTTTCATCTTCCTCAGTGAAAACACCATTTGTAAGGATTTTGAGCTTGGAATTGGAAATTAGCTAAATATGAATGGAATTTTAGGAAAACCATTTGGTATATTCTCTTATTCCCTTAATATGAGCAGCTAAATCCTATTCTAGGGGTATGTGCATGATGGGTGTTTGAATTTTGGTATGGGTATTGATTAATTGTGCTTAATTGATTATTTAGTATGGGTCTATTGAATTCTTCAAGGTTTAATTTTAAAATTGATGGTTGCAAACATTGATTGAGTTTACTAATTTTGTTCTTGCTTGAAAGAGAATTTCATAAATTTGGTAAGAATTCAATAGTGGGGAGTTGGGATTTCCACCATAGATTACGGCTTGAAATATCTTGATCGAAGAAAATTCTCATCTAAGAATCTAAGCTAGAAATAATGTGATTTACCCAAGTATTTAATTTGTTAGTTGTATGGTAAAGTTATGGTGCTTGAGCAAGGCCATGGTACATATATTTGGAAGGTCAAAATACTACTAAATATATCTAGAACCCAGTTACCCATACCTATAGTCAAAAGTTTACATGATTAATCAATTCCCTAGCCCATTGTAGAACCCCATTGGAAGCATACCCTTAGTATTCCTACTCTTGATCATGAAATTATTTTTACTATTATTCTCGTGTTGAAATTGCGATATTGTTAATTCCCAATCCTTCTCCCCTAATTTTTACTTTTGTTTGCTTGAACACTTACTCATTTTAGTAATTGTTATTAAATAATTTATTGTTGAATCATTACTCCATTCTCTATGGATACAACCTTGACATTTGTTGGGTTTATTTATTTTTTTGTACGATGATCATTACCACCTCCTATGGGAGAGTACTTTTGAACGTCATCCAAAATTTCACCATTGATGGGGAATGGTTCTTGATTTGCCATTTCATATTTATTTAGTTCACTTTTGTTGAGTGTTTGTTCTTTTTTATATTTTTGTTATTTGTGTTGTTGCGAACAGGGTGCCCATGAGTTAAGTGAGCGACCAAGAGAGTTTCAATGGATATATGGATAAGGACAATAAACCTGTGGTCCATGGTGTTGTAGGTGCAATCCACCTACCCCTAACTGTTTGAAATACCTTGTTCGATGTGATGAGCACGATGCTTCATTTAATACAAAGGAAAGGACTCTTTGGAGGGCTAGCTCATGAAGATTCCAACCGCCATATTCGAAACTTTGTCTAAATATGCTAGCCTTTCAACATTAATAATACATCCCAAGAGTCGATCCGACTCTGATTATTCCTTTTCTCCCTTATGGGGTAAGCAACGACTTGGCTTGAGGAGCTCCCGAAGGGCTCTATTACAATATGGAATAGATTTATGGAAACCTTCTTGGTGAATTTCTTCCCACCTTCTCGGATGATGCAGCTAAGGGATGATGTCACCAACTTTTGGCAACTGCTGGATTAGCCATTACATGAAGCATGGCTAAGATTAAAGAAAAAGCTTCTATTATGTCTAAACCATGGGTTGTCGGACAATGTTCTCCTTCAAAGATTCTATAGAAATTTATACTCTATGAAAAAATCTGTGGCAAAGAATATCACGGGTGGGACACTTATGGACCAAAACTATGATTTCGCTGCATTCCTCTTAGATCGAATGAAAAAACCAATAGGGCGTGGCATACTAGAGAAGTCGATGTCTCACCAATTGTTACTTCATCTATTATGACGAGTAAAATAAGGAAAAATGAGGAGGAAAGAGATGAGATCATGGCCAAAATAATGACACAAATTGATTTATTGTCAAAATATATGATGGGAGTCGATACAAAGAGTGTCAATGTCGTGGGTATGTATGATTTGAATGATCATGATAGAGTTGGTACTCATGCATTGGGAGATGAGGAGCTTTGTTTTCTAGCGATAGGTTCTCAACTCGTATATTAAGGTACCAACCAAGGTCCTTGGCATCTGAGAGATGAGAATCAAGGTTGGATCCTAGACAATGGCCCCTAATGAAGGGATAGAGAGCAAGGTCAATAGTGAGAATGTGAGAGAGATAGTGATTGTTACAATCACCATAGTGCTAATACTTATGTGCCTCCACCAAAAACTGATATGTCTCCTTACCAACCAAGTGTGAGTAACCCTAGACATTCTAAGATTGGAGACATATTGTCTCAAGTATTGAAAAGAGTTGAATCGACGGATAGCAGGGTGAAATATTTAAAAAGTAAGGTATCCACTCTTCATCAAATGTTGAGTTCACATTCGGTATCTATCAAGAACTTAGAGGCTCAAATGAACCATCTTTCTTCTCCAATAAACCCATATTTGAAAGGTACTCTTCCTAGTAACACTCTTGTGAATTCGAAAAATGATGGCCATGTGATGGAAATTGTGACTCGAAGTGAAAGAATGCTTAATGGTGTGAGGAAACATACCATTGAAGTTGTGAAGGAGCGAGATGACAAGATAGAAAAGGAAGTCATGATTGAGAAAAAAGGGATGAGAGTCTGGAATTGGGGTGAAGCTTAGTGCACCCAATGTGATTGTTGACAATGATAGCCCACAAGAGGAGAAGGATGAAGTAGAGTTTCCTTCTCAAATTTCTATTGAGATTGAGGAGGAAGCTCCAAGTATTCCAAGGCTATTTCCTACAAATCCTCCTCCATAT
>QJPP01002299.1:0-245615 GCA_003996215.1 Jaltomata sinuosa
GCTTGGAGATCTGTTGGGGACTACTTCAGACTGAGGGTGAGCTCTTGGCGATCGGAGCTTAGCTTTAGTTTATCTTTTTCTTCATGTACTCTATTACCATTCAGAGACATCTGTATATGTTGTTTTGGATTATTTGCACTCCGTGTATGTAGTTTGGGCTCTATACTATGATACCAGGTCTTGGGGTTTGGTTTAGTTTCCGCATATGTATATATTTATAGTCCTTTTATCTGTTCTATTCGTCTTGTTCTCTTATTTGTTAGATAGTAGCCCATTACTAACTGTTCTGGGCTACGGGGATTGGTTCACCTACCGGGGGTTGTAGGTGCCATCATGACCGAGAAATCGGGTCGTGACAATGAATGACTCAAGTCTGATGTGAGGTTACAGAAGAGTGGTCGTGTGGTGGATTGGGTACCATCATGGTACTGGTACATGGACAACTAGGATCTCCTGTAGGTCATGACAAGTTGGACAAAACTAAAACCTTTTAGCATGTGTATAGATAAGTGATAGTTGTGCGTTTAGATATGGTGCAAAGTGAGACTTATGAGATACAGAAGCGATACAACTATGATTTAGTATGGATATGACTCTATGATTATGTGGTGATTGTATTATACTTGCAGAGTTTTGTGATGATTTCTTATACTTGGGATTTGGGATTTGGGATTTCCATCACAAATTGAGGATAGAAATAGCTTGTTTATAGAAAATTCCCATCTAAGAGTTAAATCTAGAGATAATTTGATTCACCTAAGTATTAATTAGTTGGTTTGATATTAAAACTATGGGGCTTGAAATAAGACCATAGTAAATATATTTGGTAGGTTGAAAAACTACTAAGTATAGCTTAAACCAAGCTACCCATTCAATTAATCAAAAGATCAACTTGTATCCCATTGTATGACCCCATCGAAAGCACACCCCTAGGCTTCCTCTCTTGATTGAAAACTCTTGTGTTTACTTCGTTAAGTTGTTATAGTTTGAATTTTGATTTCCTAAACCTTTTCCCCCCCAATTTTTACTTTGTTTGTTCGGACAATTGCTTACTCTAGTGAATTGATATTCGGCGTATAGTGGCAAGTCATCATACCATTCTCCATGAATTCGACCCCGATATCCATTGGGTTACTTATTATTTTGTTTGGCAATCGTTACCACCTCCCTCGGAGAGTGCTTTTGAACGTCATCAAAAATGGCACTGTTGCCGGGGAATGGTTTTTGATTTGCCATTTTATTGTCTTTTGATTCACTTTTGTTGAGAGTTTGTTATCTTTTACATTTTTGTTCTTTGTGTTGCTTTGAGTAGGTTGCTTATGAGCCAAGCAGGTGATCAAGAAAATGTAGAAGGATACGTAGACATGGAGGACGGACCTATTGTTCATGGTGCCATGGGTGCCATGGGTGCCATACGGCTACCTCCAACCATTGGAAACACAGTATTCCATGTAACAAGTACAATTTGCACTTGATACAGATAAAGGGGCTATTTGGAGGGCTATCCCACGAAGATGCAAATCAATATATCCAAAATTTTGTCGAGATTTTCCAGCCCTTCAACATACAAAACATAACTCAAGAATCGATTTGACTTCAGTTGTTCCCATTCTCTCTCATGGGAGAGGCAATCGCATGGCTTGAAGAGCTCCCGGAGGGCTCCAATATGACTTGGAATGGGTTGGTTGAAGCATTCTTGGTCAAAAAATTTCCACCCTGAAGTATGATACAATTGCGAGATGAGATCACAATTTTTTTTTACAATTGTCAGATGAGCTGTTGCACGAGGTATGGTTAATATTCATGAAGAAATTGTTGTTATGACCTAACCATGGCTTACCGAAAGGAGTTCTTCTCCAAAGTTTTAATCGGGAACTCAATTCTATGAACAAGTCGTTGGCCAATAATATTGCAGGTGGAACTCTTATGGATCAAATTTATGGTCTTGCCTCAGCTCTCTTGGATAGAATGACGAAGACTAATAGAGCATGTCACACAAAATAAGCTGAAGTTTCACCGGGTGTGGCTTCCTCTATCATAACCAATGAGATGAGGAAGACTGATAAAGAGAGAGACGAAGTTATGGCCAAGATGATGACCCAGAGTAGTTATTGGACAAGCACATGTTGGGCACCAGAACAAAAAGTGTAAATGCCTTCAGAGTGCATGTCTCTAAAAGCCATGATAAAGTTGGTGCTTACACATCAGGGGATGAGGAACTTTCTTATCTATCGGTAGGTTCTCACCCGGGGTACCAAGGTGAAAATCAAGGCACTTGGCGATCGCAGGATGAGAATCAAGGTTGGAGAGAATGTGAGCGAGATTGTGAAAGGGAAGATGATCAATATAATCACCGAATAAATAACCCATATGTGCCTCCACCCAAGGAAAATGCTTCTCCATTCCAACCAAGTGTAAGTGATCCCATAAATTCCAAGGTTGAAGATACGTTGGCACAAGTGCTAAAAAAGGTTGAATCGATGGATAATGGGGTGGAAGATTTATAAAAGCAAGGTGTCTACTCTTCATCAAATGGTGAGTTTGCACTCGACATCAATAAAACATTTGGAGGCTCAAATGAATCATCTCTCATCCCAAATGAGCCCTCGTTTAAAAGTTACCCTTCCTAGTGATACTCTTGCGAATCCAAAAAATGATGGCCATGTTATAGCGATTGTTACTAGAAGTGGAAGGATGCTTGATGGATTAAGCAAACTATCCAAAGAAGTCGTGATTGAAAATGATGACAAGATAGCAAAAGAAGACGTGACTGAGAAGAGTAGTGATGTAAGTCCGGATATGTGGGTGATGCTTGGTACACCCAATATAGTTATCAATGATGATAGACCGAATGAGTAGAAGGGTGAGATCAAGTTATCTCCTCAGGTCGCAATTGAGATAGAGGAGGAAGCCCCTAGTGAGCCAAGGTAGTTGCCTAATGGTCCTTCCCCCATATCCTCAGAGGTTTATCAAGAAAAAGGAAGATAATCAATTTAAGAAGTTTGTAGACATGTTCAGCAAACTATCTATTAACATTCCTTTGGTTGACGCTCTCATGCAAATGCAGGGTTATGCTAAACTCATAAAGGAATTTCTAAAGAATAAAAAAGTGATTGATGTGGGGACGGTTGAAGTGTCCCACAGTTGTTGCATTGTCATGACAAATAATATAGCCCCCAAAAGGGAAGATCTTGGAGCTTTCACCATCCATTGTACCATTGGTGTGTTCTTGTTCAGAATAGCCTTATGCGACCTTGAGGCAATATCAATTTGATTCCCCTCGTGATCTTCAAAAAGTTAGGTTTAGGTCCTCTTAAACCCACACCAATGAGGTTGTTAATTGCTGATCGTTTGATAAAGTGCCCCATGGAAATATTGTTTGATGTATTAGTGAAAGTGGACAAGTTCATCTTGCCAACTGATTTCGTGGTATTAGATTGTGATGTTGATCTCGAAGTGCCTATTATCCTAGGGCACCCATTCTTAGCTACGAGAAAAGCCTTAGTCGATGTTGAGTTAGGAGAACTCAAATTCTGAGTAGGGAGCGAGGAGGTCACATTCAATGTTTGTCAACCAATGAAGCCTCTGAACGAGTATAGGGTGGTGTCTATAATTGCTACCATGGATGAGCTGGTTGGAAGCCCTTGGGGAGATGAAATGGGAGAGAAACCATCGAAAAATCAACTTATTGTCTATAATGATAATGGAAAGAAGGATCCTGAGGGATTGATCATGCCTAAACCACCATATTTGGTGGACATGCACATGGATCCTAATGACACTCTTCAATTGTACATATCTATGATGTTATCAACTTGGCAACAAGAAGAGGTGATGAAGATCTTGAAGAAGTACTTTTGGTGTTTCGGCTTGGATTATGCCAATCATATTGGCATGAACCCGGGCAACGATTGATTCTTGAGGTACTATCATCGTGCGGTGATGTAAAATCAAGCTCTTCTTGGGAGGCATCCCAAGTGTTTTTGGTTTATTTACTTTACTTTTTGTTGTTTTTGGTGTGTTTTAGGAATGCATGGAGATTGAAAAATAGCTAAGTGGAAAAAAACTTTCAGAGGGCATGTGCGCCGCAACCTGCATTTTGCAGGTGGCATTTTGCAGCAGCAACTGGCGTCACCCCCTGTTGGCAGTGAATTGGAGAGAAAAAAAATTGGAGGACGCATACGAGAAGAGGGGCGAAATTCCCTTGCAGGTTTGCCCCTCGCACATGCTTTTGCATGTCAATCCAGAACACTGGCAACAACACTTCTGAAAAGCGTCACTTGCAAAGTGGCATGCGAAACGCATATGGTCATGTGCAAATTGCATGTCACATCGCAAGTGCAAGTACATTCAAATTTTTGTTGACCTACCCGTTGATTGGCCCGACCCAGAATTTTGACCCACACCTCTTCTTTTTCTTTTCTCCTAAACCGACTTCTTCACTTCTTTTTCTTCCATAACTCTCCACAAAACCTCCAAATTCCCTCTCAAAACTCCCTCAATCTCCAAAAATCCTCTCCACAATCTCCTTCTTCCTCTCCACCACTTCACCACCGAAGTCTGCTGCCACCGTACATCACTTTTCTAGTGAGAAATTTTTGGGTCACCATTGTTAAGCCTTAAAGATTCAACTTTTCACTCTTCACTACCTTTTTTGCACTTGTAGTAAGTTTCCTAACGTTAAATCATTGTTTTTAAGTAGATTAAGAATATTATTTGTGAAACATGCTAGTTTATTCTATCATATTGACTTTTTGGGTGAGATTTCATTTTTAAACCCCAATTTTGGGGCCTATTGTTGTTTCTACTTGTGAAAAACTTGGTAGCTCGTGGTTACAAAGTTATGCATGTAATTTGTGATAATTTTTTGCCTAAATTGTGAATTTGGGGTGAAGTCTGAGTAACTCACTTTTGATGATGCATGATTTGGCCTAATAATAGATTGGGTGACGTCATTATTAAGGGCAAATTGTCATCTTTGTAAGCTTTTGTTGAGTACTATTGTGTTGGGATGATATTATATATTATTGTACCCGTGTGTTGTTTTAATTGATTATAAACTATTCCGTGAGAGATTTTGTTGAGTGGAGTGAATTTTTGTAGTGTTTGATTGTGTTTTTCATGCTTATCGTGATGCTTGATATTCCCGATGATGGATGGGGTAATGTCCTTCTTAAGGGAAATTGTTGATCGTATTTATCTGAATATTTGGGTCTTGTTTGAATGTGAAGTTTTTTGGGGAATTCTGAGTACCCGGATAACTTGAAAATTGGTCAACTAGTGCTTACTATGCCTTAATCTTGTTGAATATGTTTTGATAGCCTGGTTTGCACTTGCACTACACAGGTGTTGCCCTGCGAATGGCATATACAATGCAAGTGAAAACGAAGAGTTTTAAAATTCTTACTGCTTTCAATTGTGTTCTATATGCGAATCACAGGTCTTCACCTGTGAAACACAGAAGGCGCCGCATGTGGTGCTCAGGTTGCCAGGCTACTGCCAGTAAGAGGAGAAAGCACATGCGACAAGGAAGTCACATGATGTGAATTGCACATGCCTTCTCCCATGCCACCTTTTATTCCCAGGTCTACTATTAGCATGGGCGAAGTAACCTGTGAACTGCAAGTCTCCACTTTCGATTCGCATGTGACTCGCACATGCCATCAGTTCACCTAGTGCCTTTTTATTTTGTTATGGATTTAGTTTCTTTTTGTTTTGTTATCTTCTTGTAGTATTTTATTTCTTCATATATTGGAAAAACGCACACAAATTTATGTATGATTTCCTGATTCCTACATTTGCTTATAGGACCATGACTTTTTGTAAGCTTAATCAAAAAGGGAGAACAAAAAATGGAGCTTAAACATCTACAAACCCGTCTGTACCTGTGCAAAATGAAGGAAAATCTGAAACACAAATTCTATTTAGCCTTGAGGGGATGGAAGCCTATTATCTCACCTTTCGCGAACAAAGAGCAATTACGGAAGAATCGGGGTTTGATATAGACTCCTTCAAGAATGAGTTCCTCAACATAGCCAAGTAGTTTGATAATGTCACGACCCAATTTCTCGATCACGAAGGCACCTAAAAAACCCCAGTAGGCGAACCAATCCCTGTATCCTGGAACAGTAAGTAATGGGTCATATTCTATCAACTTAATGGAAGAGAAGTTTAATAAGTGGAAGCAAGGGAACAAGATGCAGAAAATAGCTAACATGAGTAATATATACAATGCGTAAGCTAAATCAAACCCAAAACCTGGTATCATAGTGTATAAGAGCCGGATCTACATAAGGAATACAGGGGGTCCAAAAACAATATATAAAAAGATATCTCCGATTAGAAATAGAGTACATAATCAAAATATAAACTAGAAGCTAAGCTCCGGTCGCAAAGAGCTCACCCTCAGTTCAGAATGTCACAAAAGCAGCTCCTCATATGAGTCTCCACGAGCTAACAGTGATGGCCCACACTAGGATCTGCACCAGAAGATGCAGAGTGTACTATGATCACCAAATGTGAAGCATAAGGTACCCTGTAGGTGTCATAGGCCGACTGGGCACATATATAATAAAAGCGTAGTAACAGACAGAATAGAAGCAAGTAGTCACAGAAATCAATGAAAAGTACACAGGATCTAGCGCAGAGGAAAGACAACAAAAACAACATGCAAGGCTAGGAAGAAGAATATATACACAACAGGCACAGGCCATAGCAAGAGACGACCAACCTGGAATCCTCACAAAAACAATATATATATAGATATACAAGTTTTAACAATGGACGGTATACTGGTAACCTCAAGTATAAGGAATGGGAGAGAAGAGTAAGATAGACATGCTCAGAGAACATGAATCAATAACCAAACTAATCATGTCAATATCAAACCAGAACTAACAACGTTGCAGTATATAATCTCAAATCATAACCGTGATAGGGATAGTATCATCATAAAGTAACAAGAGTCTACATAAAGTCCCCTGGCCGCCCATACAACTGAGGAACGCAAACAAGTGAAAACAAAACCCTCTGGCCGCCCATACAACCAGAGCGTACACTTAATAAACAGCAAACAAGGGTGAAACCTCAAACACTGAAAGATATGATGCATGATAACCTCAGGGTGGAATAGAAACTCTGTATGTACCTCTTCCGGTGCCGATCGAGCCCAGCAGGTAGGTTCCATGGAAGGACACTGCCCGTATACCTCTACTCTGTCGTATACCTCCCTCCGGCACACGCAGCATGAAGCCTCAGGACCAGAACAGCAAGGTCCATGGAGGTCCCGAACCCCATACTAAAACTCAGTATCAACACATGTCATCCGGAAGCATGTCCGGGTTCAAGATAGAAACCCAGTCTCGAATATGCATGACCAGATCCTATCCAGGACTAAAGTAGTGGGAAAATGTCTCAAAAACCCCTCCAAGGGTGCCCAAGCGTAACTGGGTCTAAACAGTAGAAAGTCATCTCAGGTGCTCAGTCCGATCGAGGCTAAAATCATCCTAATTTAGTAAGAAAACTCAAATAGTACCCCGACCCTATTGAGTCTAGCGTTAATATTAAAACTGGTGATAGAAGTCATAATTTAACTTTCTTTTACCCCAAGAAGATCCATAAAATAAGTCAAACCATTTTCAATTCATTTCCGTCAAAAATGGGTCCCCGAGGCCATGCAAGGTTTAGAAAACAATTCCAGTAGGCCCAAAGCCAAAACTGTAGTAAAACATGGATAAATCCTCTCTATATGCATGGAAATGAATGATCAACACAAATAGTCGCCTAACAGCTCACAATCAACCTATCGGCCCTGCACAGGCCCGCAGCTACTCAGCAAGCATAACCAGCCTACAAGAATATTTCTATGTCCGGGACTCGCGAACATTCCCAATAACCCACCTTCTATGTTCCAGAGTCAACAAGGCCTCACCGGACCACAAGGGTAAATAAAACGTATCAAGCAAGTACTACAAGCATCGGAGGGATGAAAATAGGCAGACATGAATAAAGCGGTCAAGGTTTGTGGTACCATCCTAATAATCCAACCCAAGGATGTCGGCTAGTACAATTTTATCCAATATATGCTAAGTTTAGGGAGTTTAAACCGTGACCTACCTGTCATCCGACGACATGCTGCTCGAACAATAACATCCAAGCCCGAATCGCTCCGAGAGATCTCGAATGATAATCAAACTATCACAAACATAAATAATACGTTAAAACGAGTCATAATCGGGCCAAACTCTGGGTCAAAAGCGGGCCTGCAGTGCCCACAATCGGAAACCAAAAATAAAAACTCACATTATGATCCTCAATACCATGAGAGTACATGCCCGAGAAATCAAGGAAATTAGGCTACAAATTTGAGCTAAAACAGCCCCTAATGCTAGGAACCCAACAATGGAAAATTCCAAAAAGAAGAATCGGAAATTGGAAAGAATCACCTACCCGAATGGAAGAGTCAAGCCAAGAATGCACTTCTCCCGGACAGAATCTACAACTAAATTTCAAGCTCTAAGGATTCACAACCATGGAGATTTTAGATAATTGGAGAAGACAACTAAGGAGAAGAGGGAAAGCTTACCAAAACACCAACGAAACACGAATTTATCGAGGGTACGGGAATTCTTCTAGGGTGTACTGGTTTGAGCACCTTAGAGAGGGTTTGGGCAAGTTGGAGTTTGAAGAAGTTAAGAGAGAATGGCTGGAAAAATGAAATGAAAAAGTTTTATACTGCCAGGGGTCCTTCATCGCGATCGTGATGGGACCCCTCGCGGACGCGAGGACCACGCTGGCTAGACCATCGCGATCACGAAGGCTAGCCAGGCGATCGTGATGAACAAAGGGGAAGGGAATTTATCGTGATAACGATAGGCAACACGTGATCACGAAGAACAGGAGTCCAGGTGCTTCATCGCGGTCATGAGAGACGACGCTCGCGATCGCGATTAAGGCCTGAGACCTGCACCTGCAACAGCAAAAGTCTGCAACTTTCCAAAACTCGACGGGGCATTCCCGGAACAATTAGAAATCGGTATTCAAAAACTAATACTGCAAACAGAGTGGAAACGATGTTTCGGACTCAACGAAATCGACGAAACTTCTATACCCTAGTTTCAAAGAAATCTTAACCCAAGTCAACACTAACCAACACGCAACCAAACACCCAAAATGAGCCCCGCTCACCCGGAACCTGAACCAACCATCTACCTAACCCAAACTCAACATTCTGGAGTTGATGGAATCGTCAAATTTTGAGTCTAACACTCCGATCATTGAAAGCCACCCAAAGTTACACTTTCAACTCCAAATGGCCTGAAAACAGAGGAAACAACACAAAATCCACACCGAAAGTTCTCAGGCCTCAACTGAAGGTCTAAATAGACCAAACTCAATGTTCCGGAGCTAACGGAACTGTCAGAATTCCATTGTGAGCACGTTAGCTAAGAATGTTGACTAAAGTCAATGATATTCTAAGTTAAAACTCTAAAATAGCAAACGGCCAAAATGACCAAACGAATGACCAGGGCACCGAACTACCGGTCCCAGCAAGACATAAATAATTTGGGACCGCTATAGGAAAACTCTAACAGTACAATAAATGCGTAAATGCAAAGATGGCCAAAAGGGTCATCACAACCTCCACTACTAAAAAGACTTTCGTCCTCGAAAGTCAAGAAGGAAGGAGTACCTGAAGGCTCAAACAACTGCAGATACTGAGCACACAACTCACTCTCGGTCTCCCAAGTAGCCTCCTCGGCCGGATGATGCCTTCACTGAACTTTCACAACCGAAATCTCCCTAGATCTCAATCTCCTGATATCTTGGGCCATAATAGCTATCGGCTCCTCAACAAATGATAAACTCTCATCCAACTGAACCGAATCACAATGCAACACATGAGACTCATCTGGCACATACCGGTGCAACATCAAGACATGAAAAACTGGGTGAACTGCTGAAAACATCAGAGGAAAATCTAGCATGTAGGCAACACTACCAACCCTCTATAGAATCTCAAACGGCCAAATGAACCTGGGGCTAAGCTTGCCCCGCTGACCAAATCTCATCACTTCCTTCACGGGTGATACTCGAAGGAAAACCTAGTCACCAACACTAAACTCCAAGGCACAAAGTCTATGATTAGCGTAGCTCTTCTGCCTACTCTGGGTCGCTCTAAGTCTATCCTGAATGAAACAGACTAGGTTCAAAGAATCTCTAATCAAATCTGTACCATGTGGCCTAGACTCTAAACCATCAAACCAACCAATCGGTGATTTGCAATGCCTACCATACAAGGCCTCGAAAGGTGCCATGTCGATGCTCGAATGAAAGCTATTATTATAAGCAAACTCGGGCAAGGGCACAAACTGATCCCATGAACCTCCAAAGTCAAGTACACAAGCCCGAAGCATGTCCTCCAGGACCTGAATAGTCCTCTCGGACTGGCCATCTGTCTCAGAGTGGAAAGCAGTACTAAACTGAAACTCTGTACCCAAATCTTGCTGAATAGCCCTCCAGAACTTAGATGTAAACTGAGTGTCGCGGTCTGAAATGATAGAAGTTGTGACCTCGTGCAATCGAACAACCTCATGAATGTAGATCTGGGCTAGCCTCTCGGCACCATACGAAGTCTGAACCGGCAAGTAATATGCTGATTTAGTCAGTATATCAACGATCACCCAAATGGAATCAAAACCCCGAGAAGTACGAGGCAAACTAACCACGAAGTCCATGGTAACATCTTCCCACTTCCACTCAGGAATGGAAAGTCGCTGCACCAAGCCAGCCGGTCTCATGTGCTCAAACTTCACCTACTGATAGTTCAAGCACCAAGATACAAACTCTGCTACGTCCCGCTTCATACCACACCACTAGTAAAGTTGTCTTAAATCTCTATACATCTTCGTTATGCCAGGATAAATGGAGTATCTAGAACAATGTGGCTCACAGAGTATCAACTGAATCAAATCACCAACCCTCGAAATGCAAGGTCGACCATCGAACCACAAAATACAATCAGAACCCAAAGTATCCCGGCTAGCCTCACCCCGAATTACCTGATCATGAAGGTCGCACAAACTCTGATCCTCAATCTGTCGGCTCTGAATCTGATCAACTAGAGTGGAACGAACCTCAACACTGGCAATAACTCTGCTAAGATCCAACAAGTAAAGCCTAACCAATCGGTTAGCCAAGGACTGGATGTCCAAGGCCAACGGTCGCTCAAAAACTGAAAGTGAAGCTAGGGTGCCTATACTCACCCTTCCGACTCAAGGCATCCGCTACCACATTTCCCTTGCTCGGATGGTATAGAATAGTGAAATCGTAGTCCTTCAGTAGCTCAACCCATCCCCTCTACCTCGAGTTCAGCTCCCACTGACTCGTAATGTACTAACACTGCGGTGATCGTTGAATATCTCAGAGTGAACTCCATATAAGTAGTGCCTCCAAATCTTGAGCGCGAAGACTATCACCGCCAACTCTAAGTCATGAGTGGGGTAGTTGCGCTCGTGTACCTTCAGCTGCCACGACGCATATGCTATCACTCAACCTGCTGCATCAACACACAACCAAGACCGACCCCTGAAACATCACAATACACATAGAAACTCTGACCCTCAACCAGCAAAGCCAAAACAGGAGCTGAAGTCAATAAGGCCTTAAGCCTCTGAAAGCTATCCTCGCACTGATCCGACCACAGAAATGGAACATCCTTCCTAGTCAGCATAGTCAAGGGTGCTTCTATGGAATAAAATCCCTCAATGAACCATCTGTAGTACCTGGCTAAACCAACAAAGTTGCGAACCTCGGTAGGAGTAGTAGGTCTAGGCCAATCACGAACCACAGAAATCTTACCCGAATAAATCCTAATCCCATCCTTAGACACCACGTGTCCTAGGAATGCAACTGACTCAATCCAAAACTCACACTTTGAGAACTTGGCATAAATCTGATGATCTCTCCAAGTCTGAAGTACAGTCCTCAAGTGCTGCTCATGCTCGTCCCTACTCCTAGAGTATATTAGAATGTCATCAATGAATACTATCATGAACATATCCAAGTACGGGCTAAGCACCCTATAAATCAAATCCATAAAGGTTGCGAGGGCATTAGTCAACCCAAAAGACATCACCAGGAACTCATAGTGGCCATAACGTGTCCTGAATGCAGTCTTAGGGATGTCCTCCACCCTAATCATCAACTGATGGTAGCCGGACCTCAAATCGATCTTCAAAAACACGGCTGAACCCTGAAGCTGATCAAATAAGTCATCTCCTCGGCATCAAATACTTATTCTTCATTGTCACATTATTCAGTTATTGGTAATCAATACACATCCGCATCGACCCATCCTTCTTCTTTATGAAAAGAACAGGAGCACCCTAAGGGGACACACTCGGTCTAATAAACCCCTTAGCTAACAAATTCTGGAGCTGCTCCTTAAGCTCTCTCAACTCAGCAGGAGCCATACGGTAGGGAGGAATAGAAATGGGGCTGGTGCCCGGCTCTAACTCAATGGCAAAATCAACATCTCTCTTAGGTGGAAGTCCGGGTAGGTTAGTAGGAAATATATCTAGGAAGTCTCTAACCACAGGAATAGACTCAAGAGACAAAGGGTCAGCAGTAGTATCTCGAACATATGCTAGATAAGCTAAACACCCATGGGAAATCAACTTCCTAGCTCAAAGGCAAGAGATGATCCCAGACGGTGCGCGGCTGACAGAACCCTGCCACACAACCGGGGATACACCAGGCACGGCTATGGTAATAATTTTGGCATAACAATCCAAAACCGCACGGTTAGGGGATAACCAGTCCATGCCCAGTATCACATCAAAATCTAACATGTCAAGGATCATCAAATCAGCCCAAGTCTCCAAATCACCAACAGATATCTTGCAAGATCTCACAATCCGATCCACTACTAAAGAATCTCCTACTGGGGTCAAAACAGAAACATGAACAGATAATGCTCACTAGCCAACCTCAAACAAGGCAGAGAGTACGCAGATACATATGAACAAGTGGATCCAAGATCAAATAAAGTTGTAGAATACTAATGGCACACAGAAATCATACTTGTAATCACAGCATCCGGGGCCTCTGCCTTCAGTCTCTCGGGGACCACATAGAAGTAATGACGACCTCCACCTGCCCGACTGTCATCCCTACCACCTACTCTGCCACGTGGAGCACCACCTCTACCCTAACTTCCACCTCTTCAAGTCGGCGGAGCGGCTGGCTGTACTGTACCCTTCTAGGGGCGATCTCTAGCAAAATAACCAACAATACCATAGGTGAAACAAGCCCCTGACGACCTACTCGGTCGGGATGAACCGGAAGAACTCGTATTGCCACCATGGCCTGATGCCCCAGAAGTTGTACCCCTCGAAGACTGACCGTTGTAGCCCTGATGGTTGCTCTGACCCTGCTCAAACTGGGTACTACCAGAAGTCTGAAGTGAAGCCTGAACCGATCGGCTGGACTAACCCTGGTGTTGTTGTGGCTGATAACCCTGGCCCCACTGGCCTGAACCTCTACCACCATGTATGGAACCACTGTAGCCACCCCGATGTCGAGGCCTCTTATATCTGGTCCCCTGATCATGTCGCTGTAAGTCCTCCACAGTATGAGCATAGTCTGCGATAGCCTAAAATAACCGACCACTGATAACCAATATCTCAGTTGGTTGCCTAATCTCTGGCCTCAAACCCCATATAAATCTGTGAATCCTATCTGCCTCGGTAGGAATGATCATAGCTTTAAATCGTGCTAGCTGATGAAAATAGGTCTCATACCTGAGACAGTCATAGAATCCTGAGCAAGTCTAGTGAACTCCTCTCTCCGATGCTCTCTGTCACTCTGTGGCAAGAAGTTGGCCATAAAGGCCTCGTAGAACTCGGACCAGGTCAAAGGAGGTGACGTAGAGGGTCTGCAAGCAGTCTGTACCCTCCACCATAACTTCACTGGACCCTCCAACTGATAAGTAGTATAGCCAACCCCGTGAGTCTCCAACAACCCCAAATGATGCAACATATTCTCACAGGTAGTAATAAAATCGTGTGGGTCCTGACCCGGTGTACCAGTAAATCTCGGTGGTGCCAACCTCAAAAATCTATCCAAGGCCTTCTTCTCTCCATCTATCATAGTTGGGCGAGGAGCAAGAGGTTGTGCAACCGAAGGGACCAGAATAACCTCGGTATAGGAAGCCGCAGTAGCAGGCTCCGCTCCTGAACTCTGAACACCTAGGGCTGCCCCTTGAGCGAGATTAGGTGCTACCTCAAGGTCTCTCCTCAATCATACCTAGAAGCTGAACAAGTAAACCCCTAATATTCGAAGAGTGAGCTGGGGCTGAAGCTGGCACAGAAACTGATGCTGGAACTGTTGGAACCTAGGCTATCCCCGGGTCCATGTGCTACTGCTCAGGAGAAAACTCGGGCTCATTATCATACTCGGGCTCTACCTCAACTCTAGCAGCACTAGAAGGTGTCGCTGCTCTGGGGCGTCCACGACCCCTACCTCTAGCATTGCGACCACCCCGACCCCTAGCTGGAGTCGAAGGTGCAGGGGCAGGAGGTTCTCCTCCGCCAGAAGCTGAAGATCTTGTACGAACCATCTGCAGAATAGTGAACCAGAATAAGTGAGATTTCCAAAAACTTTCAATGGTACTACGCACGAGATAGAAACAAGAAAAGTCCAATTTTTACTAGGATGTCACAATAGCCTCCCGAAGATTGAGTACAGACGTCTCCGCCCCTATCCGCAAGACTATACTCAATATTGGCTCTTATACAGATGACATCGGTGAACCTAGGTCTTACCAACCTGTCACGACCCAATTTCTCAGTCATGAAGGCACCTATAACCCCCTAGTAGGCAAATCAATCCACATAGCACAGAACGGTTAGTAATGGGAAACATTCTATCAACTTAACAGAAGAGAAGTTTAATAAGCGGAAGCAGGGGAACAAGATGCAGAAAATAGCTAAAATGAGTAATATATACAATACGAAAGCCAAACCAAACCCAAAACCTGCTATTATAGCGTATAAGAGCCGGATCTACATAAGGAATACAAGGGGTCCAAAAACAATATATACAAAGTTATCTCCGATTAGAAATAGAGTACATAATCAAAAGATAAACTAGAAACTAAGCTTCGTTCACCAAGAGCTCACCCTCAGTCACGAATATCATAAAAGAAGCTCTTTGCACGAGTCTCCATGAGCTAATGGCGATGGCCCACACTAGGATCTGCACTAGAAGATGCAGAGTGTAGTATGAGCACCAAATGCGAAACATAAGATACCCAGTAGGTATCATAGGCCGACTGGGCACATATAAGATAAAAGCGTAGTAACAGACAGAATAGAAGCAAGTAGTCACAGAAATCAACGAAAAGTACACAGGATCTAGCCCAAAGGGAAGACAACAGAAACAACATGCAAGGCTAGCAAGTAGAATATATACACAACAGGCAAAGGTCATAGTAAGAGACGATGCACATGGGATCCTCGCAAAAATAATATATATATATATATATATACAAGTTTTAACAATGGACGGTATACTGGTAACCTCAAGTATAAGGAATGGGAGAGAAAAGTAAGATAGACATGCTCGGAGAACAGGAATCAACAACCAAACTAATCATGTCAATCTCAAACCAGAACTAACAACGTTGCAGTATATAATCTCAAATCATAACCGTGACAGGGATAGTATCATGATAAAGTAACAAGAGTCTACCTACAGTCCCCCGGCCACCCATACAACCGAGGAACGCAAACAAGTGAAAACAAAACCCTCCAGCCTCCCATACAACCAGAGCATACACTCAACAAATAGCAAACAAGGGTGGAACCTCAAACACTGAAAGATATGATGCATGATAACCTCAGGCTGGAACAGAAACTCTGTATATACCTTCTCCGGTGTCGATCCGGCCCAGAAGGTAGGTTCCATGGAAGGACATTGTTCATATACTTCTACTCCGCCGTATACCCTCCCTCTGGCACACGCATCTCAAATGCCCAGGCTCGGAACGACAAGGTCTATGGAGGTCCCGGACCCCATACTGAAACTCAGTATCAACACATGTCATCCGGAAGCAAGTCCGGGTTCAAGATAGAGACCCAGCCTGGACTATACATGCCCAAACCTTGTCAGGACTAAAGTAGTGGGAAAATGTCTCAAAAACACTTCCAAGGGTACCTGGGCGTAACCGAGTCTAAACAGTAGAAAGTCATCTCAGGTTCTCAGTCCGACCGAGGCTAAAATCATCCCAATTTAGTAAGAAAACTCAACTAGCACCCCGACCCTGCCGAGTCTAGCATTAATAGTAAAATTGGTGATAGAAGTCATAATTTAACTTTCTTTTACCCCAAGAAGATCCACAAGATAAGTCACACCATTTCCAATTTATTTCCATCAAAAAAGGGGCCCCGGGGCCATGCAAAGTTTAGAAAATAATTCCAGTAAGCCCGAAACCAAAACTGTAGCAAAACATGGATAAATCCTCTTTATATACATGGAATTGAATGCTCAACACAAATGGCCGCCCAACAGCTCAGAATCAACCTATCAGCCCTGCATAGGCCCACAGCTACTCAGCAAGCATAACCAGCCAAGAAGGATATTTCTATGTCCGGTACTCGCGGACATTCCTAATAACCCACCTTCTATGTTCCAGTGTCAACAAGGCCTCACCGGACTGCAAGGGTAAATAAAACGTATTAAGCAACTACTACAAGCATCGGTGGAAGGAATATAGGTAGACATGAATAAAGCGATCAAGGTCTGTGGTACCAACCTAATAATCCAACCCAAGTATGTCGGCTAGTATAATTTTATCCGATATATGCCAAGTCTAGGGAGTTTAAATCGTAACCTACCCGTCGTCCAACTACAAGCTACCCGAACAACAACGTCCAAGCCTGAATTGCTCAGAGAGATCCTGAATGATAATCAAACTATCACAAACATAAATAATACTTTAAAATGAGTCTAACGATACCTATATCACTATAATTTTAGCCGGGTCAAAATCTGGGTCAAAAGCGGGCCCGCGATACCCACAACACGAAACCAAAAATGAAAACTCGCATTATGATCCTCAAGACCATAAGAGTACATGCCCGTGAAATCAAGGAAATTGGGCTACAAATTCAAGCTAAAATATCCCCTAATGCTAGGAACCCAACAATGAAAATTTCAGAAAGAAGAATCAGAAATGGCAAGAATCACCTACCCGAATGGAAGAGTCAAGCCAAGAATGTCGATAAGGGCGAGCCTGCCAAGAATGTACTTCTCCCAGACAGAATCTACAACCAAATTTTGAGCTCCAAGGATTCACAACAATGGAGATTTTAGATAACTGGAGAAGACAACTAAGGAGAAGAGGGAAAGCTTACCAAAACACCAAGGGAACACGAATATATCGAGGGTACGGAATTCTTCAAGGGTGTACTGGTTTGAGAAGATTAGAGAGGGTTTGGGAGAGTTGGAGTTGGAAGAAGTTGAGAGAGAATGGCTGGAAAAACAAAATGAAAGTTTTATACTGTTAGGGGTCCTTCATCGCGATCGTGATGGGACCCCTCGCTATCGCAAGGACCACGCTGGCTAGACCAACGCGATCGCGAAGGCTAGCCACTCTGTCGTGATGAACAAAGGGGAAGGGACTTTATCGCGATCGCGACAGGCAATCACCCAATCGCGAAGAATAGGAGTCCAGGTCCTTCATCACGGTCGTGAGGGACGAGGCTCGCGATTGCGATTAAGGCCTGAGGCCTGCACCTGCAATAGCAAAAGTTTACAACTTTCCAAAACTTGATGGGGAATTTCGGGCATAATCAAAAAACGGTATTCAAAAACCAATACTGTAAACAGAGTGGAAACGACATTCTGGACTCAACGAAATTGATGAAACTTCCATACGAGGTCGTTTCGGAGAAATATTAACCCAAGTCAACACTAACCAACACATAACCAAACACCCAAAATGAGCCTGGCTCACCTGAAACTCGAACCAACCATCTACCTAACCCAAACTCCACATTTCGGAGCTGATGGAATCATCTGATTTCGAATCCGATACTTCGATCATCGAAATCCATCCAAAGTTACACTTTTAACTCCAAATGGCCTGAAAAAAGAAGAAACAACACAAAATCCACACCAAAAGTTCTCAGGCCTCAACTGAAGGTCCAACAAACTCAATGTTTCGGAGCTAACGAAACTGTCAGAATTTCGAGCACGTTAGCTAAGAATGTTGACTAAAGTCAATGATATTCTAAGTTAAAGCTCTAAAACAGGCAAATGGCCAAAATGACCAAACGAATGACCAGGGCACCAAACTACCTATCCTAGCAAGCCATAAATGACTTGGAGCCGCTATAGAAAAGCTCCAACAGTACAATAAATGCATAAACGAGAAGATGACCAAAAGGGTTATCACAGATAAACGGGTGTGGGATCAATTAGCTAAAGTTCCCGATCCTTATTTTCCTGAATTAGTATAATAGTTTTATGCATCCTACCGAGCCAGGAAAGATATTCTAAAGCATAAGGGTCCCGAAGACAAGATACTATGTCTACAAGCAGTCCTAGTTCAGGGAAAAGAGATTGATATTACCCCCAATGCCATAAACTCTACAATTTGGGGTGATGAACCTTGTTCTCCATCAGGGTTTGCCAGATGTTTAGCCTCACGAGACAACCAATATGCTTGGGTAGACAGTGTCATTACTGAAGGCCAACCTTTTTGGACAGCGTCTAAAGGTCATATCTCCAGGCAAGATCTTAAGTTTAGGCCCAGATGTGGTTAGATTTCGTTTGCACCCAGATTATTCCATCAAAGAACAACACCCATATTTCCATTGAGTAGCTATTCTCATCGCATGTATTATGTCTGGTATTTGCATCAATGAAGGGGAAATTATTGTTGAATAATTCAAAAGAAAAGCTAGACAATAGTCCACTTCTATGCCCTTCCTTGTTCCCATTAGTAAGTTGTGTATGCTAGCAATGTGTTCGCTATTCTGTCCATTGGAAAAAACTCGCCGAGCTTAGGGCATGATTGATTTTGCTAACAAGAGGGATAAAGATGCCCCATCAGTCAAGCGGCAAAGTCTCTCTACCAATTCAAATGTATCGAAAGGTACAGGTCCTACTCTTATTGCCTCACATGATCATATAGATGGTCCAATTTATACCCCTGGGGTATCGAGCCACACCCACAATGAGCCTCTATCACTTTACCTATCTCAAGCACTGGATACTTCTTTATCATGTGGGTTACTCAAGCTTGATCATATGGCATGTAGCAACGATGATCTTTTGCACAAAATAGCTAGAGATATCCTAGCCATGATCCATAATGCAATCAAAGCAGCTTTAAAGTCAGTAGTGACTAACTTTGAGCAAACTTTGCGCTAGGATTGACACAGTGGAAGAAGATGTGTGTGAACTCAGGAAAAAAGTACCCTGGACCACATCAAAGGTCCCATATTTGGACCTAAATCTACCAGCTCCTACTTCATCCTCACCTTCTAGGGATAAAATCCCTCCTGATGATTGGTGCATGAGTGGAAACTCGATAGATAATATGGGAACATCCGAAATACAAAAGTGTTTAATCCAAACATGTGTGCCACAAAGCACCCAGATCCACTTGTGCAAGATCAGCCGAAATTCCACTTGTCTCATATAGCAGACAGAGACTCTCGTACTAAGCCCAACTACGTCACTCCTCCTCCCTCCTATCATGAGTTGATGACACTTCCATACAAGTGGGAAATTAATGACCCTTATGGACCCTTCAGGTTAGATGCAACCCATTGATTCCTTCGGTGGATGGATTTCAGATAGACCTAGAGCATGCATACATTCCACCACTATCCAAGCCTCCGAGAGCACAACATCGATATTATTTGAGAAGGCATCATCGTCAGCCTTAGAGTCCCCAGGGAGTTCCGGCACTTATTCTATTTATATAACTTTTTGTGTATTGAGGGCAATGCTTTAGTTTAGTTGAAGGTGTCATTATTATTTAAAACCATTGTGAAGAATGTTTTAATTGACAAATTGCCTTGTGCTTGATATTGCACCCTTCTCAGGCTTGATACATTTATTATATTTTGAATGAGTTGTCATATCGCTGGGTTAGTCTTCCACGCTCAATTGTCTCACTACCCGTGCTTTGTAAATGCGCTTGGTGCCTACGCAAAACCTCGTTCTCTATTGTTCCATGAAGCACAGAACTCATCATTGCCTTTGTTAATAGTAGTTAGTTCAATAAACTCTGAGGGTTTTCTTGATATCACGGTTCTTTCCCAATAAGCAAATGATTTTCTTTTGATTATTTTTGTGTCAAACCAGGTTGGCATTTCCCTATGATAGATTGAGAGGAGACTTTCTTAAGAGAAAATGCCATTTAATTGAGTTTGTATGTTGCTTGTCTCGAAATGGACCCACCAAATATTTTGTTGGCAAGAGTTTGCAAATTGATGAAAATAGGGAAAAATATTTTTCACTGAAGCATTCTCTTGTCATGACTTGCATATTCTTCATTGGGCTTGATTGATTCACAAACTAGTGTGTAGAACTCGAAATAGCTTATCAAAAGTCATTTATCCTAATTGATTTTTGAGACTAGTTGTGAAATTCTTGTGTTGTGATGCCTTGTGTGGTAAGATTTTACTTCGTTCTTGTGTATGCGTATAGTTTAGAACTTACCCCAAATGTGATTCAAGGTGAAATCCTAGCCGTTATCGAGCTTGGAAGATGACCTTAGGCCTTTTTGGAATAGCGACTTTACCCAAATTGACTTCCCTTAACATTGATCCTAGTAAGCCCCTCTGAGCTTATAACTTTTCTTTGGCACCTTGTTAAACACCTTAACCCTTTTTGGATCCTTTATCTTTGCACCCATCCTCCCTAATAGCTAGAAAGTGAAATGTAGGCTAAAAGCCTAAGTTTGGGAGGGGTGGGAATTAAAATGTTGACATAGGCAAAAACCTAAGTTTAGGGGTGTATGCACGAAATGTGGAAAAGAAAAGGAGTTGTGCTTCAATGCAAGGTAGCACCTTAATTTTACAATGAAAATTGCTCCAAAGTGTTCAATGTAGTGAATGAATGGAAAAGAAAGGAAGAAGTTTGTGCTACCAAATGAGTTTAACAAAAGGATGTTGAATGAATAAGTTGATAGGGAAGCTTGGGGTGTGAGAGGGAGAAATAAAGTAAAGTAAATGTTCAAAAATATGAGTAGTGCATTGAATGATTACGAATAGTGTTAGGGAGGTTTAGTCACTTGAGCCAAATGTAATCCTCACCTTAACCCTAGCAAACATCGTTGCCCACAAGTCCTTAGTGATTCTGAGCTTGATAACTCTATATTAGTGGTGAATTACATAAAGGGCAAGCCTATGGTTCAATATGTGTACTCAAACTTCTTTGAGAGACTGAGAGTCTTTTTATCTCTTATAATCCTTATATTATGAATTGCATAATTGTGAGTGGAATTCTCTCTTGTGGAGTGGCATCACACACTTGAAATAAATAATCAAATCTCTATTCCAATTGAGAGGAATGAATGAGACAAGTTGTATGGCGAATCTCGAGGCAAACCTTGAAGGTTAATACCAATGACATGAGAAGCTTGATAATCTTATTTTGAATAAGAAATCCCCTTCTTGTGAATGAAAAGTGAAGTCTTTGGATATGAGTTTTTAAAATGAGTACTTTCCTTGAGATTATGGTGATACCAATTGAGATGAGCATCATCTTTGAGTCTTTTTGTTTTTGAGTCTGTTATTTATTATTTTCTTGAGTTTTTGAGTTGGTATAATCTTGTGTACAGCCTTGTATTTTGAGAATCTGTTTCAATCCCTACCTTGTGAGTATCTTGCTTGAGGACAAGCAATAGCTCAAGTTTAGGAGTTTGATAAGTTGGTAATCTATCACCTTATTGAGCCTTTATTAATGAATTATTGTCATATTTTGATGAGAATTAGACGTGCTTATTGCCTTTATTGTCATAAATGCAGGTACTCTTAGTCAAACGAAGAAAGAAAAGGATTTGAACCCAAAAGAGCTTAAAATAGAGTTAAAGTGCGAAGATGATCAGAAGCGAAAGAATCTTTTAAGAGGGGCAAAGTGACATGCAAGTGGAAAGAGGTCACCTGCACTTTGCAAGTGTCAACGCACATGAGAGATCAGATACTGCTTGAGCAGTCAGCTACATATGAGATGCACAATTCCAAGGGCAATCACCCTTCCGTTCGCACCTGACATCGCACATCACTTGGACATCACTGCCTGGGAAGTTGGGCACCAAGGAGCGGCCGCAGGTGCCTTCATCCCTCGTTTCACACATGCCCCGAATTGCAATTTTGTCTAATTGTGTATGACGCATTTGGAAAAATTCTAAAATCCTTTTGGGATTTGTACCAAGGATATTGAGTAGTTTTTACTTTTCCAAGGAAGATAGTTGAGAGAGTACAATTTTTCTCTTCTTCTTCTCTAGTGAAAAACACCATTGTAGATAATTTAGAGCTTGGAATTTGAATTTAGCTTGCATAATGAATGGAATTTTGAAAAATCCATTTGGTATCTTCTCTTATTCCTTTATTATGAGTAGATAACCTCAATTCTAGAGGGGGGGGTGTATGATGAGTGTTTGAATTTGGGAATGGGTGTTGATTATTTATGCTTATAATTGATTATTGAGTATGGGTCTATTGAATTCTTTATATTTTAATTATAAAATTGATGGTTGCAAACATTAATTTAATTTACTAATTGTGTTCTTGCTTGGAAAAGAAGATCTTCAATTGAGTAAGAATCCAATAGTAGGGATTTAGGATTTTCACCATAAATTGAAGCTAGAAATAGCTTGATTATAGGAAATTCTCATCTAAGAGTCAAATCTAGAGATAGTTTGATTCACCTAAGCATTAATTGATTTGTTTGATGTTAAAACTATGGGGCTTGAAATAATACCATAATAATAATATTTGGTAGGCTAAAAAACTACTAAGTATATCTTAAACCAAGCTACCCATGTTATTAATCGAATGTTTGCTTGAATAATCAATCCATATCCCATTGTATGACCCCATCGAATGCACACTCCTAGGATTCCTCTCTTGATTTAAAACTCTTGTGTTTACTTCGTTAAGTTGTTATAGTTTGAATTTGGATTTCCCAAACCTTTTCCCCCCATATTACTTTGTTTGTTCGGATAATTTCTTACTCTAGTGAATTGATATTCGACGTTTAGTGGCAAGTCATCGTTCCATTCTCTATGGATTCAACCCTGACATATGTTGGGTTACTTATTGTTTTGCTTGGCGATCATTACTACCTCCTTCGAGAGAGTGGTTTTGAACGTTGTCATCTAGGCTGGGTCAAATCACATTCGTGACATATCCTTCACGTTTGCAAAGAAGAAACTTCACCTGGCAGATTGAAATTCCCATTTTCGGCCATAAACCCCATAACAGAATTTTTGGAGCTTGGGAACACAATTTTGAGAAATTCAAAAGGTGGTTTTTGAGATTTCTTTGTTGGGTAGGTTTCTAAACTAATATTTTATCAATTTTCAATGATTATTTCATGATTTTACTTTCAAGTGTTGGTTTTTCAACTTGGAAATTTGATGTTTTTCTGGTAAAGTTAAAGAATGATATTTTGATGATTACTAGCTCAATTTTAACTCTATTTTTGATAAAATTTCATATGTGAACTCCATAATTTATGGATAAAGTAATTTTCAAATAAATTTTCAATTTTGCCCTTTTGGGCTGAGGGTTGACCTTTGGGTTGACTTTTGTTCTCGGAATTTAAGTTTAGCAATATGAGTGTCTATAATTTTGTATTCTTATGTAGAATTCGTATTTGAATAGATTGGACTCGTTCAGAGGCAATTCAGAAGGGCAAGGCTTTGGGTTGATTTTTATGGGTCTTTTATTAAGGCAGGTTGAGACTTTTTTTGACTCTTTTTCAAAGTGCTTATGTGTTAATTTTGTATACGGAGAGTAATGTAGATGGGGGTCCTATATAGATGAGGTGAAGAGCATCTATATGGGTTTCGATATGTTATAAAGGGGTTAAAAAACATAAAATACTTGTCGTGAATTATCTATTCTCCCCTGTTCTTGATTGATGAATTGAGTATGGCCTTGTGAGCCTGAATCAAGGTAATTGTGTTGTTTGGCCCTGTGAGCCCGGACTGAGATATTTGTGTCATCCCTTACCATTATATTTTATTCATCATATTCATATTCTAGCACTGTGAAATTGATATTTTGGGAAAGATTGATTTGAAATGACTTATATACCTGATGGGAAAGTATTTTAGGTGTATTTCACAATTTTTGACTTGTATGCCTGATGGGTAAGTATTTCAGGTTGGTTTTACTTATTTTGATCTACACACCAGGAAGGAAAGATGTATGATTTTGACATATCTTAGGAGATTTATGATTGAGGGCATGCTTATATCTAGTTGCTATGATAATTATTCCCATGTGTCTAAAGCATCTCATTATATTTCATAACGAATTTACATGCATACTATTGGTTGTATCATATGGTTACTCTCTGATGGTCTTCGGGCAGGACCCGGAGGTTTTGAGACATAAGACTCATATATTACTCTCTGATGGCTTTAGGATAGGATCTGGATTGAGTTCTTTCAAGGGCCCAAAGGGGTAGGAACCGGAGGGAGTATATAGACCACGCGAGTCCCCTATAGGTCCCAGCTAGCTCTATAGGGCAACGGTTGTTTATTGTAGCATACATTGCATTATATTACATTCATTCTCATTATTTCTATTTGTTTGTTTGTTGCAATTGTATGTTGTGATTGGTGGATTATCGTTGTTGAACTGGAATGGCTAAATGAGGACTTGAATAGTGATTTTTGCTCTATTATCGTGAATATCTGCTAGTCTAGGATGGTTTTCCTGTGTGCAGGTGTTGGGAGTTATTATTGATATTAGTGTTTTAAGTGGTCCTCGCCACCACTTTGACTTAGGGTCAGTCAAGAATGTTGTTGAGTACACGTGATCCCATACTCATGCTTGTTTATTTCTGCACCTTACGTGCAGGTACTGAACCGGTGCTTCTTAGACGCTAATTTTGTGCTTGCATTGGTGACCTACTACAGAGACTCTTGATGTAGCTGCTGATGATTTTAGCGATTATTGTATCTCCCTCTATCTTAGTCTAAGGCTTATTTTGCATTATGAGATACTTTTGGACTCTTTTGTTGTATTCTTTACTTAGAAGCTTGCACCTTGTGACATCTAGATTTTGGAGATTGGATATTGTCCTTAGTATTAAAAATCATACCGGCGTAGTACCCAACCCCTCAACCAATATGAACCTGTGATTCCAAATCTCTATCTCTCAAGATATAACACAGTGCGCTAATCACACATACATTTATCATTACAAGTTCTTTAACCATTTTCAAGGTACATAGCTTATTCATTCAAGCATTAATATGATCACAATCATCAACTCAAATATGTATGAAGACCAGTCACAAGTTATAAAATTTAAACACATACAAGTACTAAATCAAGTCTCAACTCCAATTAAATTGTAACATACCTCAACTAAAGAATATTGAATCACGAGCTACCTTGCAATAGTCTTGCCCTTCCTCAATGCTTCAGAGCGTTCAAAGTCTAGATAGACAAACAACGAAGAGTAATTAATCATTTACTCTTTCATTTTAGGTCTTGAAAATTTAACCCACCAATTCTACCCTTACTCGAGGTCTTTAGCGTTCTCCAAGAGTCAATTAAACATCAACTAGCCCCACATTATTCATATGATCACTATACATGGAGTTTTTACTCCAATTCCCCCTTCTTAAGCAATTTTTATGCTAAAGGTCACACCTTTATGGAATTCAAGGTTCCTAATTCACTCTAATCATGTTTAGAAATACTAAGTTCATGCTAGAAAATATTAAATAATAACCAAGGATCAAGTCTAGGTGAATCTCCATATATCTGATTCTTCCTAAACAAGAAAAAAAAGTTTAGGTGAATTTACACCTATCCATAGGATTTTTTTCACTTTTCATGCATTTAGGGCTCCAACCCAAGAATTCCACCATTAATCCATAATCTAATGGTTCTACAAGGATTAACAAATGTTAAACGAAAAGATTTACAGAAGAACTTACCTTGAATGAAGGAGAACACCCTATCCTTGGGAAAATCACCTTCTTGGATCTTTAGAATTAGTTTTGGGAGTTTGTGAACTAAAACTCAGAAAACTGCCTTAAGTCAGGTAAGTTGGCCTTGTCTCTCACTGCAACGGTCGCTTTCTCGCTACGGTGAGACCACTGTGGCGAGACTTGGCTCACTACGGTGAGCTCTGATGACTTGCCTAACTCGCTATGGCAGAACTGTGCCGCTACGGTGGACTCAAAAACTAGAAACTCAGAAACTCACCCAAAACTCCCCATTTCACAACACACACTTTAATTCAAGACATCACAAATCAATTCTCAAATGGTAACCATCATAACCAGAGTTTTATGAACTCGTTTACCATCCTAAAACTTCCTACGGGGCTATACACCCGTCAACTATCCATCAATGGACACCACCTTATCAAGTATTACACCACAAGATATAATTCATCTCTAAGGCACAAAATGTCATATTTTCATCAAAACCCACTCTTGCTTGAGATTTTACCAACTCTCATTCTAGGAATAACTCTAGCCGAGAACTTACACCCCAAACCACACTATAATAATGGGATGGATTGTTACCTCAGATACCTGAGTTAGAAAAAATTGTGGATACTTGTTATGTATGTCTGTTTTGGTCTCCCAAGTGGCCTCCTCAAGAGGATGGTTCTTCCACAAGACTTTCACGGATGCAATCTCTTTAATTCTTAATTTTTGTACATCTCTATCAAGGATAGCAACAGGTTCCTTTTGTAGGCTACCATCCCCACAACCTTAAGAATCTCAAATGGTCCAATGTACCTTGGACTAAGTTTACCACGCTTACCGAATCTCATAACACCCTTCATGGGTGAGACTTTGAGCAATACTTGCTCACCTTCCATGAAATGCACATCCCTTACTTTTCTATCCACATATTCCTTTTGCTTGCTTTGATCAGCTAGAAGATTCTCTTGGATGAATTCCATATTTTCGGTAGAATATCTCAGAAGATCAATACCCCACGATATCATCTCAACTGCATCAAACCAACTAATGAGAGATCTACATATCCTCCGATACAATGCCTCGAATGGAGCCTATGTATGCTTGAATGGTAGCTACTATTATATACAAATTCCACCAAAGGTAGATATTGGCCCCGATGACCTCCGAAATGCATCACGCATGCACGGAGCATGTCTTCCAACACCTGAATTATCCACTCAGACTGCCCGTAGATCTTAGGGTGAAAGGTTATACTAAGGTCCAACCTAGTACCCAACTCTTCATGCAACTTTCCCAAAAGCTAGAGGTAAACTGAGTACCCTATCCGAAATGATGGAAATAGGAACCCATGCTGCCGAACAACTTCCTTGAGATAAACCTTGTCTAACTTTGCCACATTGTAAGTCACCTGGACTGGAATGAAGTGAGCAGACTTTATCAGCTTGTCCATAATAACCCAGATAGAATCATACTTCCCCAAAGTCTTGGGAAGACCAACCACAAAATCCATAGCTATCCTCTCCCACTTTCATTTAGGAATAGGCATCCTCTGAAGAGTACCACCAGGCTTTTGATCTTCGTACTTCACCTGCTGGCAATTTTGAAACATCAACTATGTCTCTTTTCATTCGCCCCCACCAATAGTGCTGCTTCAAATTGCGATACATCTTGGTCACACCAGGATGTATAGAACACTTCAAACAATAAGCTTCAGCTAATATAGTAAAAATCAAATCATCAACATAGGGTACATAAAATTGCCCCTTGATTCTCAGAACACCCTCATCATCAATCATGGTCTCATTGGCCTCACCCTGCAAAACCTTATCATGGATTTTGCTCAACTTAGCATCCTTGAATTATTTTTCCTTAATCTACTCAAGAAATGAGGACCTGGCCTCAACACATGCTAACAGTTCACCCTTCTCAGACACTTCAAGCCTCATAAAATTCTTAGCTAGAGTCTGAATCTCTCTAGCCAACGGACATCTGGTAGTCTTAAAATAGGCCAAGTTGCCCATACTTTCAGATTTCCTACTCAATGTGTCGGCTTCCATATTGGCCTTACCCGTATGGTATAAGATGATAATATCATAATCTTTAAGCAATTCCATCCACCTACGCTACCTCAAATTTAAATCCTTTTGTGTGAATACATTGTTGTTTGATATTATGTGTTGAAAAAATATATTGAGCTAAAACTAAGAGCACTGAGTTATAATTGTGGAAGTGAGGTGGACATAGATCCCCGTGAGATATAACTGTTGAGAGAGTGAATACTTGAATTGTTATTATAAAATTATGTGACTTTTATGAATTGTTATAGAGCTTGTTTGGTTGACTTGAGGTGATCATTTGTTGACTGAATTGTTTGTTAAGTGTTGAAGTATATTTCTACTTGTTATTTGATTTAAATGTATACTTATTCTAAATTAGGTCAACCTATGATGCCTACCAGTACATAGTGGTTTGTACTGATACTACCATGTACTCATCTTTTATTGAGTGCATACCGTGTTCAAGAGCCTCGATGCAACCTCACATCTAGCCAGGATAGTTGATTTCGATCCAAGGGTGAGCACTACATCTTCAGGTTTTCATGGATCTTCACTTGGGTCATTGTCCTTCTTTTGGACGATGAAACTCTTTTTACTTTGATTAGTTTGGATATCTTAGACATATTTGGTTTTGTTTAGAGTTCTCGTACAATGACTTTCGGGTCCTGGGGAAAATGTAATAGATAGTGATTTCTTCTGCACTTAGATTATCTTATTCTTATTTAGTTAATTACTTTAATAGAGTTGGTTTTATTGCTACATTGGCTAAAAATAGTTAATTTATTAGGTTAAGATTTGGGTTAGATGGTTCTCCTACCAGAGGATTAGTATGGGTGCCACTCATGGCTAGTTGGGTTGTGCCACTCCTCCAAACACACACCCTTGAAATAATCTATTCTCGATTAATGACCTCAAGGTTCATTATTTGAGAATTAAGAAATAACAAGCACAAAACAGTCTATGGGATGCATCAAAGAGTGAGGAACTTGAAAATACTAACAAGACATTTTTGTTGCGAAGTAAACTACTACTCCCTTTCTTATAAATTACAATTTTCAAGAGGTACTAAATTTGGAACTTCAAAATGATAGTCGAGGCACATTTAAAAGGTGACAATCTATTCAAAATCGAGAATATGCACCTCTTATATTAAGTAACCGATGGTAAACTACTCAAGTTTAAATTCTCCTATTCCCCTTTTTTTTTAAATGAAAATGATAAGGAGCTTGTTCTTGGTTCGAAATTAAAAAGCTTTAAACAAACTTTAAGCTTCCTTTAAGATGACAAATGAGCAAAAGTGACAATCCACCACACTTCTCCCCAATGTTGCAGATTACTATTCAATTTAAAACGAGAATGAAAATCAAAGTTCAAACTTAGACCAAATGATTGTTATTTCTTTGATGAATTTTCAAACTCGGACTTTGTTTTTTAGAGGAAGAAAAGTAACATTACTGATTTATAATGCACACTTAGCCACAGAACTGTTAAAATAATCCCCTGATTACTTACTAGACTAAAAAATGTGATCGAAGTAGCTATACAACAACACATACGTCCAGTCTTGAAATAAATCCAAAATATGCAAGAAAGGAAATTAGTTTCTAATTTTTGAAGACTAGCTCGAACGAAGTCTTGAAATAAATCCAAATATGCAAGAAAGGAAATTAGTTTCTAATTTTTGAAGACTAGCTCGAACGAGAAACACGCTAGAAGATTCACACCACACGAAATGTTTTGTGAATTTTAAACAATGAAGAAGCTGAAGGTTAGTCACTTTTAGATTAGATAATACTTTGTCAAAGGTTCAACCTATATCTACTCAGAATCATATATACCACATATTCATACGTAAACACCCACATATTTGACACACATGAAGATAAAAGCAACCTCAAAACTTATTTTTTGTAGGCAGTAAGCAGTAACATCAACGCTCTTTTGAAAACAAAATAAATTTCACGTGCACATGCTTCTACAGAAAATAGACCACACAAAAGATAATAAGGAAAAGTGAGGAGAGAATTTTACCTTATGTTGGGCAGCAAATCAAAGCTTTAACGTCAAGATTCGAACTCGAACTTGATTCAAACCAGAAGACCAGAGAACAAAGGAAAACAATGAGAAAGAGAAGTAGCAAAAACTGATTCTGAATGAGTCTCTGTGTGTGATTTTTGAACCACTTTCAAACTAATTTTTGGGACAAATTTTTTCACTATTAATAGGCAAAATTTGAACCAAGAATTTTGAAAAAAAAAATGTGTGAAAAAACAGAGCAGGAAATTTGAATTTGAAAAATATTGAGTGAAAATCTTGAAAGAATCTCACCTTTACGGAGCTTTTGGACGATTCCCGGACTTGAAATCCGAATTTGAACTTGATTTAGAGCATATTGACAAATAGGAAATGTTTGAGTTTGATATTTCACAATTTGGGGGTCTGGTGGTTCTGGGGAAACTGCTACCATGGCAGAAAGAAGAGAGAAGGGTGGCGTGGAGTGACTATGGTTGCCTTCTTCGGGTGAGAGAGAGGAAAGGAGGAAGAAAGAAGAGGGACACTAGGATTTTCTTTGGTGTTTTGGGAAAAAAGAAAGTACGATGGTTCTGGAAAAGAGAAGAGAGAAGACGCGTTTTTGGAATTGGAGAGAGAGAGAGAAGCGTTTTTGGGATTTATTGTTGATCTTGATCTGAGTCATTCAATCATTTGATCGGATGGTTAAAAATAATCTGGATATATATATATATATGTATATACGAAAAAAGTTAATTAATCTATGATTATTGGATCAAATTTGAAGGCCACGATTAAATATGAGAGCACAATTCATGTAATGCCAATGTGGCACACATGAAATGGTTGATACTTGGGGGCTTAGATTATCACATATTCTTGCTCAATTTGGCTATTTTAGAATTTCAATTGTAGCCAATAGCCACAATTCATCAAATTGAAAATAATTAATTTGCAAAATTAGCTTATTTATAAAAAAAAATGGTCATTCTTAAAGTAAAATAAGATGAGTTATTAATTAATTAACTAATTAAGCTTCCTAATTTGAATAATTATAAAAAATACTTATTTGTAAGGATGAGAATTTTAATTAACTAAAATCAGCTTAATTTTTAAAAATACTTTATTTAACATAAATTAATTTCAAATGATACAAAACATGAAATAAATATTTGTATGCATTGTAAAATATTTAAAATTTACAAAAGTAATATATATGGGATAATTTTTCAAATCGAATGGCAAATTACTAGAGAAAAGGAAAAGATAATTTTAAAATATTTATATATATATATATATATATATGTATATATATATTATTTTTATTTATATAAATATAAAAGTTTAACTAATATAGAGGGCAAAACTTGGGTGTCAACAATAAAATCAACAGTTGGCTTAACCTTACTCAACACAATATCCATGAAAAAGAAAAAGAACCATGACTTAAAAATTTCTTAAATCAGTCTAGAGAAAGTGAATACAGAGAAGCAACGTCATCCATGCACATATACACAGTGTGTGCATCCAGATTTGTTTCAAGATAGGCAAAGTTAATATTCAACAAAAATAAGTTCTCAAACATGTCTATAAATGAGAAAACTGAGAAGCAAAATTCAAAAAAATTGGGTAAACTAACAACCAACATACATGAAATACCCACACAAATCACCACGAGAAGCTTTTAAAATTTATAATGTTATATATAAAAATTAAACCAGTACTACAAGAGTCGTCAGCAAAGTTTTTTAGAGAATAAGAGAAGAATCAATTCCAGGAGATTCACTATGATAATAGTACTATACATTATGGGATAAGGACACAAATAACACTTTCACTGAAATAATTGACAAAGAATGGCCAAGAAAAATTAATACCAATTTATAGCCTTTTAGCTTAAAATTGTCAGTTGTTTCTCCTCTGATTCGCTGAAAAATTGGGTCATTTTGGTTGATGTTTCTCCTTCTTTTTATTTTCTACGATGGCTGCTTCTTCATTTTTTTATTTTTTTTTATTTTATTACTTTTTTGGCAACTATTGCTTCCTTTTTTGTACTGCTTTGTTTTAAAAAAGAAAAAAAAAATATTGAATTTTTTTTAAAAAAATCTTCACTGCTTTTTTTTCTGCACTTTTTTTTGTTGCTTTTTTTTAAAAAAAAAAGATATATTTATTCTAAAGTATTGATACACATATACAATACAAACATATATAGTACATATTGATATAGTTTCTATACACATCCTATACATATACATATTTTATACAACAATGACGCAATTTCTATACAGATATATATTCTATGCAATAATGATATAATTTTTATACACATCTTATACAGATACATATTATATATAATAATTATACAGTTTTTATACACATTTTATACATTTTTTATTCAAATCTTATACATATACATATTCTATACAACAATTATATAGTTTTGATCCACATCCTATACAGTTTCTATACGCATCCTATAAAATATACATATTCTATACGATAATCATACAATTTTCTATACAATTTCATTAATTGTTTAAAAAAATAAGCCAATTTTTTAAGCCCAAAAAATTATAGCAAATTTTTTTTTTTAAAAAAAAACAATAATAGTAAAGGGGCCGAAATGGGCCAATGGTCACTTAGTGGAATTAAAATGACCAATAGGCTATTTAGTGACCAAAGTTTGAAATGGCTATTTTTTGTGGTATTTATTTGGCCGAGTGGTCATTGGGTATCCTTTTCCCATATATTATTGACTAGATGTAATGACCCTTACGGTTATTTACGCATGTTCGCCTTTCTCGTACTGTTAGAGCTTGCCTCTAGCGGCCTCAAGTCATTTATGGCTTGCTGGGATAGGTAGTCCAGTGCTCGGGCCGTCTGTTTGGTCTTTTTGGTCGTTCATTGTTTTAGAGCTTAAGCTTTTGAAATCATTGACTGCGGTCAACATTCTTGGTGAACATGCTCGAAATCGAATTTCGACAGTTCCGTTAGCTCCGCAGTGTGGACTTTGGTCGGGATCCGGGAGCTTTTCATATTGAAATTCTCTCTCATTATGTATTTTTAAGCCAGTTGGGCTTGTTTAGTTGATTTGGGTCAACATTCGGGGTAGACGACCTCGGATGGAAATTATGTCAGCGCCGTTAGGTTTGGAATACCGAGTTTGTGGTAGGTAGTTGGTTGGTTCAGGTCCCTGGTGATCCGGGTTTATTTTGGGTGTTTTGTTGGCGTTGGTTAGTGTTGAATTGGGTCAACATTCCTCCGATACGAATTCCTATGGAAGTTTCGTCAATTTCGTTGAGTCCAGAATGTCGTTTCCACTCTAATAACTCAATTGGTTTTCAAGTATCGGGTTCCAATTGTCCCCAGAACGCCCCGTGGAGTTTTAGAAAAATTGTAGATTTTCTATTGCAGGCCAGCCTTCAGCGCAATCGCACCAAGGCCAGTGCGATCGCGCCTCAGCGCCTGCCGCCCACCAGCGCGATAGCGCCCTCCTAGCGCGATAGCGCCGAGAAGCCTGGCTCCCTTTAGCGCAATCGCGCTCCTTTAGCGTCGTTGGCGCTGACCAATTTTCCAGCAGTATATATTCTTGGTCCTTCATTCTTCCAGCCTTATTCCTCATTTGTTCCCAACTCTAACCTGAAAATCCTCTCTACCAAAGTTTTCTATTTTTTTCCTAGCTTGGGGAATTTTCTGTATTGCTGGAAAATCTCGCTTCTTTGTCAATTGGTACGTCCTCTTCTTTCCAAAGTTACTTTTCCATCATTATTACAAGACCTCCATTTTTGCTATTTTCAAAAGCTTGGAATTTTCTTGTAGATTCTGCCCTCTTGAGCTTTGCATGATCGTGGGTTCGGATTTTTCACCTCCTTAGCTTGCCTTCTCGTTGCGGTAAGTAATTCTTGCTCTGTTTTTGAATTTATTCCTTGAATTTCCTCTTTTATTTCTTGGCTTGGGCGGGCTGTTTTGTGCCATTTTCCTTGGCCAAATTCGCTCAAATTTTGAGCATGCGCTCCCGGGATTATAAACAACACATGAGTATTTTTCATTTCCGATTTCAGGTTGCGGGGCCCACGAACCCATTTGTGGCCCGGATTTTGACCCAGTTATGTTTATGGCATTATGGGTATCACTAGTCTTCTATTGATGTGTAGATTATTGTATTGATAGTGGTTTCGCGATTTGGAGTTCCCCAGAGCAGTTCGAGCCTGGACGATGTTGTCCCCGTAGTTATTCGTCGAATGACAGGTAGGTTATGACTTTCCCTACCTAGACCCTACATATATAGACTATAACTGCATTAATTAACATCCTTTGGTGGGTTGTTATAGGCTGGTACCCCAGACCTTGTCCGCCTGTTCTGTCCGTTTATTTTGTACATTGATTGTAGTATTCGGATCAGTATTGTATATTACCCTTGTGGTCCTGTGTGTCCTTGTATTGACTCTGGAACATAGATGGTGAGTTATCTGGAAATGCCCGCGAGTCCCAGACATAGAGATATACTTTTAGGCTGGTTATGACTGATGTAGAGTTGTTGAGCCTGTGCAGGGCCGATAGGAAATGTTTGTGAGCCATTTTGGGCTACTCTATTGTTTGCGAGCATATCATTCATGAAAAGGTTTTCCCTGCATGTTTTACTACTGATTTGGCTTCGAGCCTACTATAATTGATTTTCTAAACTTTGCATGGCCCCGAGGGCCCATTTTTGGTACATGACTTTGAAAGGGTTTTTAAACTGACTTTTACGAAACCTCTCAGAGTAGAGGGGAGATTACGATAATTTGATTACTGATCTTTATTCTGATACTAGACTCGGCTGGACCGTAGCGCTAGACATTATTTTTTATGAATTTAGACCCGGATATGAGTTGGGCGCCCTGTTTAGGGATTTTGATACTTGACATCTGTTTTAGACCCGGATACACTCCGGGCACCCTCGACGAGGGTTATTGAGACATGACTACTTCATTAGACCCGGATACGCTTTGGGAACCCTTGATGGGGGTTATTGAGATTACTACTACTAATTTAGACTCAGATTGAATCTGAGCACGTACTATGAGATCCTGTTTGTTGAGATATTTGAGTTTTGTGTTTGTATGTTGTTTATGAGTAGACCTCCATGGACCCTACCATTTTGTACCAAGTGCTACGAGCAGACAGTGATCGGAGGTAGGGGATGTATGGCGTAGGAGAGGTACTCGGGAAATGTCCTTCCATGGATCCTGCTTTTATTGGACCTTTGGTGCACCGGAGAGGGTAACATACAGCACTGCGATCACACTTGGTTTCAGATTCGTCATATCACATCATCATACATATTTCACTCAGATTCCACCCTTGTTTGCTGTGTGTTCAGTGTACGCTCCAGTTGTATAGGCGACTAGAGAATTTATTTTCACTTGATTGGGTTCCTCGATTGTATGGGCGGTTATTGGGATTGTAGGTAGATTATATTACTCTCCATTATTTTATAGAGATTGTTATAGTCCTTGTTTCTTGGTAGATTGGTAAGTGTTAGCCTATTGAGGCTTGAGTATTGAGGGGCTAGGGAGTCCTATATCTTTGAGGCTCCATCGTGTGTCCTTCTGAACGGTCGTGGTTTATCGGACATTGTTCCTTATCTTGATTCTGAGTAGAACTCTTTGTTCTGGTGGTTTAGTTATTCCATTATAGGATGTAAATTGTGGGATGGATCTTAGTGCATGCTTATCTTGTGAATTGGTGTTTAGTGTGTTTTCGTTATCTTTGATGGCTTTTAGTTGATTATGTTGGATTGCTTCCCTTCTTTCCCTTCTTACTTGAGGTTATCGATATACCGCCATATTTCTACTCTCTCCTTTTTATATATTATTGTTGCAAGGATCCCAGGTGCGTCCCTCTTTCTTACGCCTGTGTTCTGTGTATATTTGTCTTCTGTGCTAGCATTGTATCCTCCATGCTAGTTCCTTGTGCTTTCTCTATTGCTTCGGTGACTACTTTCTTGCTATCTGCTACTTACTATTTTTATATCTTATATGCGCTCAGTCGGCCGATGATGCCTACTGAGTACCCTTTTTTCTTAGCAATCGGTGCTCATACTACACTTCTGCACTTTTTGGTGCAGATATTAGTTGAGCTTTCACCATTGATCGCGTTGGAGACTCGTGCAGATTTTGGGATATTCGAGACTAGGGTGAGCACCTGACGGTCGGGGCTTGACCACATCTCATCTTTTGTACTGATACTCCTTGTACATTCGGAGACGATTGTACTTATCTTTTGTTACTTCTAGCACTTGTACACTATTAGAAGCTTATATACTATCGATACCAAGTCTTGGGGTTGGAGTAGTTTCAATGTATATATTCAGGTTTTGCTTTCACTTTGTCTATCTTTATATTCTTCTTTAATTTATTTTCTGCTTATTGTGCGTATTAGTTAGGTAGTAGCCCATTACTAACCGTTCTGGGCTACGGGGATTGATTCACCTACTGGGGGGTTATAAATGCCATCTGACCTTAGAAATTGGGTCGTGACAGCTTGATATCAGAGCCCTAGGTTCACCGGTGTCGTGGTACAGAAGTAAGTGTCTAAGTAGAGTCTCGCGGATTGGTATGATGACGTATGTATCCGATCTACGGGAGGCTACAGGGCATTGTTAGGAAAGGTTTCATCTTCTTGGGTCCTTATCGTGCTTTCCTGGCTTTATTTGCTTCTAAACATCAGTTGTTTCATTCCTTCTCAGATGCCTAAGACGAGTTCGACAGCGGTTGGTGTTGAGGCTTCTATGCCTATTGCTTCAGTGCTTCCGTCAGCGCCAGGACTTCAGAGTGAGATTTTACCACATAAGATAAGGGGTGTGGGACTAGCCCAGCCTCCGATTGGATTCATAGCTACCCCAATTCTTCAGGACACCGTAGCTAGGACTCTGAGTCTTTCGGTGGGTGTTTCAGTACTCGGTTCTTTGGGTGGTGCCTCATTCAGGGTTGAGCTTCTAGTTCTCCAGCAGGGTTGTATGTCACTGTAGGACTATGAGGCGAGATTTCACGAGATGGCTAGGTGTACTGCTAGGACTGTGCCATCAGAGTTTGATAGGGTTCAGAGCTTTGTTGGAGGTTTGATTTCACCACTTCGTTTGGAGACCAAACATTTGGTTACAGTTGGGACTACCTTCCTTCAGGTAGTGGATCATGCTTGGGCTATTGAGGGTTTATGCCGTGAGGCTTATAGAGGTAGTGCTAAGAAACATTGTCGCCAGGATAGTTTCCGAGGTTCTCAGACTCGAGGTAGGGGATTCTCCACTAGAGATAGGTATCATTGCTTCTTATCTACCAGGCCAATTTTAGTTGTTTTGCTGGTTTCAGAGGGTGGTGGTATAGGATATATTGAGCTTAGTGGACATGGTACGGGTAAGATCCCTCAAGGTTTGCTTTCAGGTTGTGTAGGTCGTCGTGGCAGGTCAGGTTTAGTGCGATCTCCTCACCCGTATATACCTAGTAGGATTTGCTTTCAGTGCGGTGTGCTTGGGCACTTTGCAAGGTATTGTCCCACGATTCCATTTTCCAGTCCGCAGGGTCAGCAGGTGTTATCTCCCAGGGCTTCAGTGCCACCGGCTAGAGGTGGAGTGTAGGGTATTAGGGGTGGTCCCCAAATGGTTAGAGGTGGCTTTCGTTGCAGTAGTTCAGGTAAAGGTTGTTGTCGATGTGGTGAGCGTGGGCACTTTGCTAGAGATTGCCCTACGATTGTGTATCATGCTAAGCCTGGTTGTTATGATTGTGGAGAGATTGGTCACCTTTATAGAGCTTGTCCCTAGCGAGGTATGGTTGGGCCTTTAGCTTTGACTGCTCAATCCATAGTTACACCCCGTCAGTCCGATGCCCTCTTGGTGGGCCCGAGGTAGAGGTTCCTGATAACATTGCTCCAGGTAAGGCTTTTGTTACCTTCGGCTTGTGATAGTCCTGTTCGCATGGCGATTCTTTCCCTTCTCTCATTTATTTTCTTATATGCCTACCTACTACTTGTTTAGTTGTTTGGGTACTTGAATTGTAGTATCTATGCGTTGTTTTCTTGGTAGTTTACTCTTTAGTAGCGGATGGGGTGAGTTGTCCGTGTGAGGTGTTTACCCGGAGTTATAGCTCATGGGTAGTTCGTGTTAGTCTGTTTCTGGTTGGGTTTGTTCCTGTTTCGCTGTGTCTCTAGACTTGTGCTGTGTCTTTCCTTTTGAGCGGTCCTAGATGGTTGATTGCCTAGGCTGTTATCTAGCGTGGCTAGGGGTTCTTATTTTGGTTTGGTGTTACCAGTAGTTTACTGAAGTTTGACCTTTTGGCTTGAGATGAGAGGTGTTGATTATGCTAGTGAGCATGGTTTGGTTTTGTTTTTCGAGTGATTAGAGTCGACCCTCCTTGTTTTGTTGGTTTAGGAGGTTGGCAGGTATGTGGGTTATTCCTATAGTCCTCCTCAGTTTCTTGTCCGGTTGGGTTGTATTATTATTTCCCCGGTTCCCATTGGAATGACTTTCAATCGTTGCCCTCGGGTTAAGCTTTTAAATCAATATTGTGATTGAGTTGGGCTTTAGCATTTTTGACTAACTGTTGACCGTAGCCTCGTGGTTGAGTTGTATTCATAGAATTTTGGGTGAGTTGGGCATCCGACCCATTCTTCTCCTGCTTTATTAAGTTTGGCAATATAGATGTGAGAACTAAGTAATGGCTCCAGATTTTATTTGAGAAGGAGTTTGTAAGGTTCAGTATATGTTATGGAAAGGTTTTGTTTAGTTGAAAAAGGAGGGAGATGACTCCTTGTTCGTGCTTATGTGTTTCAGTAGTTGACTAAGGTGACGATGAAGGTTTGCTTTGGGATCGTGTGTTGGTGATTTGATTCGGCCATTTACAGACTGCAGTAGCTTCTCCTTTGATTGGTTTGAGGTTTCAGTAACAGCTATGGGTTTGGCAACTTGCATATTCAAGCCTAGTTGGCTTCGGTTCCTAAGGGTTTATTGGCAGCATATGGGTTTCGATAGCGGCATTGATCGGCAATTGAGGTTGAGTTTCAGAATCATGGGTTGGCAAACTACTCTGAATGGTTCGTGGTTGGTTCTTCTCGGTTGCAGCTTCTTGGGTTGGAAGGCAATGAGTTCAGACAACTTAGCTTCCCCATTCCAGTTGTGTAGTGACAGTTGGCCTTGGCACCTAGTCCTTGGCTAACCTTTGAGATAGGCTCGACATTCCAGATACCAGCGGTGTTCTAATTAGTACGCGGTTCCTTCTACCCTGGTTGTACAGACTCAATAGTGTAAGTTTGAGATTCAGCAGTAGCGTATGCTACATGTGATCAGATTGTGCGGGTTGAGGCTAGCGAGGCTATTTTAGGTTCTCATGATACTTAGAGACTGGTGGTCACCGATTGTTCGCCGAGATTTTGAAATCTTACTTAGTTGATTCTTAAAGGGTTGTCTTTTATGTGGGGTTCCAGGGTTGGTTAGACTCGGTCATTGTGGACTAGAAGTACGGTATGTGGTATGCTTCAGGATGATGGTTTTTTGTGCCGATACAGTAGAGCGGTTGATTCGAGCCAAAGGGATGAGTTGAAGGTGTATACAAAAAAAATTGATAGCTAGTTGCCGACCATGCACCCCAGGCACCTTTTCCTTTGCCTACGGGGTGTTTTGACTTGATATTCGTGGCATGGTGGACTTCTTCCTGAGGTGAGAGTTGTAAGATGATTTCAAATCTGAATGGTGTTCGAGTATTCGGAGTAGCAGCAGTGTTTCTTAGAGTTTGGGCTTAGCTGATGATTACGGACTTTGTGGTAGGCTTACCACACTCCTTGCAGAGGCTTGGTTTTGGTTTTGGTTTGGGTCTGTTGGGCAGGTTTCTCTTGTTCATTCGCTTCCAGTTGATTCAGACTTGACACGGTGCAGCAGTTGGGTTCATTCTACAGTTTGGAAGTTTCTCCGTCAACACATGGTGTTCATTCATGCACTTCCTAACCATGGTGTGCAAAATTCAGTCGGGTTCAGATGGTTGGTTCAGCTGGGTATAGTTATCGAGTTGATTTTAGCAAAAGTGTTCGCTCGTTGGTTGATGGTCAGTTAGGACAGGTAACTCCAGTTTTTGAGGATATGCTACGGGTGGTGATCTTGGATGGCAATGCTAGCAAGTTATAGCTTCGCTTGGGTTGCATTTGAGTATAAAGGGGGACTTCGTTCGTGGTAGAGTATAAGCGAAGACTATGGATCTCTGGTGTGCCAGTTGATGCTTCAAGGGTGGTTTAAGTGTTCGACTTACATGAAGATTTTTGTTCGTGGTGCAAAAGGATCAGTTCAGAATAAAAAGGGTCTTGCAGATCGGCGGGTTCATGAGTTAGAGTGTTGGTTGTTGGCTTTTCTGATAAACGTGGTTGTGGTTTTGAAGATTCGAGTTCTGTGTGTTGGTCGCCTTGCTTCTCTGGTTTTGGTGTTGTGTCGGTGCCTACCGGTTGAGATTCTAGAGGCTCAGTTTGGGTTGGCAGACCTTTGGTGTTTTGGGGTTCGAATTTGAAATCTTGCTTGGCTAGTAAGAAGTTTAGGCTTTGTTTCTTTCTTTGGTTCTTTTCTGTTGGGTGCCGTCCGGTCGAGGAGGCTACACGGGTTGTCTGAGAGAGTAGTGCGGGTTTCATATCCGCTGTTCTTTTAACCTCTAGTCTTTCCCTCTTTCTTGACTTTTGGGGATGAAAGTCTTTTTAGTAGTGGATGATGTGATGACCCTTCCGGTCATTTACGCGTGTTCGCCTTTCTGGTAATGTTAGAGCTTCCCTCTAGCGGCCCCAAGTCATTTATGGCTTGCTGGGACCGGTAGTCCGGTGCTCGGGCCATCTGTTTGGTCTTTTTGGTCATTCCTTGTTTTAGAGCTTAAGCTTTTGAAATCGTTGACTTCGGTCAACATTCTTGGTGAACATCTCGGAATCGAATTCTGAAAATTCTGTTTGCTCCAGAGCGTAGACTTTGGTCTAGTGAGACCTTTGGTCGGGATTCATGAGATTTTTAGGTTGGCATTCTCTCTCATTCTGTGTTTTTAAGCCAGTTGGGCTTGTTTGGTTGAGTTTGATCAACATTCGGAGAAGACGGCCTCGGATGAAAATTATGTCAGCATTGTTAGCTCTGGAATGCCGAGTTTGTGTTAGGTAGTTGGTTGGTTCGAGTCTCGGGTGATCCGAGCTTATTTCGGGTGTTTGGTTGGCGTTGGTTAGTGTTGACTTGGGTCAACATTCCTCCGAGACGTCTTTGTATGGAAGTTTCATCAATTCCGTTGAGTTTGGAACGTCATTTCTACTCTAATAGCACTATTGGTTTTCGAGTATCGAGTTTCGATTGTGTCCGGAATGCCCCGTGGAGTTTTTATAAAATTACACATTTTCTGTTGCAGGCCAGCCTTCAGCGCAATCGCGCCAACGCCAGTGCTATCGCGCCTCAGCGCCTGCCGCCCGCCAGCGCAACAGCGCCCTCCTAGCGTAATAGCGCCGAGGCGTCTGGCTCCCTTCATCGCAATCACGCTCCTTTAGAGCCGTTGGCACTGACCAATTTTCCAGCAGTATATATTCTTGGTCCTTCATTTTTCCAGCCTTATTCCCAACTCTAACCTAAAAATTCTCTCTACCAAAGTGTTCTATTTTGTTCCTAGCTTGGGGAATTTTTTGTATTGCTGGAAAATCTCGCTTCTTTGTCAATTGGTACGTCCTCTTCTTCCCAAAGTTACTTTTCCACCATTGTTACAAGACCTCCGATGTTGCTATTTTCAAAAGCTTGGAATTTCCTTGTATATTCTGCCCTCTTGAGCTTTGCATGATCGTGGGTTCGGAGTTTTTACCTCCTTAGCTTGCCTTCTCGTTGCGGTAAGTAATTCTTGCTCTATTTCAGAATTTATTCCTTGAATTTCCTCTTTTATTTCTTGACTTGGGCGGGCTGATTTATGCCATTTTCCTTGGCCAAATCCTCAAAAAATTTGAGCATGCGCTCCCGAGATTGTAAAGAACACATGGGTGCTATTAATTTCCAGTTTCAAGTTGCGGGGCCCACGAGCTCGTTTCTGGCTCAGATTTTCGACCCAGTTATGTTTATGGCATTATGGGTATCATTAGTCTTGTATTGATGTGTAGATATTATATTGATAGTGGTTTCGTGATTTGAAGTTCTCCGGAGCAGTTTGAGCCTGGACGACGTCGTTCCCGCAGCTATTCATCGGACGACAGGTAGGTTATGGCTTTCCCTACGTAGACTCTGCGTATATAGGCTATAATTGCATTAATTAGCATCCATGGGTAGGTTGTTATAGGCTGGTACCCCAGACCTTGTCCGCCTTTTCTGTCCGTGTATTTCGTACTTTGCTTGTAGTATTCGTATCAGTATTGTATATTACCCTTGTGGTCCTGTGTAGTCTTGTATTGACTCTGGAACATAGATGGTGGGTTATTTGGGATGTTCGCGAGTCCTGGACATAGAGATATCCTTTTAGGCTGGTTATGACTGTTGTAGAGCTGTTGAGCCTGTGCAGGGACGATAGGAAATGTTTGTGAGCCATTTTGGGCTACTCTATTGTTTGTGAGCATATCATTCATGAAAAGGTTTTCCCTGCATGTTTTACTACTGATTTGGCTTCGGGCCTACTATAATTGATTTTTTAAACTTTGCATGGCCCCGAGGGCCCATTTTTGATACATGACTTTGAAAGGGTTTTTAAACTGAATTTTACGAAACCTCTCAGAGTAGAGGAGAGATTACGATGATTTGATTACTGATATTTATTCTGATACTAAGCTCGGCTGGACCATAGCGCTAGACATTATTTTCTATGAATTTAGACTAGGATGAATTTAGATTAGGATACGAGTTGGGCACCCTGCTTAGGGATTTTGATACTTGACTTCTGTTTTAGACCCGGATACACTCCGGGCACCCTTGACGAGGGTTATTGAGACATGACTACTTCTTTAGACCCGGATACGCTCCGGGTACCCTTGATGGGGATTATTGAGATTACTACTACTGATTTAGACTCAGATCGAATCTGAGCACGTACTACGAGATCCCGTTTGTTGAGATATTTGAGTTTCGTGTTTGTATGTGGTCTACGAGTAGACCTTCATGGACCCTACCATTTTGTACCAAGTGCTACGGGACGATGGTGATCGGAGGGAGGGGATGTACAGCGTAGGAGAGGTACTCGAGAAATATCCTTCCATGGATCCCGCCTTTATTGGACCTTTGGGGCACCGGAGCGGGTAACATACGGCACTGCGATCACACTTGATTCCAGATTCATCATATCACATCATCATGCATATTTCACTCGGATTTCACCCTTGTTTGTTGTGTGTTCAGTGTACGCTCCAGTTTTATGGGCGGCCGGAGGGTTTGTTTTCACTTGATTGCGTTCCTCGGTTGTATTCCGTTGGGACTGTAGGTAGATTATATTACTCTCCATCATTTTATAGAGATTGTTATAGTCATTGGTTCTTGGTGGATTGGTAAGTGTTAGCCTGTTGAGGCTCTGAGTTTGGCTTGAGTATTGAGGGGCTAGTGAGTCATATATCTTTGAGGCTCCATCGTATGTCCTTCTGAGCATCCATGGTTTATTGGACGTTGTTCCTTATCTTGATTCTGAGTAGAACTCTTGGTTCTGGTGGTTTAGTTATTCCATTCTAGGTTGTAAATTATGGGATGGATCTCGGTGCATGCTTATCTTGTGAATTGGTGTTTAGTGTGTTTTCGTTATCTTTTATGGCTTTTAGTTGATTATGTTGGATTGCTTCCTTTCTTTCTCTTTTTACTTGAGGTTACCGGTATACCGCCATGTATCTAAACTCTCTCCTTTTTATATATTATTGTTGCAAGGATCCCAGGTGCGTCCTTCTTTCTTACACCTGTGTTCTGTTCTGTGTATATTTGTCTTCTATGCTAGCATTGTATGCTTATAATTCTTGGTTGTCTATCCTCCGTGCTAGTTCCTTGTGCTTTCTCTATTGCTTCGGTGACTACTTTCTTGTTATCTGCTACTTACCGTTTTTATATCTTATATGCGCTCAGTCGGTCGATGATGCCTACTAAATACCCGTTGCTTAGCAATTGGTGCTCATACTACACTTCTGCATCTTTTTGGTGCAGATATTAGTTTAGCTTTCGCCGTTGATCGCGTTGGAGACTCGTGCAGATTTTGGGATATTCGAAACTAGGGTAAGCGCTTGACGGTCGGGGCTTGACCGCATCTCATCTTTTGTACTGATATTCTTTGTACATTCGGAGACGGTTGTACTTATCTTTTGTTACTTCTAGCACTTGTACTCTATTAGAAGCTTCTGTACTGTCGATACCAAGTCTTGGGGTTGGTGTAGTTTCAATGTATATATTCAGGTTTTGCTTCTGCTTTGTCTATCTTTATATTCTTCTTCCACTTATTTGTTGTTTATTGTGCGTATTAGTTAGGTAGTATCCCATTACTAACCGTTCCCGGCAACGGGGATTGGTTCGCCTACTGGGGGTTGTAGGTGTCATCATGACCTGAGAAATTTGATCGTGACACTAGATACGGAAAGGCCCGTTTACGGGCCCAACATTGGAAGTTTTGTTTATATTTTTTCATGAAAAAATAATCAATTCTCATTTTTTTTATCTATATACACACGGAGTAATGATAAAATTCTCCATTTATAGTTCATAATAAATTATTTTTCATTTGATCAAACTAAAGAAATAACTTATAATTTGTTTAAACCTTCAATTAACATTAAAAGATTTAAATGTTTCATTACTTATTCCAACCTCTAGGGCAGTTTGGTTCACTAAAGCTCATGCTATGCGCGAGTTCCGAAAAGGGCCGGACTACAAGGGTCTATCATACACAGTATTACCCTACATTTTAGTAAGAGATTGTTTCAATGGTTTAAACTCGTGACCTCCTGGTCACATAGCAGTAACTTTATTAGTTACGGCAAGACTCCTCTTCTACTTTAATTCAATTCAATATATTATTAGCTTGATTAAAATTTTAACTTAATGTGATAATCTACACAAATATTTTTTAATTTTTTTGAGTCAAAAAATATACAATCTTCTTTAGTTCATAAGTAAACGTAAACAAAATTAATTATTTAAGAAGTCTTTTATATATAAAAATAATAATGTCCCTCACATGGAACAAGTCTTTTGTGGATCTTGAGAAAGAATTGAATTTTTCTAGAATTTCATTTTGATCATTAATTATGCATTTATAATTTTGCTCTTAAATAAAGTTAGAATTACTAAAATGCGTTAGTGAATCTTGAGAAAGAATTGGATTCTTCTAGAATTTTTTTGATCATTAATTACACTACACCATTTTAATTGTCCTTGAATAAAGTTGAATTACTAAAATGTCCTTATGGATCTTGAGAAAGAATTAGATTCTTCTAGAATTTTATTTTGATCATTAACTACATCATTATAATCTTACCCTTAAATAAAGTTAGAATTACTAAAATGCCCCTGGCCGTCCTTCTCATGGCTCTTCTATATAATAGAAATATAAATAATAAATACACGTAAGACTAAGAAATACTTGAGAAAGGACTAAAATGTGCATTTAAGTTAGGGAGTTGGAGCAATATCAAATCTCTTTAACTCAATACACCTGCACATCTTGCTTTTACTGTCATATCGGGAGTTCCTCCATGTATTGCTCGACGTAAAACAGATAATGAATTTCTCTTGGATGATTTAGGCAGATGTTAGGATGATATATTTGTGTTGCTCTAGCCACACTTGAAAAATTTCGAGCAACAGATTTTTCATCCCTGTCCGAACCTTTCTGCATTCGATTATTAATGAGCAACAGGTTTGGTTGTTTGACAGCTTGTGTAGAGCTAACTGCAATAGCAACTACATTTCAACATAGCTTTTTCCTCTATTATGAAAAAGTGAATTCACATTGTAAAATTTGTACTTCAAAAGCACTAAAGAATTAACCATAACATTTGTATACATGTATTTAACATCAAAAGACTCCAACATGATTAGTCCACATCATGAACCTGAAGATAAATTAGCAAAGAAATAGGAGACAAAAACAAAAGTTTAAGATAGTCATTAATTGTTCAAAGTCAGAAATAGGAAAACAAATCGAATTCTTGAAGGTTGATTTCGCCAATGATTTGGTCGGGCTTTAACAACGGATTTAGATTGAAAGAATTGTGAGAATGACAGAATTATGAAGAAAAAGGATTCAGTGGCATGGATAAACTATTTGAGATAGCTGACTAATGGCAAAAAGTTGAAAGATTGGTGATTGAAAAGTAATAGAGCATACATGTTTGCGAACTGAGAAGTTGAGAGACTTTCGATTTTTAAAGAGATTAAACTGTGCAGTTGTTCGCTGCTGCTAGGAAGTGTTCGACTGTCCGTTGTGAAAGTTAGATTAAATAAAATTGGTTGGGGGGTATTTTCGAAATTTAACTAAGTGTGTTTTTAATTAAATTAATTAAGGCATTTACGTAATTTCACTTTCAAGTTAAGGAGTTCATTTAATTTGAGGGTAATTTAGTAATTTCACTTTCAAGTTTTCGAGTTCATGGTAGTATAAAAGATGGTAACAAGTTTGTTGAGCAATAAAATTCCGTTTGGCCCTAAAAGTTCTTTCAATTTCTCGAGGACATTACATGTCATCAAGCCAATTGAGGGAAACCACATCCCTCGCTACCTCAACGTTTGGTTTGTTCTAGTTGAGTAATTTAATGTAGAGGGTACCCACCAAGAACATGTATAAATATGAAAATTCCTCAGGTATTTCGACAGAGTTATGAGATAATTATACACCCATTCGCATGTTTAGATTATCACGTAACCGTAACAGAGTTAGCAAAACTATTTATGAAAATCTTTTCTTCAACTTGGAAAAACAAATTCCAAATCCGACGATTCCAAATACATCTATGAAAACCTTCTAGTCATTTGTTCAGGAACGCCAGTTTCTCTGAGTGTTAAGAGCAGATCATCAATCAATCATCCACAATCCCTGGGGTGTGGGTGGGTGTATGGGGAGAGGAAAGGAAAAGGACATTTCAGAGACTTCTAGGCAGTAATTTGGCAACAGAGCTTGCTAGGAAGGAGCTAGTTACAAATTCTTGTTCAACATATGTCAAGATCACAACTCGTACACTAAATAAAAATGACTAGTCTAGCAATGCCCAAAACAGTACTATAGAAGTAATTCTGTATTCCATGGTGATCGAGGAAAAATCAGAGCTGCCATTATTTGCTTTGGTTTTTCAGCGTACCTGTCATACTCTCTTAAGAAATATATTGATGTCACGCTGCAGTTGAGACATGGCAAAGATTGCACCATTCACATGATCGATGAGATATGAAGCATCAAAGGAACGACATGCAACTGCCGTCAATTTTGAGGCTTTGGAGGTGTAGGGGACGATGGGGGCTTCAAATCTGGGTACTGCAAGATATATAAAAAAATAGAGTCAATATCTCACGAGCCTAAAGTTGTTCCCAGCAAAAACCATTTTGATGGTTCTGTGCAAAGAGGAGAGATGAAAAGAAGCTTCGCAGAACCGTTATTAGCATTAATACATGACCTAAACTGACTGACAGTACCAAAACAGAGAAGGAAAGGAGACGTAAGAAATAAGCATTCCACTTTGGTGAGTTTGGCACTACCAAATTGCTGCCTATGTGGGGTGCACGGTGGTCAGGTAATAATTTTCGAGAGAGTTTAGATCAATTGGGATGTGTGCAAGACTCCCAAAAAAAGAACCACGAAATAAAGCATAAAACGAATCCATCGCAGTGTCTATGGGACGGCCAACTTGGATACTAAAGAAGCAAGTGGCATGTGGATATATTCAAGAATCATCCCTACCACCCATCCACTACTCCTGAGGTGTAGTAAAGAATAAAGATAGTCTTTTAATAGCTTTGCAATCTCAGACATTAGCTCATGGTCATGGATGTGTAATCTATGTGGGACGGTGTGCACGTGCATGCGTGCGAGAGAGAGAGAGAGAGAGAGAGAGCATACATTTGGATAGAGAGAGAGAGAGAGAGTGAGAGATCATACATTTGGATATGGGGATGATGACCTAGGACCACATTTTGTCGCTGAGGTTGAGTCAGCAGACTTCTTAATGGAACCATTGCTTATCTGCTCAACTTGGGTCGCACCTATAGCAGATGAAGGTTGACTATTAATTTCATTTGCTTGAATCACCCCATTATTGCTGTCTTGCTGTTGCAACCCTTTAACCTTCTTCTTGGGATAGATATGAACAGATGGAGGGAGAAGGGTTTCTTGGATCTCCTGCAAAGAAAAAATAAACATTTTAACTGAAAAAGATGAAATTATCTGTGCAGACTTTCTGATAACTAAAATCATTGAGGTTCTGATTTCATTCCATGACCAGCAACATAAAGAAAGCGCCTAAAGCAACATTTATTACATTGCCAATTAGGCCAGGTCGATGCAGGATATCACGACCCAAAAACTATTTGAGTCTCTTATCATTTGAGAAATGGCAGAATTCTACACAAAGAATACATATGAGCAGATTACTTGCAAGCTTAATTACGGAAAATGCTACAGCTGAACATGAATGAAGAGATTAAATCCACCTAACTCAAACTACTTGGAAGAAAGGAAGAATACCTGCCATCCTTTCTTGCCTCTTATCCCACCTCGGATAGCATAAGCCTCTTTGATACCATTTTTGACCAATAGTTCAGCCACTTTAATCGAGTTTCCATCAAAACTACCTTCCACATCAAAGAAAGATATCCGTCAAACTCTTTGAACTACTCAAATAGCGAAGTGTTACTACGTCACTATCTGCTATTACGGCAGCTAGCTTTAGAAGCATCCAGTGTTTGACAGAGCAGAGGCTAAAGAGGCAACTCTCAGTAGGTGAGAGACATTCAACAAATACATGTTTATTAAGTGGGAAACATAATTATTCTCTCTTCTTCTTTGCAGCAGCTATCTGATCGTAAAACACAGGTATAAGGCCAATTAGTAAAGACATTATATTGGGTTGCCATCTTGGTAAGCAAAAACACTCATTACCCCCCCAACGAAATCATCAGATAGAAGATGAGGTAACTTAAAAAGGGAAAAATTTAGGTGGAAAGGGCATTTACATCTTCCACTACTTGGACAACCAGGAAGCGTCCCAATCGCAGCCCCCCACCCCACCCACCCATCCTGCATCTACATGTTAGTTGACAGCCTCCTGGCATCCAGAGGGGAATAGGTGCAAACATCCTTCTCAACCCAGTAATACATAAGGAGAGAGACATTGGAGCTAATCCAAATCTATCCATAACCTCCTCGACTAACCATAAAGGTAATGGTAAGTTGACATTATAGAATATCTTACTTAACAATAACAATTGCGCTTTTTATCTTTATAACGATGGTATTCAAGCCAACTTGCAGCACCTCGACCATTCCACGGGGTACCTACTACAATAGTACTTTTTGCACACAAAGAGAGTTATTTGATAACGTGGAGAAGGGTTATGTTTACAAGTATTTTGAAAGACATGTAGTATTCTATGTTAGTAAGCAAAACAAGATATAGAGTGAAGCATGAGGCATCAAAGGCGAAAACACACTTACTTGTCTATAACACAAACGGTAGTATTTTCCGGGTCCTTGAAATTCTCAAACACCCTCTTAACAAAAGCATCTTCATCTCCTTGGCGGAACTCAACCTGCATCACACTCTTATTGAACATTCTCAAACTGGGACAAGGCAAATAAGCCAAACTCTTGTTATCCCGAACATCTAACAGCTGGGAACTGGGGTCATCACGGAGCTTTCCGAATGCATCAACGGCGGAGATGAACTTATACTTTTGCAAGTACTCTTCAGCTAATGGAATTACAACGAGCCACATAAACGTAACCCCAGCAACAAAAAAAGGATACTTATTGAAAAAATCATCAATAGAGACTAAGATTGCTTCTATGTTAATTTTAGTGGGAGTGGGTATTATTCTAGTTTCAGAGGCAAAGCAAGTAAGAGGAGGAAAAGAAAGACTCATAGCAAGAAAAGATAGGTGGAATTTCGGATGGAATATTCGAATTGGGGCTTCGGGAGAGATTTTAGGGGAATTCAATTTAATTGAATTGCAGGGGACAGTGGGACGAAGAGTCAATTTGGGAGAGGAGGATCTGTGGGTTTGGTGGTGTTTATTTACAGGTAAACAAGTTGAAATGCCTACAGAAAGAGACTCCATTACAAGAAGCCCAAAATAAGATAAGAGAACAGATGCTTCAGATTTCGCAAGGAAGACACACCATAACATGTGCCTGCCATTTATAACGCCAAATTACTATTTTAGCCTTTTCCTTTTCTTTTCTTTTCTTTTTTTGGGAAAACTACACAAATTGGACCCACTTGGGAAAATATTTACCCAAATTGGACCCAACCCAATATATTTACAATTAGTGCACCCACGACCCAAAAAAAGTACCCGACTGCCCCATTGTTCTATTCACGTGACCGACGCTCCTTTTTCTTCTATGCACGTTGTAGTTCCTCCATTAACGGCGAATTTGAACTTGAAAAAAATCCCAAACCGCTAGAACACTTTTTCTTCGTTGAATCTAGTAACCTCCATTAGCGGGTATATGCATTCTTCATCTTCTCTTACTTGTTTTTAAGCTTTTATTGCATATACATTGTTAATATTATAAATTTTGAAGTTTTTTTGAATTCTATGCGACAGTAAGCTATCCATTTGTTGATTTTGTTCTACAGATCGTAAGCATCGTGCAGAGAATCGTTGGTGAGGTCATGCTCCTTTCACTAATTCTTTGTTGGATGACGATGTAGGTGAAGAAGAGTCTATTGTTTTAGGTATGTGGAATTCTCCGAGTTTTAAGTTAATTGGGGATGATTCCCAATCTGCTGATGTTGGTAGTTCGAATCCCAGAGATGGGGTAAATGTTGAGGCCGAAGTTGGGAATGTGCCAGATGTTGAAAATGTGCCTGATGTCGTGGTAGTCTCTGATAAAGGTGATCATAAAGGCAAACGAAAAGTGTGTGAAACAGAGGGCAAAAAATGTGTAAATGATGAAATTGATACTAAGAAAAGAAAAACTACTATTGATTCTACAAATCCTGCGCATTACTCGATCCCTCCTCCTGATAGTGACACTCAAACTGTTCATCCAACCCCTGAAGGCCATCTTGGTGATGAACGTATTGTGAATGTAAGCTTGTGTTTCAATTAGTGCATGATCATTGAAATGTATGTGAAGTTTATTCATGATATATATATATATATTATATATATTATATATATATATATATATATATATATATATATAATATATTATATATATATATATATATATATATAGAAAGGATCTAATTTCGACATGTCTGTTTAGTGTCCATATAATTTTTACTCGGGTCATTTTCGTCTTTCGCATGTAGCTTATTAGGTGTCTATACATCATTTAACTAGAGCATGACGTGTAAATTAGTTGAGAAACCAAGTGTCTTTGTGATAAATGCTAAAATGAAAATAACAAATCTCTCATTTATTTGTACACGAGTCATCCAAAAAGTTACTTTAACTTTTCTGTTCGGTAGGCCCCGCTGTATTTATTTGAATTTCTTTGAGACTTGTGGCCTCCATCATTTTACAGGACACTCATGAAGACCATACATAATTCATTTTGGATGATTTTCACTTTTACAATTACCCCTATATAATTGATTGAATTATTGCTTCTCAGTATGCAAAAGTACTACTGTTTGCATAAGTACTACTATTTGCATAATAAAAATTAATACTGAAAACAAAATTAGAAAAAAGTAATCACATTTTAAAGTATTTGACTTTTTCTCTCCGTATTATAATGATATCTCAACTTTATATTTTCTATGTTAATTGATTAAGAGTTTGAAATTATTTATTGTCAAGATTGTTGGCATTTCGATTGAATAAAATATAAAATTAGCAAGTACATTCAAATTTGCCAACTGCTGCCAAGTAGCTACAAGAACAAAAAACACAAAAGAAATCTGTAAATAGTATATAGCATGTAGATATGTGGTGTAAATGATGCAGTCATGAACGTAAACAAGATTACACTTGCAAACCATATAAAGGCCTTTTTTTCTCTAAAAGTAGGAAAAGTAAGAGAAGTGAATGAAGACTCCCACGGAGCGGTACGGAGATCTATGAGTTTTTAGTCTTCCTCCTTATGTACGAAATTACTGACATATAGTAAATGGACGAGCCTCTTCAACTTTGAAGTAGCTTCCTTGGTACTTCCCTTCGTAGGGGAGGTAGGAAAAAGAAAGAAATTAGATAACTATAGAGCAAATATTCAATCAGCAAATTGCTCCAACATTGGGCCCGTGCTAGCACGGGCCATCAATATCTAGTAATATATATATATATATATATATATATATATATATATATATATATATATATAATGTGCTGGTATCATGCAATAAGTGAGCATTCCTTTTGTTAATTTTTTCTTTTGTTGATTTGTGTGTGTACTTTTATTGTGTGTGCAGGAAGGTTAATTTTATATCAAAATGGATATTGATTACAAGCCGAAGAATGACTGCACCATGAATTGTGATATAGTTAACGATTTGTAGATATTTTACCGGATACACAGATTGAGTTATTTAGACAAACTTACTTTGGTAAATATCTAGATATGCCGTCAATTATGGTGCAAGAACGTATTTTGCATAATTTGTTGATGAGGCAAGTGCATTCTGAAGAGGAGGATGTGATTCACTTTTGCGTTAGTGGTGCTCATCTTCATTTTGATTTGGGTGAGTTTGCTCTTGTTACATGGTTAAAATGCAAGGGTACTACGTCTATCAAGCTGTTATCGGGGGGTAATCGATTGCTGAAGAGATATTTCAAAGGTTCTAAAAGTGTGACATGGCCTGAAATGAAATATTGCTCTAAGCATACGATATTTAGGAAGGACGCTAATGATGTGAAGATGGCAATGCTTTATTTTGTAAATATGTTCTTGTTTAGTTCGTTGAAGAGTAAAGTACTTGATATGTCATACTTTGATCTAGTTGGGAGTGGAGATTTCAACTCTTATGCATCGGGAGTTGATGTATTTTGTCTGACAGTTGATACAGTTATTGATAAGTTTAAGACAAAGCCTGAATTCTATGGGCATTTTAGATTCTCGTTGGCGTTACAGATTTAGTTTTATGAATGTTGTGAGGTGTTCAATGATCATTTTGATGTTCGTAATGATTCTCAAGTGCCCCGTATGCTGAATTGAACCATAGATAAATAATTATCCCATAAGTCTGTTTGCTTGAGGATATTCAGCTTGCATGCTGATCAGGTATGTTTTATTTAGTTCTCTTTTGCATGTTATTGTAATTATTTTATTTTCATAGCTTATTTATTGTGCTTGCGGTTGGGGAATATTTTACCAAGTGATAATGAGAAGCTCATATTAGTGAGATGATTTTGTATTTGAAAATTATCCCGCGGGTACACAATCTCAACATTTCATTGATGGCTTTTTTTGCACATAGGCGCCAAAGGCAGATGTTGGACAGAGTAGTGGTAGTGGTGAATTGGTGATGTCCCTAGCAAGGCTGATTTGAAGAATGAGCTCAATGATTTTTGAAAGCATGTTGATTTGAAACTTGGCGAGATTCTTCAAGCCTTTATTGATTTTAGAATTAAATTTGAGGTAATTTTTTACTAATCATATTGTTTTGTGTTACGTACTAAAGTTTGACTATGATAGTATATGTATACTTTTTGGGTATCATAGAGGACTGACACATTTATCCTATATGATATTCACTGAGTATATGTATAACTTTTGGGTATCATAGAGGACTGACACCTCCATCCTGTATGATACCATGTGAGTATATGTATACCTTTTTGGTATTATAGAGACTGACATTTTTCATGCTATCTGATATGTTTTGAGTATATGTATATCTCATGAAAGTATATAAATTTTTGAAATTATTTCAGGCAAAACAGAAGGATGAGTCTGCACACTTTGAAGAAGTCCATACAAATTTGGGCAGAGATGATAATGAAAATATTTCAGATAGTGTGCCTACCATTTGTGAAGTTAGGGTGGGTGGTGAGAAAACTTCTAAAGTTAAATCTGTTGGTGAGAGTTGTAAGCATATTAATGCTAATGATAGTAGCTCTCAGTCTGAGTTTGTGTTTGTTTTTATGTGTGAGTCTGCTATTACTGCGATCACACAAAATTATTATAAGAGAAAAGAAGAAGGTGCAAAAGAATTTCTGACTAACGGGAAGTTGAATTATGACCCTTTATTGGATGATAATTTTTTTTGGATTTAAGTGAGTTAGATATAATAGTGATTACTCAAATTGTTGTTCATCTAGGTACTGATATTAAGAAATGTCAAACTAATCGAGTTGTTAGGGATGGTGGTGGAACATCAAGCAACAACCGTTGTTGTTGAGGCATACAAAAATGTTAGGCATGATGCACCTATACCAAAAGTTGATGATCAAGCAAAAAATATTATTGCTGAGGGAGTTGGCAATGTTAGGCATGGTTCTCCTATACAAGATCCTGAACATGATGGAATAGACGTAACAAGTTTGGTGGATGATAGCGTTAGGGATGGTGTGATTTGTGGTAATGAGTCTGCAGGGAATGTGTTTGTTCAAGGTGTTGCTGTTAATCTACCTGCAACGGATGTTGTTTGTGAACCTCAGACCAGTGTGATAGCATCAAAGGCCCCTATTGGTTCGATAGATGTTGGTGAAAAATCTGTAGTTGATGTAGTTGTAAGAGATGGTGGGGTTAGTGAGTTTGAATTTGACCTACTTGGGTGTTTTATTCCTGAAGGCAGATCATTAGTTGAGATAGATGATGATTTGAAAACACCTGAAGTTTATCGGAGGCAAAAGAGTAGAAATCCTAGTAAGGTCCAACAATCTCCTTTTGTTGTTGGCTCTAGTCTTAGCAAGCTTGGTTCAGTATCTGTTACGCGGGTTAAAAGCAGGTCTCCATTGATGCCAAGTATTACCGTTCCTATAGAGTATAATCTTATGGTGGAGTTCTCATCCTTTGTTGATTTAGATATGATCACGAAAATGTATGTATTTTTTGTTTACGTTTTATTTATTTTTTTAGTTTATATTGATTGATAAAAATATTGTTTGTTGTATTTTGTATTATGTAGGTGAAGTTTGACTATTTATTCTGATAATGATGATTACTTGGATTCTCCGTATGAATTTGAAGTTTATTCTCTGTCATCAAAGACATGGTTCCACAAGTTAAACTATCCTGGCAAAGCAATATCTTATTTTGTATGTATTTTTCAATGTCTATTTTATAGATTTTGTCTTACTGTTTAATGATTTTTGAAAGTATTTCATTATGATATCAAGTAGTTACTTCAAAGGATTGCTTGTCCCTCACTTGATACCATGATAGTATAATATACTCTTATGGTATCAAGGGGTAACTGATAAGTGCTTTTCACTGAATCACTGCTTGTTCTTCCTTGATATCAACAGAGAATATATATATATTATGATGGTATCACATAGTAATTTAGCACTTTTTCTATTTGAAGTACTGCTTCTTTCTTCTTGATACCATCATAGTATATATATATATGTTGTGATGATATCACAGAGTAATTTAGGAGTTTTTGCACTAGAGCACACCTTCTACCTTCTTGCTACCATCACAGTATATATATTCTTTGATGGTATAACATAGTAATTTAGCAGTGTGTTATTTCATGTAATGCTTCTTCCTGATCACTTATACATTTTTTCCTTGGTTATTTTTTATGTAGCACCTTGATGTGATCTTCTACTACTTGAGGAAGAAGGTAAAGTATGGAAAAATGTCAATTAGAGTGGTAACAATTGATAATTTCTTTAGTAATTGCATTTTCAAGTTATATGGAAAAATTAAGTCTGAAGGAAATGAGTCTAATTTGATATCCAAGGCAAGTGAGATCATTGAGTATATGTATGGGTATCGACTCTTTGGCAATACTGACTAGAGTGAGGTTGACCATGTGTTTTTCCCTATTCACCTGGGAAGTAGCAAGTGGCACTGGGTTTTGGGTGTTTTATCATTCCATGATAGGTATTTTTATGTGTATGATTCTCTGTGCAGTCCACAAAACAAGGAAGTTGTACAACATTTCATAGAACCCTTTATCGTATTTTTTCCATTGTTCTTGATCGAAATTGATTTCTATAATAAAAGAGATCACATTGAATTGGTGGATGATCTTCACAAGGGCCATCAATTAGGTGATCCATTTGATGTTTTTTTGGTTGAAAATCTGTCAACACAAAAAAATACGTATGTTTCTATTTTAATTATATAGTCTGATCATTGTTTTTTTATTTTCCTTATTAACTGAATTTTTTTTTGTACAATGATTGTGGTATTTTTGTTGCATGCTTTGCTGAGTAATACATTTAGAATCTTCAAATTTCTGTTGATGATTTTGATGTGGATTCCATGCGATCAACATATGGTATATTCTTGTGGCATTATAGTCGGCAGAAGCAACTGAATGGTGAATGTTGTGATTCTGAAAATCCTGGATGATGGGTGAAATAAACTTGTGGAAGAAAATGCAAGACCTAAAACCATTATTTTGTGTTGCATTTTATTTTGAATAAATAGTATTTGTACAAAATAGTTGTGTACAGATGTTGTGAATCATAGGATTTGTAATTGAAAATTGAAACCATGAAGTATTAGTGAATTCTATATGTAGGTGTTTGATGTGTTGTGGTTTCACGACACTTTTAATGCATAAAACTTGAAATTAGAGTGTGTTCTTTAAAAAAATTTAGTAGATTTGATGTGTTTTTGAGTGTTGTGCAGGAAAATAGAGTTCGGAAGCTAAGTGCATGAAAAAAAAGGCAAACTGCCCAAGAACTGAGTTACACGACTTCACTCCACGTGCCGTCATTTGATCCATGGGACGTAGAGTATGGTCGTGGAGTTGACTACTGCAGAGGTGCATGGAGCCTGATTGTCACGATAGGTTTCCACGAGCTGTGGACCTATCCACAAGCCATGTTCTTGTTTGTGGAACCTAATCAGAGGATGAGCAAAAAACCTTAGTTACATGAGGCCAGTCCACGAGCTGTTGACCATTCCATGAGCCATGGAATGAATTCTTGGAAGTGAACCTGCAAGAAGACAAAAACCCTGAGTTCCACGATGACCTTTCATGACCCATAGATGAATCCATGGACCGTGGATTGTGTCCGTGAAAGTTGCCAAACCCAGTTCTCCTAGTTTGTTTAGAATAGAATTTTTAATATCTATAAATACCTTTTCTAGGTTTTTTTTTACGAATTAAGCTCGATTATTTTGTTAGAAATAACTTCGAAAACACTTGGGGATATATTGTGCTTGATTTGGAGAAATTTATTCATCCATTGATTCTTGGTTATTGATTCTTCTTTAATAATTCAAGATTCTGAATTTCTTTACATCATCTCGTAAGTATATGATTATGAATTCTTCAACAACTTTTGATTTCTTACCTATGAATATGAGTAGCTAAATCCACAACTAGGGTTGTGAGAACCATGACGGATTAACAAAGTAGGCAAAGTACTTAGCAATACTAGGACGGTGTTTATGCATGTATTATTCTTTCCTTCACTTTGATTGCTTTCTAACGGTGTACAATGTTAGAACTCGTCTTATTCTTACTTGTCGGACCAAGGGAATAATGAATGGGAAAAGGATTATTACAATGAATATTTGAGGCTACCGACCCTCATCTAATAGCTTGACCTTATACATGAATAGCTAATTTGGAATAAAAAAGGTAAGGGTTAGTAAGGCACACACCCATAGACGGACCAAGTTGCGTGATAAAATTCATCTATCTAGGGGATCAACCATTTAGGTGAACCTAACTTACCGATCTTTCATGCTAAGTACCAGAATAAATTAGTAGTACATCGCCTACTATGTTATGAACTCATGGATAACGCAATCCTAGTACATTCTCTCTTTGAATTACAACAATATTAATACTTGATGTTACTTGTTACTTGATATTTTACAAATATTACTTTTACTTAAAACTCCCCATTAGAGAAATAAGATGGCTAAGAGCGCAAATACACATAGTTGACCAAGGTCCTACCATATTCCCTGTGGAATTGACCCGAACCTTTGTTAGGTTCTATATTTGATCAACGATCGCTTTATAATTCCTTTTGAAGGTGTAATTTGGGCGTATCAAACTTTGACACTATTATCGGGGAATACAATTTAGGAGTAAGAGCAATTGTGTTTATTTGACTATTAGTCCTTATTTCCTGATTTGCTTTTTTTGTTGTTTTTGTTCTGTTTCATAGATTACACACTTGTGCATGCCCAGTACACGGAGTCAAGGCAATCCTCTGATTTCATTCGATCCCGAACTCTATCAAACTCTTAGAAACATGGTCAAGGACAAGGTTTTCGAGACACCTGAATAGGCCACAGCATGGATGTTGGCCGAAGAACAACAAAGGATTCAGGAAGCTGAAGCTTCCCAAGCTATGTAGGATGCTCAGGTTGCCATAGATTTAGCTAATCAGAATGTTGCAGCTGAGTAAGCAAGGCAAGAGGCTGCCCATCAAGCTGCACTAAATGCTCAAGATGCAAGGGATGAGGCAGCCGGACATAATATGAATCAAGATCCAGTTGCACAGAGAGAGAATAGGGGTTGCCAGCCACAACAACCCTGACACATCCCTCGCTAAAATCTTGATGATGATAAAGCCAATCTTGATGATGCAGAAGCAACAGGCCCTATAGTGCTGCCACCACTGTCCGATGGTATGAAGTTTGACATTACAAGCACTATGATCCAGTTGTTGAACCTGATTGAATGGACGAAAGTCAAAGAAATCAAGCTTTTGGAAGACCTTGAAAGGAGGATGGATCGAGGTTTATCTGGTTTCAAGATTGTTATTGAAAGAAGGCAAAGCGACCTTCCTTACTTGAAGGCAAAATAGTGCAAAATGCAAAACCAAAAAAATGGCCTTCTCATGTTCACACCTTCACCCCGTGATTATCACTAGAAGTTTGATTCAAGTTTGGATCGAAAGTTCAAATCTTCCAAATGGAGATCTAAATAGTGACATATCTTGTACCGCGCTGCGACGTTAAATTGTGCGCTTAATGGGAGGCAACCCATCGGTTGAAAATTTCTTTTTTATTCTTTTATTCACTTTTTATTTCTTTTTTATTTGTTTTTAGGTGCCTAAAGGAATGAGAAGGGGACCCAAGTGTTGAGAAGCACCAAAAATACCTCTGAAAAATGTGCATTTTGTATCTGGAAGAGCGCCCATTGCACATACCATCGCACAAGCAACCAGTGAATTGGGTAAAAATATCAGCTTATGCAAAAGTGGTGTGTTTCGCACCTCTCATTATGCCCATTACACCCAACTTCAAATGACAGAATAGTAAGCTGGGAGAAAATGTGAAAATATGGTCCAAAGGCCCTTCTTCGCGTACGTGGTGGACCGACCGTGTATATGAAGGCCAAACAAATAGCATACAATCGTGTACGCACTGGACCACCTGTGTACGCGAATCTTTCAGCAGTTTCCAGGTATTAAATCGATTAAAATTTTAGAAAAGGGACCAAATACTTTTCAACCCAAGGGTTCTTCTTCTCTCTTAAGCACACAAATAAATTCTATCAAATTCTTCCATCCATTGCTCACTAATTGCGACCCACAAGTATTAACACTGTCCCTTCTTATATCTTGAATTGGTTTCTCTTTCTTCCTCATCTTGATGTTATAAGAATGGGAGAATGGCAGGTTTGGTTGAAACTCCTCTTGCTTTAAATAAATTATCATTTGTGCCTAATTGCTAAATTGATTGGTGAAGTTCGTTGAGAGTATATGCTAAGATTATGTGATGAAAATGTTGTGCTTAGCATGATCCTAATTCTTTAAGCCTTTATTGATTTTAGAATTAAATTTGAGGTAATTTTTTACTAATCATATTGTTTTGTGTTATGTATTGAACTTTGACTATGATAGTATATGTATACTTTTTGGGTATCATAGAGGACTGACACATTCATCCTATATGATATCCTCTGAGTATATATATACGTTTTGGGTATCATAGCAGACTGACACCTCCATCCTGTATGATACCCTGTGAGTATATGTATACCTTTTTGGTATTATAGAGACTGACATTTTTCATGCTATGTGATATGTTTTGAGTATATGTATATCTCATGAAAGTATATAAATTTTTGAAACTATTTCAGGCGAAACAGAAGGATGAGTCTGCACACCTTGAAGAAGTCCATACAGATTTGGGCAGAGATGATAATGAAAATATTTTAAATAGTGTGCCTACCATTTGTGAAGTTGGTGTGGGTGGTGAAAAAACTTCTAAAGGTAAATCTGTTTGTGAGAGTAGTAAGAATATTAATGCTAATGATAGTAGCTCTCAGTCTGAGTTTGTGTTTGTTTTTATGCGTGAGTCTGCTATTGCTGCGATCACACAAGATTATTATAAGAGAAAAGAAAAAGGTGCAAAAGAATCTGTGACTAACGGGAAGTTGAATTATGACCCTTTATTAGATGATAATTTTTTTTGGATTTAAGTGAGTCAGATATAATAGTGATAACTCAAGTTGTTGTTCATCTAGGTACTGATATTAAGAAATATCAAAATGATTGAGTTGTTAGGGATGGTGGTAGAATATCAAGCAACAACCGTTGCTGTTGAGGCATACGAAATTAGGCATAGTGCACCTATACCAAAAGTTGATGATCAAGCAAAAAATATTATTGCTGAGGGAGTTGACAGTGTTAGGCATGGTTCTCCTATACAAGATCCTGAACATGATGGAATAGACGTAACAAGCTTGGTGGATGATAGTGTTAGGGATGGTGTGGTTGGTGGTAATGAGTCTGCAGGGAATGTGTTTGTTCAAGGTGTTACTGTTAATCTACTTGCAGCAGATATTGTTTGTGAACCTCAGACCAGTGTGATAGCATCAAAGGCTCCTGTTGATTTGACAGATGTTGGTGGAAAATCTGTAGTTGATGTAGTTGTAAAAGATGGTGGGGTTAGTGAGTATGAATCTTACCTACCTGGGTGTCTTATTCCTGAAAGCACATCAGTAGTTGAGATAGATGATGATTTGAAAACACCTGAAGTTTATCAGAGGCAAAGGAGTAGAAATCCTAGTAAGGTCCAACAGTCTCCTTTTGTTGTTGCCTCTAGTCTTAGCGAGCTTGGTTCAGTATATATTAAGCGGGTTAAAAGCAGGTCTCCATTGATGCCAAGTATTACCATTCCTGTAGAGTATAATCTTATGGTGGAATTCTCATCCTTTGTTGATCTAGATATGATCACGAAAATGTATGTATTTTCTGTTTCTGTTTTATTTATTTATTAGTTTACATTGATTGATAAAGATATTATTTGTTGTATTTTGTATTATGTAGGCGAAGTTTTGCTATTTATTCTGATAATGATGATTAGTTGGATTTGTCATATGAATTTGAAGTTTATTCTTTTTCATCAAAGACATGGTTCCACACGTTAAACTATCCTGCCAAAGCAATATCTTATTCTGTATGTATTTTTCACTGTCTATTTTATAGATTTTGTCTTACTGTTTAATGATTTTTGAAAGTATTTCATTATGATATTAAGTAGTTACTTCAAAGGGTTGCTTGTCCTTCACTTGATACCATGATAGTATAATATACTCTGATGGTATCAAGGAGTAACTGATAAGTGCTTTTCACTGAATCACTGCTTGTTCTTTCTTGATATCATCAGAGTATATATATATTATGATGGTATCACATAGTAATTTAGAAGTTTTTCTATTTGAAGCACTGCTTCTTTATTCTTCATACCATCATAGTATAAATATGTTGTGATGGTATCACAGAGTAATTTAGGAGTTTTTGCACTAGAGCACTCCTTCTACTTTCTTGCTACAATCACAGTATATATATGCTTTGATGGTATCACATAGTAATTTAGCAGTGTGTTATTTGATGCCATGCTTCTTCATGATCACTTATACATTTTTTCCTTAGTTATTTTTTATGTAGCACCTTGATGTGATCTTCTACTACTTGAGGAAGATGGCAAAGTATGGAAAAATGCCAATTAGGGCGGTAACAACTGATAATTTCTTTAGTAATTGCATTTTCAAGTTATATGGAAAAAATTAAGTCTGAAGGAAATGAGTCTAATTTGATATCCAAGGCAAGTGAGATCATTGAGTATATGTATGTGTATCGACTCTTTGGCAATACTGACTAGAGTGAGGTTGACCATGTGCTTTTCCCTATTCACCTGGGAAGTAGCAAGTGGCACTGGGTTTTGGGTGTTTTATCATTCCATGATAGGTATTTTTATGTGTATGATTCTCTGTGCAGTCCACAAAACAAGGAAGTTGTACAACATTTCGTAGAACCCTTTATCGTGTTTTTTCCATTGTTCTTGATCGAAATTGATTTCTATAATAAAAGAGATCACATTGAATTGGTGGATGATCTTCACAAGGGCCATCAATTAGGTGATCCATTTGATGATTTTTGATTGAAAATCTGTCAACACAAAAAAATACGTATGTTTCTTTTTTAATTATATAGTCTGATCATTGTTTTTTTATTTTCCTTATTAACTGAATTTTTTTTGTACAATGATTGTGGTATTTTTGTTGCATGCTTTGCTGAGTATTAAATTGAGAATCTTCAAATTTCTGTTGATGATTTTGATGTGGATTCCATGCGATCAACATATGGTATATTCTTGTGGCATTATAGTCGGCAGAAGCAACTGAATGGTGAATGTTGTGATTCTGAAAATCCTGGATGGTGGGTGAAATAAACTTGTGGAAGAAAATGCAAGACCTAAAACCATTATTTTGTGTTGCATTTTATTTTGAATAAATAGTATTTGTACAAAATAGTTGTGTACAGATGCTGTGAATCATAGGATTTGTAATTGAAAATTGAAACCATGAAGTATTAGTGAATTCTATATGTAGGTGTTTGATGTGTTGTGGTTTCACGACACTTTTGATGCATAAAACTTGAAATTGGAGTGTGTTCTTTAGAAATTTTTAGTAGATTTGATGTGTTTTTGAGTGTTGTGCAGGAAAATAGAGTTCGAAAGCTAAGTGCATGAAAAAGAAGGCAAACTACCCAAGAACTGAGTTACACGACTTCACTCCATGAGCCTTCATTTGATCCACGGGATGTATAGTATGGTCATGGAGTTGACTACTGCAAAGGTGCATGGAGCCTGATTGTCACCACAGGTTTCCACGAGCTGTGAACTTATCCACGAGCCATGGTTCTTGTTTGTGGAACCTAATCAGAGGATGAGCAAAAATCTTGAGTTCCACGAGGCCAGTCCACGAGCTGTGGACCAATCCACGAGCCATGGAATGACTTCGTGAAAGTGAACCTACAAGAAGACAAAAACCCTGAGTTCCACGATGGCCTTTCATGACCCGTAGATGGATCCATGGACCACGAATTGTGTCTGTGAAAGTTGCCAAACCCAGTTCTCCTAGTTTGTTTAGAATATAATTTGTAATGTCTATAAATACCTTTCCTAGGTTCTTTTTATGGATTAAGCTCGATTATTTTGTTACAAATAACTTCGAAAACACTTGGGGATATATTGTTCTTGATTTGGAGAAATTTATTCATCCATTGATTCTTGGTTATTGATTCTTCTTTAATAATTCAAGATTTTGAATTTCTTTACATCATCTCGTAAGTATATGATTGTGAATTCTTCAACAACTTCTGATTATTTACCTATGAATATGAGTAGCTAAATCCACAACTAGGGTTGTGAAACCATGATGGATTAATAAAGTAGGCAAAGTACTTAGCAATTTTAGGATGGTGTTTATGCATGTATTTTACTTCCCTTCACTTTGATTACTTTCTAACAGTGTGCAATGTTAGAACTCGCCTTATTATTACTTGCCGGACCAAGGGAATAATGAATGGGAAAAGGATTATTACAATGAAGATTTGAGGCTACCGACCCTCATCTAATTGCTTGACCTTATACAGGAATAACTAATTTGGAATCAAAGGTAAGGGTTAGTAAAGCACACACCCGTAGACGGACCAAGTTGCGTGGTGAAATTCATCTATCTAGGGGACCAACCATTTAGGTGAACCTAACTTACCGATCTTGCATGCTAAGAACCAGAATAGATTGGTAGTACAGTGCCTACTATGTTATGAACTCATGGGGAACACAGTCCTAGTCCATTCTCTATTTGAATTACAACAATATTAATACTTGATGTTACTGGTTACTTGATATTTTACAAACAGTACTTTTACTTAAAAACCCCCATTAGAGAAATAAGACAGCTAAGAGCGCAAATACACACAGTTGACTGAGGTCCTTCCATATTCCCTGTGGAATCGATCCTAACCTTTATTAGGTTCTATATTTGATCAACGATCGCTTTATACTTCCTTTTGGAGGTGTAATTTGGGCTTATAAAACTTTGGCACTATTATCGGGGAATACGATTTAGGACTAAGAGCAATTGTGTTTATTTGACTATTAGTCCTTATTTTCTGATTTACTTTTTTTGTTGTTTTTGTTTTGCTTCATAGATTACACACTTGTGCATGCCCAGTACACGGAGTCAAGGCAATCCTCTGATTTCATTCGATCTCAAACTCTATCAAACTCTTAGAAACATGGTCAAGGACGAGGTTGTCGAGACACCTGAATAGTCCATAACATGGATGTTGGCCGAAGAACAACAAAGGATTCAGGCAGCTGAAGCTGCCCAAGCTACGTAGGATGCTCAGGTTGCCACAGATTTAGCTAATCAGAATGTTGCAGCTGAGCAAGCAAGGCAAGAGGCTGCCCATCAAGCTGCACCAAATGCTCAAGATGCAAGGGATGAGGCAGCCAGACATAATATGAATCAAGATCCAATTGCACAGAGAGATAATAGGGGTTGCCAGCCACAACAACCCTGACACATCCCTCGCTAAAATCTTGATGATGATAAAGCCAATCTTGATGATGCAGAAGCAACAGGCCCGATAGTGCTGCCACCACTGCCCGATGGTATAAAGTTTGACATTACAAGCACTATGATCCAGTTGTTGAACCTGAAGGGATTATTTGTTGGCAAGTCTACTAATGATGCAAATTTACACTTGGTAATATTAGTAGGGATTTGTAAGGCTTATAATTTGCCAGGAGTATGCCAAGATGCAATCAGATTATGGCTATTTCCATTTTCTTTGACTGGAGAAGCAACACTTTGGCTTGCTGAATTTTCTGATAGTTCAATATTCACACGGAGAGAACTGAAAAGCCAATTCTTGGAGAGATTTTTTGCTCCATCAAAGATGTTTAAGCTCAAGCAGGAGATCTATAATTTCAAGTAGTTGAACACAGAAGCACTATATGATACATGGCTTAGATTTAATAAGAAGCTGAAATAGGTGCCGAATCACAAGATTCCTAGCGACACTTTATTGGAGATATTCTATAGAGCACTGAATGCAAACACTAAGGTTGTAGCTGACACAGTCACTGGAGGAGCATTCATGGAAAATACTTATGCAGCTACTTCTAAGATGCTAGATAGAGACAAAGACGAACAGGGCTTGACATACGAGAGATTCTGAGAGTTCAACAGGAACTTATGTTGTTGAAAAATCTTTAGACCAACAATAATTACAAGATCTTAGCCAGGAGGTTGCAGGATTAAATACAGGCATTAATTTGATTGTGAAGCATGTCATCAATAACGTAGTTGAGAAGGTGAATGTGGTAGGTTCACACGGTAAAGTGTCAAGGCAGGAAAAGTCTGAATCTGGTGAAGAGGTCAACTTTCTAAATTATCAGGTTATGGGTTTCTAGGCCAATAGTCAAGGGTCTAACCATTACACTTGGCGGGGTCAAAGAAATCAAGGTCGGAACAGAGATAGAGATAACAATAGGGATAGAGATAATAACCACAACTGGTCTGGCTATAAAGATAGGAGCAATGGTAGAGATACAAATGGTGACTAGAACAAGAGGGATAGCTACAAGAATGATAGAAGTGACCTATATGTTCCTCGTGGTAACCATGAAGGAGGATCCAATCAAAACAAAGTCAAAGAAATGTTGGCCAAGGTATTGCAGAAGGTGGAATCGACTGATAGTAACTTAAAGGAAATTTGTGCTGACATCTCAGGCATTAATCAGAAAGTAGAGTCGCATGCCATCGCCATCAAGAAAATCGAGCAACAGTTAAATCAAATGTCTATAGCTTTAAACCAGCATCAGAAGGGTACACTTTCTTGTAATACAGTCTAGAATCTGAAAAAATAATAGGCATTGCATGGCTGTGACTACTCAGAGTGGAAAACTAACTGTTGTCCTCCTATCTCTATAGTTGTTAATAAACCGGCTGAGCCTTAGAAATATGATGTTAAGAATGTAGTTGATTCAAAATTAAAGGGTTATAACAAAAATCCAATTGAGAAGAAGTTCGCAACTACCAAAGAGAAGAATGAGGAGGTTTCATATGTCTTAAAGCCTATACCATTACCTCTTCCACCTTATGCACAGAGATTGATTAAGAAGGCTGAGGAAGGAAAATATCGCAAGTTCATCTCCATGCTGAAATAACTTTCTGTGAATATTCCCTTGGTCAAAGCATTGGAGCAGATGCATGGGTATGTAAAGTTTATGAAGGATCTGGTGACAAAGAAGAGAACTTTGAGTTTTGAGCCAGCTGATAATTTACACCACTGTAGTCTAATAGCCTCCCTTTCTCTTGTGTAGAATAAGGAAGATCCTGGAGCTTCCACTATTCCTTGCACAATTGGAGCATTCTATTTTGCAAAAACGTTGTGTGATCTGGATGCTAGTATAAATCTAATGCCACTAGCAGTGTTCAAACAGTTGGGCTTGGAAGACCCCAAACTAACTTCAATGCAGCTTCTTATGGCAGATCGCACAGTGAAAAGGCCAGTGAGGATTATCTATGATGTACTTATGAAAGTTGAAACTTTTATCTTTCCTACAGACTTTGTGATACTTGATTGTGAGGTAGATTTTGAGGTTCCCTTCATCTTGGGACACCCATTCCTTACCACTTGATGTGCTTTAGTTAACTTAGAAACTGGGCAGATGAAATTCAGACTTAATGATGAGGTGGTAACTTTCAATGTCTGCTAGTTAATGAAATATCATGATGACATGCGTGTAGTATCAATTATCTATATGGTTGATGAAGAGCAGCTAATAGTGCCTGTTGAGGAGCTATTTGGTGTTGAAGCACTTGCAGTCGTTATTATTAATTTTGATGGAGAGGATATTGCTAAATATCATGATATGGTGGAAGAACTTGTCGGTATGGGGTCTCGTTCTTATGCTCCAAAGAAGCTTGATTTGGACCTAAAGAATCGACAGACACCACTAGCTAGGTCATCTATTGAGCAGCCTCCAGTGTTGGAGCTCAAAGCACTTCCTTCCCACCTTCGATATGTGTTCTTAGGATCTAATGACACCTTGCCAGCTATTATTGCTGCAGACTTAGATGAAGGACAGGTTGAATCTCTGGTTTCTATTATGAGAAAGTTCAAGAGGGCCATTGGTTGGTCCATTGCTTACATCATTGGGATTCCACCAGGTATTTGCATGCACAAAATTCAGCTTGAGCCAAATTGTATTCTAAGTATTGAGAACCCACGTAGGTTGAATCAGCCTATGCAAGAAGTTGTAAAGAAGGAGATTATTAAGTGGTTGGATGTAGGTGTGATTTATCCTATCACAAACAACAAGTGGGTGAGCCCAGTTCAGTGTGTGCCTAAAAAGGGTGGAATCACTATGGTTCCAAATGCTAAGAATGAGTTAATTCTGATGAGGCTAGTCACAGGCTGGCGTTTATGCATGGACTACAGAAAGCTGAATTCTTGGACCAAGAATGATCATTTTCTGATGCCGTTCATGGATCAGATGCTAGACCATCTTGCTGGTAGAGAATGGTATTGTTTGCTTGATGGTTATTCAGGATACAATCAAATCTCGATTGCTCCTGAAGACTAAGAGAAGACCACTTTCACCTATCCATATGGGACATTTGATTTCAAGAGGATTCCATTTAGGTTATGCAATGCACCGGTAATATTTCAGTGGTGTATGATGTCAATTTTCTCATATATAGTGGAGGACACTATCGAGGTGTTCATGGATGATTTTTCTGTAGTTAGTGACTCTTTTGATGATTGTTTGGCTCATTTGAGTTGTGTGCTGAAGAAATGTGAAGAATGTAACTTAGTGCTGAATTGGGAGAAGTATCACTTCATGGTCAAAGAGGGTATAGTGCTTGGCCATCGGATCTATAAGCAAGGTATTGAGGTTGACAAAGCAAAGATATAGGTGATTGAAAAATTGCCTCTTCCAGTCTCTGTGAAGGTTATCCGAAGTTTTTTGGGGCATGCTAGTTTCTATCGCAGACTTCTCTAAAATTTCACATCTCTTGTGTAAGTTATGGGAGAAGGAGGTTAAGTTTGTGTTTGATGATGCATGCCTAAAGGCATTCGAATGCCTCAAGCAAAAGTTGATCTCTGTGCCTATTACTGTTATGTCTGATTGGTCCCAGCCTTTTGAGGTTACGTGTGATGCTAGTGGAGTGGCGCTAGGAGCAGTTCTAGGCCAAAGACATGAAAATATTCTCCATCCTATCTATTATGCTAGCAAAGCACTTAACGCTGCTCAAAAGAACTATACTTTGACAGAAAAAGAGCTGTTTTTTGTGGTCTTTACATTCAAAAAGTTCAGATCTTATTTGCTTGGCACTAAGGTGATTGTACACACTGACCATGTAGCTCTTAGGTACCTCATGGCAAAGAAGGATGCGAAGCCTAGATTTATTAGATGGGTGCTTCTGTTACAAGAATTTGACTTTGAGGTTAAGGACCGAAAAGGTACAGAAAACCAGGTAGTAGAACACTTGTCTAGATTGGAAGAAGAAGCAATGCAAATTAGAGATTGATGATAATTTCCCAGTTGAGTAAGTGTTAGCTGCCTCCCAAGATCTGATTCCATGGTTTGAACTTTGCCAACTATTTGTCAAGTGATGTGGTGCCTTGATAAGTTGGTATTCTACCTACTTATTTAGCTTTTAATCTTATGCTTTTGCTAAGGTAAAGTGAGAAAAATAGTGCAACTGACACAGATTACTTCTATTTTATAGGTTATTGTGTTCTAGAAGTGTACGAGAAAGATTCGGATGATAACAAGTCAAAATAGGGCTATTTGGAGAAGCAAATCACTAGCAGCTAGATACACCTACATGCACATGGTGGTCCACATACGCAAAGGTCAACCAAAGAAAGCTTCAGAGATGCACTGAAGTGACCGCGTACGTGAAGGTCAACCAAATGAAGACACTTTACATACGCGATGAGCCTTCCGCATAGGTGAATAAGAAAGCATCAACTGCGGTATAGATTTGGAAATTTCCATTTTTGGAAATCCCAATCCACATAAAAGCTCTTCTCAGCCATTTTTAGGGGAGAGATTGGATTATTCACAATTGTTTTTCTCAACCAATTCATCCTTAGTCTTAGAGTGAAAAACTTAGGGCTAACTTGGGAAGCAAGTTCATCCTCCAACACCATTGGAATGAAGATTGGAAGTTTTTATTATAAAATCTTTAGTTCCCTTCTTCAACTCTTGCTTTGTATTATTAAATCTATTGGTGTGTTGGTTGATTTGAGATTTGGATATTGAGTTAGATATAAATAATATTTGGGTGTGATTTCTTATCTTTTACTTTTTTAATTTATTAAATATTTTCTAGTTTATGAATTGGGTCTTTGAATCTCTAATTCATCTTGTACTTGAATTGAATCTAAAGGGAGTGATCAACCCTTGGACTTGTCCTCTTTACTTTGAGTTTGCTTGAAAGAGTGAATTAAGGTGGGGAAAGATTGATTAGCACTAACTTGAGGCTCTAACCCTCATTTAAGGAATTGGCTAGAAATAAGAATTCTAGTGTTGCCATAATTGGAAGAGCTTTGTTAATGCTTGGTTGGGTTGGATAGAACTAGTTGAGGCATATTTGTCGATAGTCGAGAGACGTAGGTAAATTACCTATACTTTCAAGGCTTGTTTTATTTGATCCATGATTAATCTAGTTTATATTTGGTAAACTTGTAATGGATTGTATGGATTTGAAGTAATACCCATCCCAAATCTCCCTTGCGATCCTTGCGTTGGAAAGAGTTGTCGACCTCGCAATTACATCATCGCTCGTGGTTTTCGAATACAAACCCCCCAATTATGTTTACTTATTTTGCTACTTGAAATTGAATAAGTTTCTTTATTCTCTGTTATCTCAATTGCGATTACATTGTTCTCTGTGGGATCGACCCCAACTCCCGTCGAGAATATAAACGTGTTTGCTTAATGATCGCTTATACCTCTAATCGGAGAGTAAGTTTGAGCGTTATAAAAAATGGTGTCATTGCCAGGGAATAATGTGGCGTATTGAGTTAATTTAGAATTTGAGTTTACTTACTCTAGCTCAAATTTATGAATATTTGTTTTTGTTTTAGTTAGTTTTGTTTTGTTACTTGATTCTATGGCATCTCGGAATGTTAGAAGTATTGGTGATTGCAACCCTTATTATAATGAACCTTGTTGTTATTGTGGAGGACCCCACCTTTGGTGAAAGTGCAAGATTGGCCTTAGGAGAGGGAGGTATTCACCTTCTCGCTCCTATGATGGGCATAATTGCTATTTGTGTGGTGGTCATGACGGATATTGAAGCGATTGCCTTAATGATGACCGTCCTCCTCCTCCCTCTTATGTTAATAAAGTTGCTAGTGGTGCTTGTGATCTTAATAGGAACTATAACTTAGCAAGCGAAGAAGGTATATGTACCAAGCTCAAATCTCTCTTGGCCAATAAAGATAGCATAGAGGAGGGCTTGGACTCCATAAAGCAAGACTTCTTGGATGCTAGAGCTAAGGAAATAGAGGAGAGAAATAATACCACACAATCCATGATGGATTTGTCCACTCCTCTTGCTCAAGTTGATAAGCAAGATACCTACCCTGGAGGTATATATGCCAAGCTCCAAATCCTCTTGGCCTCGGTAGACATCCTAGAGGAGGGTGTGAAGTCCATAAACCAAGGCTTTGTGGACACAAGAGCTAAGGAGGAAGAGGAGAGAAATCATGCCACACAACCCATGATGGATTGGTCTACTTCTCTTGATCAAGTTGGTAAAGAAGGTACCCACCCAAAAGGTATATATGTCATGCTCCACACTATCTTGGCTGCGGTAGACACTCTAGACGAGGGTTTGACCTTAATAAAGCAAGGGTTTATGGACACAAGAACTAAAGAAGAAGAGGAGAGAAATCGTGCCATGCATTCCATGGTATAATTGATGAAGAAGACCCTCCACTCCAACCACATGAATATGTCTCGAATATTAAGCTCAATCAAATTCACTTTGGGTATGATGATGAAGATTTATAAAATATGGAATCATCCAAGAGTGAGTTCGTACCGTTAGTGCTTGAACCCCAACAAGAGGAAAATTTTATATTAGGTGAAGTTGTGAGCCTAGAATGGGTGTTAAATCGAGCTCACCAACTTGAGGCCTATGGGGAACAACGTGAAATAATGCTACTAATGTTTGAGATATTATTAAAAAGGCATGCCAAGGGAAGTCAAAAAGAAGGGTCCCTTAAAATCGCTATCTGGAAGTTGGACACTAATGTGAATGCCTGTGTTGAAACATGCATGATTGTGGGTAGTAGTTTTGAGTTGTTCCCTATTTAAGAGGAGGACACAAGGGATGCTCATGAATTGAAGGCATTGTGGCAACCAATTACTCCATACATGAATCATGATGCCAAAATCAAACGAATGATACTAGAGTTGCAATGCAAAGTCCAACGGTTCTTCTTGAAAGACTTTAGTTCATTCGAAAGTGAGGATGTTATGAATGAGGCAAAATTGAGAGTGGAGACACCCAAATCTTACTCCAACCACTTTTCAACTTTAAGTTTAATTGAATGGACGAAAGTCGAAGCAATCAAGCTTTTGGAAGACCTTGAAAGGAGTATGGATCAAGGTTTATCCGGTTTCAAGATTGTTATTGAAAGAAGGCACCTTACTTGAAGGCAAAAAAGTGCAAAATGCGAAACCAAGAAAATGGCCTTCTCATGTTCACACCTTCACCCCGTGATTTTCACCGAAAGTTAGATTCATGTTTGGATCGAAGGTTCAAATCTTCCAAATGGAGATCAAAATAGTGACATATCTTGCATTGACTTGCGACATTAAATAGTGCGCTTAATGGGAGGCAACCCATCGGTTGAAAAGTTCTGCTTTATGCTTTACTTCACTTTTTGTTTCTTTTTGATTTATTTTTAGGTGCCCAAAGGAATGAGAAGGGGACCCAAGTGTTTAGAAGCACCAACAATACCTCTGAAAAATATGCATTTTGTAGGCTAAGGAGAGATCCAAAAAAGGATCTTTTGTGTATAATCTTGCATAGTCTCGAATGTTATCAGTTCTGGTACGTAGACCAAATAATGCAATGCAAGAAAAAGTTCCTAGATTCATGGAGATATAGAATAGCATATAAGTTATCATGCTTGCATATCCATCATTTGAGTCTCCAATAATTATTCCAATAATTACATATCTGATTTGGCCTATGGACGAATATGCTAGAAGAGCGCCCGTCATATATACCATCGCACAAGCAACTAGTGAATTGGGTAAAAATATCAGCTTGTGCAAAAGTAGTGTGTTTCGCACCTCTCATTGTGCCCATCGCACCCGACTTCGCATGACAAAATAGTAAGCTGGGAGAAAATGTGAAAATATGGTCCAAAGGCCCTTCTTCGCATACGCGGTGGACCGGCTGTGTATGTGAAGGCCAAGCAAATAGCAAACAATCGCGTACACACTGGACCACCTGCGTACGCGAATCTTTCAGCAGTTTCCAGGTATTAAATTGATTAAAACTTTAGAAAAGGGACCAAATGCTTTTCAACCCAAGGGTTGTTCTTCTCTCTTAAGCACACAAATAAATTCCATCAAATTCTTCCATCCATTGCTTCACTAATTGTGACCCATCAGGTATGAACACCGTCCCTCCTTATATCTTGAATTGGTTTCTCTTTCTTCCTCATCTTGATGTTATAATAATGGGAGAATGACAGTTTTGGTTGAAACTCCTCTTGCTTTAAATCAATTATCATTTGTGCCTAATTGTTAAATTGATTGGTGAAGTTCGTTGAGAGTATATGCTAAGATTATGTGATGAAAATGTTGTGCTTAGCATGATCCTAATGAGTGTGAATAGCTTAAGCAAATAGTGCTTGTCAGGTGTTTAAGAAAATGCCTCAAAGGCTTCTAAACTGGGCGAAAGCGGTAACCTTTGCGTTGGCGGTCACCTGGCCGCGTACGTGAAGAAGGAAAATTATTGAAAAAAATTATTTGCCTTTGCGAATCCAGCCACCTGGCCGCGTATGCGAAGAAGGATACCTGGCAGTGATGAAAATAGTAGCTTCGCACAGACTTACTCAAATTCTTTTTCAGCTATTTCTTTGGCCTAAGTGCTTTATAATATATTGTTTTAAGTGTCCTCAAGAACTTTTAACATGTTGGTTTGTTTTGTAGGTACTTTGATCTTAAAATGGCCAAATGGCAGTGACAATGATGTTGAAAATGTTCCAGAGGTAGAAATGTAGGAAGATTATGATCGAGATAGATTCCTAGTGGCATCTTGTGAGCATCGGTATAAAGAGCTCTTATCCAAGCCCTTTATTAGGGAAAAGGAATCAACATAGAAAAGTTGAAAGTAAGATACCGACATTTTGTAGGATATTGGTGGAGCATAGGTGGATTTGCTTTGCTCCTCAACCTATGATGGCAAATGACACGGTGTCACAGAATTCTACGCTAATGCTTCGACCATCGAATTAAAAGGCGTTGGTTACTACCGTTTGAGGTGTCCAAGTGAGTTTCAACTCTGAAATCATCAATGCATTGTACAACCTTCTGGATATGGATAATGAGATTTATATGGCAAAATTAATGGCAGAAGGACACCAGTAATTGGTTGAAAAGTTGCATGATGGAGTGACTCCAAATTGGTTAACTTTGCAAAAGGGGGTTGACTCACATGATTTCACTGCAGAAGCCAGGTCATGGTTTTCGATTATCTGTGCAAGGATCATACCATCCTTTCATGACACTGATATGACACTTGACCGAGCATTGATGATTGCAGCACTCATGGATGGGTTAGATGTGAATGTTGGGGTAGCTATGGGGAGGTCGAAGAGCCTCTTCTTTCCATCACTGGTTACACAGTTGTGATATGATCCTGGGTGTCAAAACACCCAATGGATAGGGAGAAAAAGGCAGGGGCCTTGATACATCAATTATTGAAAAGGGCACCAGAGGCAAAGCTTAATAAAAGAAAAATTAATGTGGAGTATCCATCCTTCGGGCAGTTTCTAGAGTCTATTACCGAGCCCACTGACACTTCCATAGCTGCATCCGGGTCATCCCACCCTATGGGGCTACTATAGTCTGGGACTTACATTATGCACCATCTCTCTATCCAGATTCAGGGAGTGGATGTACATGTTCAGCAGATGTTAGCTGGACTTTCTACTAGCTCATCTGGAGCCGACACACCCGCAGGCACTGAGTCTCCCCTGTCCCTTTCCAAAGTGACCACCGAGAAGAGTTTGATCAATGGGTGACTAAATATGATGAACACCCAATGAGAGAACATGAGTCGGGGGCAAGGAAAGGTTGAAAAGTGACAAAGAAAGTTTAGTGAGCATGAGAAGAGGAAAAGCAAGTTCTTGAACAAGATGATAGATAGATTGAAATCATTGTATGGGTCGAATACACCGGAGGATGATGAGGATGAGGATGAGGAGAGACTGCAGTTTCCTTCTACCTCCAGTTTAGATTGAGCCATTTCAGGGAGCCCCCTTAAATTTATTTCTTATTTTGATGCAGTGAGTGCACTGCCCTATATTAGTTGGAGGTGGCATGTTAGACCGCACTCTATCTAGCATAGCTTGATTTATTATTGGATATTATTGTGACCTCACTAGGCTTGTTTTGTTATTTTGGATATTATTGTTCCCTTGCCGGGCTTGTTTTGTCATTTTGGATATTACTGTGCCCTTGTTGGATGTGTTTTGTGAATTTATGTCATTGTCAGGTTTTGGAATTGATGGTTTAGTTCTTTAGCTTCTTTATGTGTAGCTTCTTTGGTTCTTTTGTAGTGGGTTTATTGGATGTTTTGGAGCCAGGGGAAGTCTGAGTACCCAATAGGCTAAGTTGAGACTTGTGTGTTGGGTTGAGTCTATGTGTTGGTGAATTTTGAGTAGCCGTATCGATTTAGATAGATAAATTGGCCCAATAATAGACTGAGTGACATCATTCTTAAGGGAAATTTGTCATCTTTTGAGATATTAGGGAAGCTTGGACTTGTTTGGTACTAATGGAGTTAGTCTTGCATGCTAAGTGAAACAGGCATACCCTTCCGAAATTTTTTGTGAAAAGTTCATGGTGAAGAATGATGTTTGTGACAACTCCTTTAATCTTTTTGTCTCTTAACACATTAGTGATGTTAATTCAGAATTGGAAAATGTGTCTCCATTTGTGCTTGGTTAGGTAGTAAAAATTGACCCTTAATGAATGATTCGCATGCCATGTGTGGTGAGGTTTAGTTGAATAATTCTTGTACTCTCTTGTGTTAACTAGAACTTGCCCGGTTAGTTGTTTTAATGCTAGTCTCAATTGCATTGGTTGGAGAAATGATCTTAGGCCTTTTTTGTGATTGTTGAAGCCTACTTAGCCTTAAAGTCCACATTGCACTCAAATTGTATCATTAGTCACCCTTTTTGAGCCTAATACCTTTTCTTTGGCAACCTCGGTACAAGCCTTGAACCATTTTAAACATGAATCTCTCTCTTGAACCCGTCCCTCCTTGAACTCTACAAGTGTGAAATCGAGGCTAAAAGCCTAAGTTTGGGGGTTTATAAAAGGTACCTTGGAGGAGTGCTAAATGAGTTTATCTTGGTTTATTGCCTAAAAAGAATTGTCAAAAAGAAGGAAGAATGTGAAAAAGAAATCAAAGAAGAAAGGAAAAGAGGAAAAGGAAAGAATGGAAATGAATCCTCCAAGGTGAATAAAATGATAAAATTTGAGCCCCAATTGAAATGTGTAAAATGGTGTCTTGTATTGAATGAAAATTAAAAGAAACGACTTTGGTTTCGAATTGAAAAGTTGTGTGGAGTTTGAGGAGGATGTAGTCACTTAAATCCAAATGCGTATTTGAGCTAGTGGCGATCGATTGTTTTTGACCTAGAAAGCCCTTTGGGAATTTCGAGCGATTGTTTTTGAGCTAGTGGCGAGCAAAAATAAGGGCAAGCGTATGGTTGATACTTGTTGGTACTTAAAATTTCTTGTGAGTGTGAGTGTTTGTGCATTTTTCCCTTGTGATTGTCTTTGTACATATTGTGTTTTTGGGACTTTAATTCTTGTGATAGCATGCGAATTAGGATAGTTGGTGAAATTGATAAACTCCAAAAATGAGTCAAATGAGCATGTTTATGTAAGCTAGTAGTTTGAGTCACTTCTTGAAGATCAGTTGTTGTCACTTGGTTGTTCTTTTACTTGCATTGCATCCTTGAATTGTGTTTTGAATAGAGGGGAGTGCTTAGATTAAGTTATCATGTGATTGACTAATCATTAGTACCAACCAAAGTCATGTTTGATGCTTGGAATGAATTTTCTTTGACTTGTAGTGTTGTCATTGCACTTGTGTTGTGTGCCTCTTAAAGTATAATTTTTAGTTGCTTGAGGACAAGAAATAGTTCAAGAGTTGCGATTTGATAAGTTGGTATTCTACCTACTTATTTAGCTTTTAATATTATGCTTTTTCTAAGGTAAAGTGAGAAAAATAGTGTAACTGACACATTACTTCTATTTTACAGGTTACTGTGTTCTAGAAGTGTTCAGAAAAGATTCAGATGAAAACAAGTCAAAATGGGGTTATTCAGAGAAGCTAATCACTAGCAGCTGGATATACATATGCTCATGTGGTGGTCCACACGCGTACGCGAAGTTCAACCAAAGAAATCTCTGCGGACGCACTAAAGCGACCGCGTAAGCGAAGGTCAACCAGACAATGACACTTCGCGTACGCAATGAGCCTTCCACATAGGCAAAGAAGAAAGCATCAGTTGCAAGGCAGATTTGGAAATTTCCATTTTTGGAAACCCTAGTCCACATAAAAGCTCTTCTCAACCATTTTTAGGGGAGAGATTGGATTATTCACAATTGTTTTTCTCAACCAATTCATCCTTAGTCTTAGAGTGAACAACTTAGAGATAGCTTAGGGAGCAAGTTCATCCTCCAATACTATTAGAGTGAAGATTGGAAGCTTTTATTATAAAATTTTTAGTTCCCTTCTTCAATTCTTGCTTTGTATTGTTAAATCTATTAGTGTGTTGGTTGATTTGAGATTTGGATATTGAGTTAGATATAAACAATATTTGGGTATGATTTCTTATCTTATGCTTTTACAATTTATTAAATATTTTCTAGTTTATGAATTGGGTCTTTGAATCTCTAATTATCTTGTACTTGAATTGAATCTAAAGGGAGTGATCAACCCTTGGACTTGACCTCTTTACTTTGAGTTTTCTTTAAAGAGTGAATTAAAGTGGGGAAAGATTGATTAGCACTAACTTGAGGCTCTAACCCTCATTTAAGGAATTGGCTAGAAATAAGAATTCTAGTGTTGCCATAATTGGAAGAGCTTTGTTAACGCTTGGTTGGGTTGGATAGAACTAGTCGAGGTATATTTGTCGATAGTCGAGAGACGTTGGTAAATTATCTATACTTTCAAGGATTGTTTCATTTGACCCATGATTAATCTAGTTTATATTTGGTAAACTTGTAATGGATCATATGGATTTGAAGTAATACCCATTCCCAAATCTCCCTTGCGATCCTTGCGTTGGGAAGAGTTGGTCGACCTTACGATTACATCATCGCTCATGGTTTTTGACTACAAACCCCCAATCATTTTTACTTATTTTTCTCCTTGAACTTGAATAAGTTTCTTTAATTCTTTTCTATCTCAATCGCGATTATATTATTCTCTGTGGGATCGACCCTGACTCCCATCAGGAATATAAATGTGTTTTGCTTAATGATCGCTGATACCTCCAATTGGAGAGTACGTTTCAGTGTTATCATGCCTCCCAATATATCTATCCACCAGTGAAGAAAGTTTATGTCTGATGTTAAAAAATTTATCTGGGAGGAGCCATTCATGTTTCGTGTATGTGCTGATACCATAATCGTAGATGCGTGCCTGAGACTGAGATGATAGAGATATTGGAAGCTTGTCATTCATCCCCTGATGGGGGACATCATAGTGGCATTCGAAGAGCCCATAAGATCTTATAATGCGGTTACTATTTGCCTACCCTCCACAAGGACACTCATGAATTTGCTAAAGCTTACAATCAATGTCAGGGGGAAGGTGGTATATAAAGGAAGCATAAGCTTCCTCTCACTCCTATCCTTATGATTGAACTATTTTAATGTATGGGGTATAGACTTCATGGGTCCTTTTGTGAGTTCAAATGGGATTAGATATATATTGGTGGTTGTTGACTATGTATCCAAGTAGGTAGAGGTAGTTGCGCTTCCCAATAATAAAGTCAAGAGTGTCACAATGTTCTTGAAAAATGACATCTTTTCCAGATTCGGTACATTAAGGGTGATTATTAGTGATGATGGCTCTCACTTTTTCAATAGGTTGTTTCGTGCTTTACTTGAGAAGTTGGAGTGAAACACAAAGTTTCAACTTCTTATCATCCGCAAACTAGTGGGAAAGTTGAGGTTTCCAACCGCGAGATAAAGACAATCCTAGCAAAGACTGTAAATGTGTAATAAATCTTCCAGTCATCCACGCGTTTTCACCTTCTTTGTACTGTTAGAGCTTTTTAGCAGTAGCCCTAAGTCATTTATGGCTTACTGGGATTGGTAGTTTGGTGCCCTGGCCATTGTTGGGTCGTTATGACCATTTTCCTATTTTAGAGCTTTAACTTAGGAAATCATTGACTTTAGTTAACATTTTTAGCTAGCATGCTCAAAATCAAATTCTTACAGTTCCATTAGCTGTGGAACGTGGATTTTGGTCTAGTTGGACATTTTGTCGAGGGCTGGGAATTTTTGGTATGATTCTAACTGAATTTTTGAGATTTCAGGCCAATAGGAGTTAGAAGTTTGACTTTGGTTAACATTCAATCATTGGAGCATTGGATTAGAAATTCGACAGTTCCATCAGCTTTGGAATGTCGAGTTTGGGTTAGGTACGTGGTTAGTTTGGGTCCCGGGTGGGCCGAGTTCATTTTGGGTGTTCGATTGGTTTTAGTAAGTGTTGACTTGCATCAACATTCCTCCAAAATGACCTCGTATGGAAGTTTTATCAACTCCGCTGAGTCCGGAACATTGTTTTCGCTCTAGTTGCATCTTTGGTTTGTGTGCATCGGATTTCAATTGTGCCCGGAACCTCCCGTGGAAGTTTTTCACTTTGCTGGTTTTTTGGAAGCATAAGTGTTCAGCGCCAATGGTGCCCGGTCAACGTGATTGCGCTAGCCTGTGACCCTCCCTTCAGCACGATCGCGCCTAGGCAGCGCAATATCGCTGGTCTGTGACCTACAACTTATAAAGCCTTCTCCTTAATTTTTCAGACCTCTTCTCTCATTTCCTCTGAATCCAAACTGATTTCCCTCTCCTAAAATTTGCTCCAAGTTAATTTCTAGCCGTGGGACTTCATCAAATTGAGGATTTCGTCGTTTCCCTCTTCGTTTGGTAAGTGTTCTCCTTGAATTTCTTCCTTCCCATGGCTAACACCTCCATTATTGTACTTAATTAGCATGGGGGTTTCTTGTGTAGACTTTTAACTGATGGTTTGGTTGATTGTTCTTGACTCGCATGTTTCATCTCGTTGCCCTCACTCCCTCTCTCCGTGGTACGTTTTCCCTCGCTTTTGATTGTTAATCTTGTAAGTTTCCGCATATTCCCTCTTCTTCTCTGGGCTGTTTTGGGCCTCTTCTTTACTCAATTTCCACTTAACTTTTGGGCATGTTTTCCTGGCGAGGTTGGAAACCTCGCGGTAATTTTCATTTCTAATTTTGGGTTATGGGGCCCACAGGCCCACTTTTGACCCAAATTTTGACCCGGCTATGGTTTTAGCAATATAGGTACCATTAGCTTCGTTTTGACACATAGAATATGTTTTTGATAGTTTGTTCGCAAATTAGGGATTCTCGGAGTAGTTTGATCTTGGATGACGTTGTTCCAGCAGCTAGTCGTCGGATGACAGGTAGGTTACGATCTTCCCTACCTTAGACTTTGTGTATATAGGCTATAACTCGATTGATTAGCATCATTGGATTGGTTATTCTAGGTTGGTACCCCAGACCTTGTCCGTCTCTTCTGTCCATTTATTTCTTACACTGTTTATAGTATTAATTATAGTATTATAATATTACCCTTGTGGCCGTGCGACCTTTATAAATACCTCTAGACCATAGTTGGTGGGATAATTGGGAATATCCGCGAGTCCCAAACATCGAGTTTTTATTGTAGGCTGGATATCTGTGTTGTAGAGCTATTTGGGCCTGTGCAGGGCCGATAGGTTATTTGTGAGCCATTGGGCTATTGTTGTTTGCGAGTTATCATTTATGCAAAGGATTTTCTGCATTAGTTTTACTACTATTTTGGGTGCAAGCCTACTATAAATGATTTTCTAAACTATGCATGGCCCGAAGGGCTCGTTTTCAATATAGATGACTAGAAAAGAACTTGAAATTGGATTAATGGATTTTCTCGATATAAAAAGGGCTACTATGATGATTTGATCACCGATTTTCATACTGACACTAGACTCGGCTGTGTTGTAGCGCTAGACGTATTTTATTACAGATTTAGACCTGGATACACCTCAGGCACCCTTTTATGGAGGTTTTGAGACTTTAATATATGATTTAGACCCGGACACGTGCCGAGCATCCTGTTTGAGGATTCTGATATTTCTTTCACTAATTTAGACCCGAATAGACTATGGGAAAATATTTTGAGATTTTGGTTACTACTTTGGATTCGGATATACTCCGGATGATTATATTGAGATTCACATTTTATTATATGGTCACGGACTTCCATAGACCTTGCCAGATTTGAACCAGGGGCTACATGTCGAGTGTACTAGAGGAGGGGTATACGGTGTAGTTGTGGTATACGGGTCGTGTCCTTCCATAGATCCTACCTACTGGGCCTATCGGCACCAGAGGAGGTATATACAGGGTTACTATCATACTGGTTCCATTGAATCATATCATCATGAATATTTTATTCGAATCCACCCTTGTTTGTTGTTTTCCCAGTGTACGCTCTAGTAGTATGGGACGCCGGAGGGTTTGTTTTTACTTGATTATGTTCCTTCGGTGTATGGGCGCCCGTTGGGACTGTAGATAGTTTATATTACTTCTATCAGATTATAGTACTTGTTAGAGGCTTTGAATTGTTGGTGAATTAGTGGATTCTATCTTGTTGAGGATTCTGATTATATGGACTTTTGATTATTGATAGGTTAGTGGGTTCCTTCCCTTTATGGCACTGATTAGTGACCTTCTGGTTATTTGTGGTGTAGATTGTTCTATCCTAGGGTTGTACTTGTGAGATTTCCTTCCAATTATTCTTGTCTTTAGAGTGGTGTTATTAGCATGATTTGTTTAATAGTATGATTATTTCAAGCATGATTATATTGTTTGCTTTCTTTTCTCCTCTTCCTTCTATTTTATTGAGGTTACCAGTATACCGCCTGTTTCTTCCTAAACTCTCTCTTTATATATATATTATTGTTGCAAGGATCCAGGTGTGTTCTTCTTTCCTTCACCTGTGTTCTGTATGTTATATATATCTTTTATGGCTAGTATAACATTCTTATATTCTTGATTGACTTCTTTCTGTTCTAGTTTCTGTGTACTTTTCCCTGTTGCTTCTATGATTGCTTTCTTGCTATCTTCTATTTACTTCTTTTATATCTTATATGCACTCAGTCGGCCTATATTGCCTACTGAGTACCCGTTTCTTAGCAATTGGTGCTCATACTACACTTTTGCATCTTTCTAGTGCAGATACTAGTGTTAGTTATCGCCGTTAATTGCGTGGATTCTCATATTACTTTTGGATATTCGAGACTAGGGTAAGCTCCTACAGAGCGGGGCTTGACCATATCTCATCTTTTGGCACTGTTACTCTTTATTTATTCAAAGACAATTGTACATTCTATTTTGTTATTTCTAGCACTTGTATTCTATTAGCAACTCCTGTACTATCGATACCAGGTCATGGGTTGATTTAGTTTCCTTATATATATATTCAAGTTGCTTGCTTCTGCGTTGCTTCATATTATATCTGCTTTTGCTTGTTTCTACTTATTATGTGTGTTGGTTTAGGTAGTAGACCATTACTAACTGTTCTACGCTACAGGGATTGGTTCACCTACTAGAGGGTTGTAAGTGCCATCATGACTTGAGAAATCGGGTCATGACATATTTGTATCAGAGCTCAAGGTTCACCGGTGTTGTTGGTACAAGAGCAAGTGTCTAAGTAGAGTCTCGTGGATTGGTATGATGACATCTATATCCTATCTGTAGGAGGCTACAAGGAATTATTAGGAAAAGTTCCCCTATTCTTGGCTCCTTATCATGTGTTCCCTCTCAGTTTCGAAAGCTCAACATGAAAGAATACAAAAAATAGGAAAAACATTCCTGGCTCTATCGACTTATAAAATTCATTTGTCCCATTCCTTCTCAGATGCCTAGGACGAGTATGACAACGGGTGATGATGAGGCTTTTGCGCCTGTTGCTTCAACATTTCCTTTTGTGCCAGGATTTCAGAGTGAGGGTATACCACATTAATTAGAGGGTTTGGGGCCAGCCCGCCCTCCGATGGGATTTATCGCTTCCCCAGTTCTTCAGGACATTGTGGCTAGGACTTTGAGTCTTCAGGAGGGTGTATCAATACCACAGGTAGGGGCAGTACCCGATTCTTTGAGCAGTGCTATAGTTAAATTTGAGGTTCTAGGTCTTCAGCAAGGTTGTATGTCAGTATTGGAGTATGAGGCAAGGTTTCATGAGGTGATTCAGCGTACTGCTAGGGCTGTGCCTGCAGAGTTTGAGAGAGTTCAGGGATTTGTTGAAGGATTGATTTCACCAGCGTTTGGCGACAAAGAACTTGGTGACAGTTGGGTCTACCTTTATTCAGGTAGTTGACCATGCTTGGGCTATAGAGGGGTTATATCATGAGGCATATGGAGGTAGTAGTAAGAGGCATCATTGTCAGGGAAATTTTAATGGTTCTCAAACTCGAGGTAAGGGATTCTCTGGTAGAGATTGGTTTCATTACTTTCTGTCTAGCAGGACAGTTTCAGTGGCTCCACAAGTTTCAGAGAGTGGTTGTATAGAGCATGTTGAGCAGAGTAGACATGGTGTAGGCCAGGTTTCCTGGGATTTGCATTCAAGGAGTGTAGTCCATGGTGGCCGGTCAGGATCAATGAGAGCTCCCTTTCCGATATCATTTGGTAGAAGTTGTTTTTAGCGCGGTGAGTGTGGGCACTTTGCTAGGGATTGCCCTATGATCCCACCTTTTAGTCAGCAGGTCTTATCTCCCAGGACTCTAGTGCCACTGGCTAAAGGTGGTATGCAGGGTAGCAGGGGTGGTCCCCAGTCAATGAGAGGTATTGCACAGGGTTGTAGGGGTAGTCTCCAGATGGTTAGAGGTAGCATTCAGCCAAGTACTTTGGGTATCCGTCCAGAGTTAACATGCACCATGCGTTAGAGCAGGGCTTCCTTGAGTTGTTAGAGTTGTGGAGTGGTTGGTCACTATTTTAGAGATTGTCCCCAGCTAGGGGCGACCGAGCCTTCAGCATAGACTACTCAAGCCAGTGATAGACAATGATAGTCTAATGACCCTCTTGGTAAGCCAGAGGTGGAGGTTCCTGATATCGTTGCTACATGTACAACTTTTTATTACCATTAGCTAGTGCTGGCATTGTTGGCTTTGTGAATCTATCCTTTTTCATATATATGCATATATTCCTATCTGTTTCTTGCTTGGTTGTTTTACTATTTGAGTTATAGAGATTATGCGTGTAATTTCTCAGTAGATTTATTCTTTTTAGTAGTGGATACGGGTGTGTTGTCTTTGGGAAATGACTACCCGAGGTTGTGACTCATGGGTAAGTCTTGTTAGCCTTATTTCTGGTGTTCCCTGTGGTTTTAGAGTTGGTTTGGGTATCTCTTTTCTAGAGGTCATGGGTTATTATTGCCTAGGCCATGATCTAGTGTTTACTGGAGATCCTTCTATTTGTTTGGTGTGTTACTGGTGGTTTTGTACCGAGGGAAGTTATTTTTCTTAAGGAGAACTGTGTTGGTTATGCAAGTGGGTGTTAGTCAATTTTTCTTTTCCCGAGGGGTTAGACTCGATCCTCATTATTTTGGTTGGTCTAGAAGTGGCAGGTATATGAGTTACTTTCCTTACTTTCCCCAGTTCCAGTTGGGTTGGGTTTTGATCATAGCATTCTGGATGAGTTTTAACTGTGGCTTTGTGGTTGAGTTTTTGACTGTAGCATTGTGGTTGAGTTGTGATCGTGGTATTTTGGTTGAGTTGGGAATTCAGCCTATTCTTTTCCTGCCCTATGAGTGTTGCCAGTAGAGATGTGGGAGCTAAGGGAGAAACTCCAGGACTTTTTGGGAAGGAGTCTGTCAGGTTTGGGTTATCTTTGGAAAGGTTTCGTTTAGTTGGAAAAGGAGGGAGATGACTCTTTGCTTGTGTGTATGGGTTTCTAGTAGCTGACTAAGGTGATGACTGAGGGTTTGCTTGGGTTTGTGTGTTATTGACTTGATTTGACCGTCTACATAGTGCAGTGGCATCTTTCTCAGATGAATTCAAGGACAGGATTCCTTCTAGTAGAGATCATCGTGGTAGGTTTTTCCAGTACTACCTTTGGGGGATTGTTGTAACATCTATGACTATCCTTGTTATGTTCTTTGGGTGACCCAAGTCTCAGTAGTATCTACAGATTGGGAAAATTGTACATTTAGAGCTTTGTTAGCTCCAGCTTCTTTAGTGTTCATCAGTGGTGTATGGGTGTACCCATGGGTTCAACAGAGGCATTGATTGGCAATTGGAGTTGGATTTTCAGAATCGTGGGATAGCAGGTTACTTTAGATAGTTCATGGAAAGTTCCCTTCGGTTGCAACTTCTTTGGGTCAGAAGGTAGTTGGTGTGGACAACTTAGCTTCTCTATTTCAGTTTCAGATTAGCCGTTAGCCTTGTACATTTCGTCCTTGACTAATTATTCGATTACGATGGACTTGCCAGATCCTAGTAGAGTTCTTGCCAGACTTGAGTTTTATTGTACCTTGGTTGGACATATTCAGTGACATTAGTTCGAGGATCGGCGGTTGTGTATTATATATGATCAGTTTGTGCGGATTGAGGCCAACAGGGCTACTTTGTATTCTAACGGTACTTTAGATTGGTGGATGCATTGGTGTTTTGAGAGTTAGGGGCTTGATTTGGTGGATTCTCTAAGAAGTTATCTGGTGTATGCAATTCTAGCAATTATTAGGATCTGCCAGTATGGACCATAAGTTTGGTATGTTGGATGCCTTAGAGTTAGTGGCTTGTGTGCTGATGTAGTAGAGCAGTTGCTTCGAGCCAAAGGGGTGAGTTGGAAGGTTAAGACATTGTCAATAGATAGGTGGCGACCTTGGACTTCAGACATCCTTTCCTTTGCCTACATGTGTTTGGATTTGATATTCACGGCATGGTAGACTTCTTCCCGAGGTGAGACTAGTAAAGTGATCTTAAATCCAAATAATAGTCAAAGGTTTAGAGCAGAAATGGTATTTCAAGAGTTTGGAACTTAGTTGTTGGCTACGGACTTTGTGGTAGGCTTACCACACTCCTTATAGAGAGTGGGTTTTGGTTTGGGTCTTCTTGGGCAGGTTGCCCTAGTCTATTCACTTTTAGTCGATTCAGACTTGGCACGGTTCAGTGAGGTTGGTTTCGCTCTATAGTTGGAAGGTTCTCTATTGACACAGGGTGTTCATATATGTCTTTTCTGACCCTGGTATGCTAGTTTCAGTTGGGCTCCAATGGTTGGTTCAGTTGGGTTTAAGTATCGAGATTAATCATAGCAAAGGTATCTGCCCGTTGGTTGATGGTCAGTTGAGGCAGATTACTCTAGATTTCGAGGATATGCTATGGGTTGTTATTTTGGGTGTCAGAGACTAGTAGACTAGAGCTTGGCTTGGATAGAGTTTGGGTCTAAAGGTGACATTGTTCGAGGTTGAGTACAGTGGGAACTATGGATCTCCGGTGGGTTAGTAGATGTTTCGAGGGTGGATCGAATGTTTGACATATGTGAAGCTTCATGGTCATGGGGCAGAGGATCAGGTTAGATAGAAGGGTTTTGTGGGTCAATGGATTCATGAGTTAGAGGTTTAGTTGGTAATTTTCTGGGAGGACTTGGTTGTAGTATTGAGGGTTTGAGTTTCATGTGTTGATCGCCTTAGTTCTTATGGTTTCAGTGTTGTGTCGGTGCATTCCGGTTGAGTTTCTTGAGGTTCGGTTTGATTGGCAGAACTTTGGAGTTTTAGAGTTAAAGGTTGGAGTCTAGCTTGGCTAGTAAGGAGTTAAGGTTTTGTAGCTTTTCTTTGGTTTAGCTCTGTTGGGTGCCATCCGGTCGAGGAGGCTACCCGAGTTACCGAGAGACTGGTGCGGGCTTGGTATCCGTAGTTGTTGAGTCTCTGGTGTTCCCTCTTCTTGACTTTCACAGACGAAAGTCCTCTTTAGTAGTGGATGACGTAATGACCCTTCTGATCATCTGCATATTTTCACCTTCTTTGTACTATTAGAGCTTTCTAGCAGCAATCCCAAGTCATTTATGACTTGTTGGGACAGGTAATTTGGTGCCCTGGCCGTTTGTTGTATCATTATGACCATTTTCCTATTTTAGAGCTTTAACTTAGGAAATCATTGACTTTAGTCAACATTCTTAGCTATCATGCTCCGAATCAAATTCTGACAGTTCCGTTAGCTCCGTAATATGGATTTTGGTCTAGTTGGACTATTAGTCAGGGTCTGGTAACTTCCAGTATGATTCTATCTCACTTTTTAAGATTTCAAGCCAGTTGGAGTTAAAAGTTTGACTTTGGTCAACATTCGATGATCGGAGCATTGGATTTGAAATCTGATAGTTCTATAAGCTCTGGAATGTCGAGTTTGGGTTAGGTAGGTGGTTGGTTCGGGTCCCAGGTGGCCCGGGCTCATTTTGGGTGTTTGATTGGTTTTAGTAAGTGTTGAATTAGGTCAACATTCCTCCGAAACGACCTCATATGGAAGTTTTATTGATTCCGTTGAGTCTATAACATCATTTCTACTTTCGTTGCATTTTATATTTATGTGTATCGAGTTTTGATTGTGCCCAAAACTTCCCGTGAAAGTTTTTCACTTTGCTGGTACTTCTGCAGCTAAAGTATTCAGCGCCATTGGCGCCCAGGCAATGCGATTGCGCTAGGCTGTGATTTCCTTTAGTTCTAACAGTGCCCGGGCAGCGCGATTGTACTAGCTTGTGACTCTCCCTTCAGCGTGATGGCGCCCAGGAAGCGCGATTGCGCTGGTGTGTGACCTGCAACTTATAAAGCCTTCTCCTCAATTTTTCAAACCTCTTTTCTCATTTCCTCTCACTCCAAACTGATTTTCCTCTCCTAAAACTTGCTCCAAGTCAATTTCCAGCTGTGGGACTTCATCAAATTGAGGATTTCATTGTTTCCCTCTTCGTTTGGTAAGTGTTCTCCTTGAATTTCTTCCTTCCCATGGCTAACACCTCCATTGTTGTACTTACTTAGCTTGGGGTTTTTTGTGTAGACTTTTAACTGTTGGTTTGGTTGATTGTTCGTGGCTCGCATGTTTCATCTCATTGTCCTCACTCCCTCTCTCCGTGGTATATTTTTCCCTGCTTTTGGTTCTTAATCTTGTAAATTTTTGCATGTTCCCTCTTCTTCTCCGGGTTGTTTTAGGCCCTTTATTTACTCAATTTCTGCTTAACTTTTGGGCATATGTTCTTGGTGAGGTTGGAAACCTCATGGTAAATTTCATTTTTTTTCAAAATATGGGGCCTACGGGCCCTCTTTTTACCCGACTATGCTTTTAGCAATATGGGTACCGTTAGCTTTATTTTGATGCATAGAATATGTTTTTGGTAGTTTTTTCAGAATTTAAGGATTCTCGAAGCAGTTTGAGCTTGGACGACGCTGTTCCAGCAGCTAGTCATCGGATGACAGGTAGGTTACGACGACCTTCCCTACCTTAGACTTTGCGTATATAGGCTATAACTGTATTAATTAGCATCCTTGGGTTGGTTATTCTAGGTTGGTACCCCAGACCTTGTCTGTCTCTTCTGTCTGTTTATTTCTTACGTTGTTTGTAGTACTCATTGTAGTATTGTAATATTACCCTTGTGGCCCCGTGTGGCCTTTATAAATACCTCTGGACCATAGTTGGTGGGATAACTAGAAATGTCCGCGAGTTTCGGATATCGAGTTGTTATTATAGGCTGGATATCTATGTTGTAGAGCTATTTGGCCCCGTGTAGGGCCGATAGGTTATTTGTGAGCCATTGGGCTATTGTTGTTTACGAGCATATCATTCATGCAAAGGATTTTCTACATTATTTTACTACTATTTTGGCTGCGGGCCTACTATAAATGGTTTTCTAAACTCTGCATGGCCCGAGGGGTCCATTTTCAGTATAAATGACTATAAAAGGACTTGAAATTGGATTTATGGATTTTCTAGATATAAAAAGGGATACTATGATAATTTTATCACCGTTTTTCATACTGACACTAGTCTCGATTGTGTCGTAGTGCTAGACATGGTTTTACTGCAGATTTAGACCTGGATACACTTCGAGCACCCTTTTATGGGGGGGTTTTGAGACTTTGATTTTTGATTTAGACTCAAACCTGATTTTTGATTTAGACTCGAACACGTGTTGGGCACCCTGTTTAGGGATTCTGAGATTTCCTTCACTGAATTAGACCCGAATAGACTCTGGGAAAATATTTCAAGATTTTGGTTACTACTTTGGATTTGGATATACTCCGGACTATTATATTGAGATTCACATTTTAGTATGTGGTCACAGACCTTCATGGACCTTGCCGATCTGAACCAAGGGCTACGTGCTGAGTGTGTCGGAGGAGGGGTATGCGGTGTAGTTGAGGTATACGGGTCGTGTCCTTCCATGGATCCTACCTACTGGGCCTATCGGCACCAAAGAAGGTATATACATGGTTACTATTACACTGGTTCCATTATATCATATCATCATGCATATTTTATTCGGATCCACCCTTGTTTATTATTTTCTCATTGTATGCTCCGGTAGTATGGGATGCTGGAGGGTTTGTTTTTACTTGATTGTGTTCCTCGGGTGTATGGGAACCTGTTGGGACTATAGGTAGTTTATATTACTTCTATCTTATTATAGTACTTGTTAGAGGCTTCGGATTGTTGGTGGATTAGTGGATTCTATCTTGTTGAGGATTCTGATTATATGGACTTTTGATCATTGATGGGTTAGCAGGTTCCTTCCCTTTGTGGCACTGGTTAGTGGCCTTTCGGTTATCTGTGGTGTAGCTTGTTCTATCCTAGGGTTGTACTTGTGAGATTTCTTTCCGATTATTCTTGTCTTTAGAGCAGTGTTATTAGCATGATTTCTTTAATAGTATGATTATTTTAAGCATGATTATGTTGTTTGCTTTCTTTTCTCCTCTTCCTTCTCTTTTATTGAGGTTACCGGTATATTGCGTGTTTCTTCCTAAACTCTTTCTTTATATATATTGTTGTTTCAAGGATCCAAGTGCATTCTTCTTTCCTTCACCTGTGTTCTGTGTTATATATATCTTTTATGGCTAGCATAGCATGCTTATATTCTTGATTAACTTCTCTCCGTGATAATTTCCATGTACTTTTCCCTATTGCTTCTATGAGTGCTTCCTTGCTATCTGCTATTTACTATTTTTATATCTTATATGCACTCAGTCGGCCTATGATGCCTACTGGGTGCCCGTTGCTTAGCAATTGGTGCTCATACTACACTTCTGCATCTTTCTGGTACAGATGCTAGTGTGAGTTGTCATCATTGATCGCGTGGATTCTTGTGCAACTTTTTGATATTCGAGACTAGGGTGAGCTCATGCTGACCGGGGCTTGACCACATCTCATCTTTTGGCACTATTACTCTTTATTTATTCAGAGACAGTTGTACATTTTTTTTATCTCTAGCACTTGTATTCTATTATTAGCTTCTGTACTATCGATACCAGGTCGTGGGTTGGTTTAGTTTCCTTATATATATATATATATATATATATATTCAGGTTGGTTGCTTTCGCATTGCTTCATATTATATCTGCTTCTGCTTATTGTGCGTGTTGGTTTAGGTAGTAGCCCATTACTAACCATTCCGTGCTGCGGTAATTGGTTTGCGTACTGGGGGTTGTAGGTGCCATCATGACTTGAGAAATCGGGTCGTGACAAAATGCAAATAGAACGGATTGGTCTAGGAAACTGGATGATACTTTGTGGGCGTACCAGACTGCGTACAAGTCACCAATAGTTATGTCACCATATCAGCTTGTATTTGGGAAGGCATGTCATCTACCGGTTGAGCTTGAGCATAAGGCCATGTGGGCACTGAAAAAGTCAAATTTAGATTTGTGTGCAACATCTTTTCAGTGGCTTGGTCAGTTGAATGAGTTGGATGAGTTTTGTCTCAATGCCTATGAAAGTTCCGCCTTGTACAAAGAAAAAATGAAATTGTATCATGACCGGAAGATTGAGAAAAGAGATTTTGCGCCGGGTGATTTGGTTCTGCTGTTCAATTCCAGACTTCGCTTGTTTCCTAGCAAGTTGAAGTCCAAATGGATTGGACCGTTCAAAGTGGTACAAGTGTTCCCACATAGTGCCATAGATATTGAAAATCATGAGGGCAAGAGGTTCAAAGAAAATGGTCAGCGTATCAAGGCTTATTTGGGAACTGTAGAGGAGCTAAAAGTTGTTGAAGTCTGAGTAACCAAGGAACCTGTGTTGTGACGCGACGTTAAATCAGGCGATGTATGGGAGGCAACCCATGAGGGAAACTTGATGAAGTCTGAGTAGTCAAGTGTACCTGCATCGTGCACCGATGTTAAATTAGACGCTGCTTTGGAGGCAACCCAAGGCTAATGTTTGTTGTGAGTGCAGGGACAAGTGGAGGAAAGGAACTAGAAGAGATATATTCAGAAAATAGGTAAGTAAAGTTCCACGAGCAAACTTCATGGACCATGGTTTAAACCATGAGCCGTAGATCTTACTCGTGGAAATCAGGTCAAATTAACTAGGTGTTGAAAAGAGTCTACGAGTCAGCTCCATGAGCCGTGGTTTAAACCACAATCCGTGGGTATTGGTCGTAGAAATCAGACAAATTTGACTAAGTGCAGAACATTATCTATGAGTCAGTTCACGGATCGTGATCTTAACCACGAGTCGTGGTTTCTGATCTTAGAAATCAGGCCACTTTCACCTTGGCAAGACTTATTACACGAGCCTGTTCCATAAGCCATGGTTCAATCCACAACCCGTGGATAGTGCTCATGGAACTCAGGTAAGTCTCTTTTAAAATTATTGTTGACCCAGTTTAGAACTGAACCGACCCGCGACCTGATTTTGTTTGAAATCAAGAAAAATTAATTTTTCCCTCATTTTTCATATGCCTAAACCGACCCCCCACTCTCCCACTACCATTCAAACACTTCAACCCCTCTAATTCCCACATTAATTCATCACCTTCTTGCCCGATCACTCTCAAATCTCCTCATTCCATACGATTATCACTGTTTCTTCACCAAAAGTGCCAAAACAGTGAGACAAGAACAAATCCGATCGTGGGTCAAAGTGGTGACTCAACTCTACACTCAATTGTTTTCATAAATTCTAAGGTACGAAGTAATTTCTAACCTTTTTTGAATTTTTGGGTGAAATAACTTGACCTAGGGTGAGCCTTGTGTGAATTATCTGCTTAAAACCCTATGGGATGATAGTTATTGAGTAAATACTTGGTATGTTATTGTGCTTTATGTGTAAATGGTAAAACATGGGTTGAAATTGTGTAAGAAATTGTGAAAAAAGTGGTTGCCTGCTGTTACAGAGATCAGAAGAGCAGTCTATGGACCGTGGTTCATTTCACGGATCATAGATAGCACTCGTGGAATATGATCAGAGGCCTAAAGTTCAGGTCTAATTTCCACGAGGACCATCTATGAGCCATGGATCAAACCACGAGTCTTGGATAGCCCCGTAGAAATCATACCTGCAAACAGTTAAAATTGCCTGAGATCCACGAGGGGTTTTCACAAGCCGTAGTTAATTCCACTGACCGTGGATCCCACTCGTGGATCCCAAAACCTAAATTTTTTTAGAAAGTTTGTTTTGTTTTTCTTAAATCATAGTGTACTAATAATCTTCCCCACAGGTACCATGCTACCTAAAAACACACCGAAGAAGGGCGGAGCATGCACCACAAAGGAAATTAGAGAGGGTGCTTGCCAAATAAAGTCTAGAATCTTAGACAAGCCCTCCGAAGTTGAACAGAGTGGGTCTGAAGAGGTATATGAAATCCAGCTAGATTCGAATATAGAACCTTGGACAACGAGGTAAGGGGCGAGGACCCAAACTACTGGTGAGGCACTATTACAGCTGGCCCTCAGATTGCACCACAAACTGCGACTACTTTTCCCCAGTCTAAAGAGGGAAGGGGTCATCCGATGATGGAAATAGCAATAGAGAAGAAATCACGAGGAATGGAACTAGGTCAGAAATAGAGTCTGATGATGCTGAGTCAGACATAGGTGAGAAGAGTTCAACTAGTCCATCCATTCCAGAATCTGAAACCCGGCGATGAGCTGAGGCAGATAGAGTTCAGAGACCTGAGGATCGAGACAATAGGCGATGGTGTGTCCAGGGAATGCAGAGACTTTACAATGAGGGTGCAGCCCGATCTGAGAGGGGTTTGCCTATGAGGGGCATCTTTGAAGAGCCGCGGATTCGAACTGAGGGCCTAACTTCCATCCTGAATATTCATGCTACTTTTACTCAATACTTGTTTGGTTGGAAGGCTGAACCTTCAGGTCCTGAGATAGTATGGGAATTGTATGCTTCATATGCAGCCATAGGATTTCATCTCTTTCAACTGAGGCAGCGGTACCAGGATCTGCCCCCACTTTCCAGAGTGATAGTGAAGCATGCACCCTAGACATATCCGAGTGCATTATTCATTATTTTTTGTTTGGGCCTGAGTATGAGCTACCAGTTGATACAGCTGAGTTTGACCACAGAATGAAAATGGTTAAGGATAAACTTAAGATGAGAGACCCAGCTCAGAAAGCTAATTTATTAAGATTGGTTGTGGTTTACATAGCAGAACATGGAGATGATGCAGAATAGGTTAATGGAGGCAATATCAAAAGGGAATCCTTGAGCTTCGCAGGCAAGTTTTGGTGGGCCATAGTACGGTCACATCTTTGTCCAACTCAGGTGGACAATACTATGACACTAGACCGTGCAGTCCTAGTAGCCAAAATCATGGTTGGTTATGCGATAAACATCCCTCACTATATCAAAGAGGAGATCCATGAGCAGGCATTCAGAGACAACACTAGTATCTGCCCCCAGTTTCCAGAGTGATAGTGAAGCATGCACCCTAGACATATCCGAGTGCATTATTCAGCATTTTTTGTTTGGGCCTAAGTATGAGCTACCAGTTGATACAGCTGAGTTTGACCACAGAATGAAAATGGTTAAGGATAAACTTAAGATGAGAGACCCAGCTCAGAAAGCTAATTTATTAAGATTGGTTGTGGTTTACATAGCAGAACATGGAGATGATGCAGAATAGGTTAATGGAGGCAATATCAAAAGGGAATCCTTGAGCTTCGCAGGCAAGTTTTGGTGGGCCATAGTACGGTCACATCTTTGTCCAACTCAGGTGGACAATACTATGACACTAGACCGTGCAGTCCTAGTAGCCAAAATCATGGTTGGTTATGCGATAAACATCCCTCACTATATCAAAGAGGAGATCCATGAGCAGGCATTCAGAGACAACACTAGTATCTTCCCCCACTTTCCAGAGTGATAGTGAAGCATGCACCCTAGACATATCCGAGTGCATTATTCAGCATTTTTTGTTTGGGCCTAAGTATGAGCTACCAGTTGATACAGCTGAGTTTGACCACAGAATGAAAATGGTTAAGGATAAACTTAAGATGAGAGACCCAGCTCAGAAAGCTAATTTATTAAGATTGGTTGTGGTTTACATAGCAGAACATGGAGATGATGCAGAATAGGTTAATGGAGGCAATATCAAAAGGGAATCCTTGAGCTTCGCAGGCAAGTTTTGGTGGGCCATAGTACGGTCACATCTTTGTCCAACTCAGGTGGACAATACTATGACACTAGACCGTGCAGTCCTAGTAGCCAAAATCATGGTTGGTTATGCGATAAACATCCCTCACTATATCAAAGAGGAGATCCATGAGCAGGTATTCAGAGACAACACTAGTATCCCCTTTCCTTGATTGATTCATCACCTCCTCATAGATTCGGCAGTCCCGACTATACCTGACTAACCCAGTCGCGCATAGGTGAGCTTTCTCCTTCACTTCAGCTGGAGCTGTGCAATTTAAGGAAGCATCAATATTGCGAGATCTATTTGAGTTGGGTGTAGCATACCGAACCATAGAGCAAAATATTGATATTCCTGATCCTGGGGTTGGTACCGCTTTAGAGGGTGCCACTATTTCAGTTGCTGCGCTATCGACTTGTAGGCCACCATCTTCTATTCCTACTGAGCCCTAGGCCCCAACTCCCTCTGGTACGGTCACCATCACCTCTGAATTTCTACATAACATGGTCCGGTGCCAAAAAAACAAGGTGAGAGTTCAGGCTGAGATAGACTGGGTCGCTCGTGAGATAACGAGCAAATAGATGGATTTGAGCATCAATTGAATACTCGGCTGTAAAATATACAGAGCCCCAACTTAAGCGGCTTACAGGCAGAGGTGGTGCAGATCAGAAATGAGATTGTTTCAGTTGTCACTTGCCACGCCCCTATTATACCCTCCATCCCCATTTCTTTCATAGCATTACCTAGTAGGGTTGTCGATCTATTTGCTGATGATGAGGATGTATCTTTGCCTCCGTGTGTTAATGGAAAAAGGTTCATAGTGAGGGCTCACTTGAGACTGAGCCAGATCTAAATAGACAGATAAGGGACATTGTTACTACCGTCCGACTATCCTTAGATGAGATAAGACTTTGGAAGAAGACAGAGTAGTCTTGAATTCGAGGCGAGTCCTCCAGTTCAGCACTGAGGGTTAGGGGTGCTATACCATCTGCTATTGAGATCCCACAATATGCTACTATCAGTAGGGAACCTCCTGTCATCCCTACCACTGTTGATCCTTTAAGCGTGACAGCTACTGCTATTGCCACTATAACTACTATGGGTGCCACACCACAGACCTCGTCTCCATCAACGGATGCCACCGCTTAGGCGCTACAGGTATGTTCCTTTCTCTCTGCGTATTTACTTTTCTTAGTGCATTGAGGATAATGCACATTTTTATGGTAGGGTAGGGGCAGTTTTTCGTGTGTTTTGAATGGGTATCTTGGCAAAGTTTGAGTAGTCAAGACACCCGTGTCGTACTGTGATGTTAAATCAAGTGCTACTTGGAAGGCAACCCAAAGAGGGTACCATTGAGTATTTGAGTTCGTGGGGTTTTTTTGCTGTGTTCTTTTCCCAAGACCTTTATTTCTGTTGAACTAGCATGTTTAGGTAGGTTGTGTTAGTAAAAGAATAGGAACTTAGCATAGTCTATGGCTTAATTTTGAAATTGATTTAGACTGAAAAATGGAGACCCCTTCAATTTTTGTGTGACATGTTAGCCATTTTTTATAGATTGACCGCTATGGATCTATGCTTGACATTATGTATATCGATATTATGAATAGCTTAAGCTAGGGCATGAACTTGATAGTTAGTAAATCAATAGTATGACTCTGTGCCATGTGTGTGTGAGCTGTTTTGCATCATTCTTGTTTTGTATGTCAATCCAGAACTTGACCAGTTAGTCTTGCCTAGGCTGTAGGATGGTTGGTTAGGAAAGGATCATAAGCCATTTTTTTAAATAGTCTACTTAGCCTAAATGACCATCCAAATAAAATTTATATCCCTTGATCCTGGATTTTGAGTCAAAATTGACCCTTTTTATTGTATAGCCTATTCACCTTTCCTATTTTTCTATGAACCTTCAATTTGGCCCTGGTTCCTCCTTGGACATTGTGCACCTCAACTCAGGCAAATTGCCTAAGTTGAGGGTGGCTACTGTGGAGGTAATTGAGAAGTATGGGGTATGAAAAGAAAATATTAGTGATAAAAAAGAAAAAATAATGGGTGTGGCGTGTGTGCTAGAAGAAGAAAAGAAAGAAAAAAGAGAAAAGAAAGAAAAGAAGAAAATATTATGAAGAAAGAGTTGAGTTTGCAATAAAAGTCACACCCGTCGCTTAATGAAAAAGAAATAATAGAAATGGATAATAAGAGAGGAAAAGAGTTGGTCTGAAAGTGGGAGAAATATAGCATAGTGTCAAGGAGGGCTTAGTAACTCTTTCTCAAATATATCGTACCCATCCCCGAGCCTATGCTACAACTAGTAAAGTCCTATAATGATCCTAGTCTAACTGTTCAAAAACTGAGGCATAGAAAATAAGGGCAAGCTTATGGTATTGTACATGCATTGCTTGAACTTCTTTGTGAGAGTGGGTGTTCTATTCCAGTCCCATGTATTGAATGATCTGCTGTGTGATTGGGACTTCTTTGTGGTGAGGGCACTAGAGTAACATCAATTGCTGATTTTTAGGATAAGTGTCATATGTGTATGTTAGCTTGTCTATTAATAGCGTGATATCATCTATGGATCCTTTTGTGTTGTCTTGATAAACGGTAGACGTGCACTTATTTGATACCGAGAAGGAGGGGGTGTTAGTTATGAGTTGGATTGCTTGAACCATGTGATTGTTGTAGTTCCTAGTTTTCTTTTGCTTAAATGTCGTTATAGGATAGTTTTGTTTTGTCGCTTTAGGACAAGCAATAATTTTAAGTTGGGGGTGTTAATGTGCCATGGTTTTATGGCACTTTTGACGCGTAAAACTTGAAATTGGAGTGTGTTCTTTAGCGATTTTTAGTAGATTTGATGTGTTTTTGAGTGTTGTGAAGGAAAACAGGGTTCGGAAGCTAAGTGTAGGAAAAACAAGGCAAACTACCCAGGAATTGAGTTTTACGAATTCACTCCATGAGCCGTCATTTGATCCACGGGTCATAGAGTATGCTCGTGGAGTTAACTACTGCAGAGGTGCATAGAGCTTGATTTCCACGGCAGGTTTCCACGAGTCATGGACCTATCCACGAGCCATAGTTCCTGTCCGTGAAACCTGATCAGAGGATGAGCAAAAATCTTGAGTTCCACCAAGCTGGTCCATGAGTCGTGGACTAATCCATAAGCTGTGGAATGACATCATGAAAGTGAACCTGCAAGAATATGAAAACTCTAAGTTCCACAATGGCCTTTCACGATCCGTAGATGGATCCACGGACCATGGATTGTGTCTATGGAAGTTATCGAATCCAATTCTCTTAGTTTGTTTAGGATAGAATTTGTAATGTCTATAAATACCTTTCTTCGATTTTCTTTTACAGATTAAGTTCTATTATTTTGTTAGAAACAACTTCGAAAATACTCGGGAATATATTGTTCTTGATTTGAAGAGATTTATTCATCCATTGATTCTTGGTTATTGATTCTTCTATAATAATTTAAGATTCTGGATTTCTTTACATCATCTTGTAAGTATATGATTATGAATTCTTTAACAACTTCTGATTGTTTACCTATGAACATGAGTAGCTAAAGCCATAACTAGGATTATGGAAACTATGACGGATTAACAAAATATGCTAAGTACTTAGCAATTCTAGGATGGTGTTTATGTATGTATTGTTCTTCCCTTCGCTTTGATCATTTTTTAATGGTGCATAATATTAGAACTCGCTTTATTCTTACTTGTCGGACCAAGGGGGTAACGAATTAGAAAAGGATTATTACAACGGAGATTTGAGGCTACCAACCCTCATCTAATAGCTTGATTTTATTCAAGAATAGCTAATTTGGGATTAAAGGTAAGAGTTAGTAAAGAACACACCCGCAGATGGACCAAGTTGCATGGTAAAATTCATCTATCTAGGGGACCAACTATTTAAGTGAATCTAACTTACCGATCTTGTATGCTAAGATCCAGAATAGATTGCTAGTACAATACCTACTGTGTTATGAACTCATGGGGAACACAGTCCTATTCCATTCTCTCTCTGAATTACAACAATATTAATACTTGTTGTTAGTTATTGCTTGATATTTTACAAATATTACTTTTTACTTAAAACTCTCCATTAGGGAAATAAGACGGCTAAGAGTGAAAATACACACAGTTGATCGAGGTCCTACCATATTCCTGTGGGATCGACCCTAACCTTGGTTAGGTTCTATATTTGACCAACGACCACATTATACTTTCTTTCGGAGGTGTAATTTGGGTGTATCAGTATTTACATATTTTGTTTTAAATGATATATGTTTTGCTTATGTTGTTTGATATTTTTTTAGTTTAAAATATTTGTATGTTAGCATTAAATGGTTTTAAATTGAAACTTGTATTCTTTATTGAATGATTGCTTTGTCCTTCTTGATACCACCAGAATATATATATACTCTGATGGTATCAAGGAATAATTAAGCATTATTTTTCACTGCAGTATTTTTTTTCTTGATACCATCACATTATATATATATATATATATATATATATATATATATACTCTGATGGTATCACATAGACTCAAACATACAAATATATTAGTAAAATATAAAAACATGTTGGTAAATTATGAGTATTTCAATAAGATTATTATATTAAATAGTGACTAGCAGTGTCTTCATTAAATGAATGCTTCTTTTCTGAAGCAGTACTTCTTTCCTCCTTGATACCATCAAAGTATATATATATATACTCTGATAGTATCAAGCAGTAATTGAGCAGTCTTTTCACTGATTGACTATTTTTTTCTTCTTAATACCATCACAGTATATATATATATATACTATGGTGGTATCATTGAGTCATGTTTGAGTCTCTTAATAAAAAAACTCAAATATACATATACTTTTGTTTAAATAAGATAAAAAATATTTAATAGCAGTGTCTTCATTGAATGAATGCTTTTATCCTTCTTAATACCATCACAATATATATATACACTGATGGTATCAAAGACTAATTAAGCATTATTTTCACAGAAGCAGTGTTTCTTTCCTCATTGATATTATCACAGTATATATATACTTTGACGGTATCAAGCAGTAATTGAGCAGTGTTTTTCACTGATTGACAGTTTTTTTCTTCTTAATACCATCAGAGTATATATATATTGTAGTGATATCACTGAGTCATGTTTGGGTCTCTTAATGAAAGACTCAAACATACATATATTATCATTAAAGTAAGATAACAAACAAACATTTAATTGTACTAAAATATGAACTTATATTATCATATATGAGAAAACATAAGCAAAAATAGAAGAAAGTGTTGGTAAATTCTGAGTACATCAACAACAATAGTATTTCAATGTTTCTTTGGAATTCTATCACATGTTCTTTGATTGTGTCCTTGTCTTTCACACCAGCTATATGTTACTGTTGTGGTGTATTCAGATCCTCCTTTTGCTCTTTTTTTATTAGGCCTTCCTGATCTGATTTTGGCATTTGGTGGAACAACCACTAATGAAGATACATCATCGGGAATACTGCATATACTGGTATCTGGTAGAGGATGCACTGGTACCTCATATATTTTAATTAAAAACTCTCTTATGTAGTAAGGAGATCAATATGTATATTTGAGGTAGTATTTGGTCAAACCTATGATTGTATGGGCACATGAAAATTCATCTATTAGAAACTTTTCACATGTGCATATCTTTTTTTGTAGACAGATAATATGTTTGATATTACCATCTTTTACTGTATAGACATATTGAGTTCAAGGGACAATATGTGTATGTGTTTTGATAAAAAAAATATAAATTAGTAGATGACTGAAAAGTCAGAAATAAGCAGATTTAAAAGTAAAGTATTGGTTAAATATCTCACCAGCATCATTTGTGCTTCTTTGAAAATATCATTCAACAATGCCTCATACTTGTTGGTCAATATTGTATTTGAATACTTTGCAACAATATCATTTTTGTAATTCCATTTTTATACCATGATTATCATAAAATCAAGTAGATCTATAACCGGGAGATCTCTTGCATGTTTGTTTGCTGCATTCACTGACTCTACACTGTTTAATATCATTACTGTTATTCGATTGGCTATGCAATATGAGCAGATACACTTGTAATAATCAATATCTTGCAAGTATGGTCTGACTCTGTGATCAATACCATCTAGTTATTTCATGAGTGTGTTAAATTCTTGGACAGTGTATGCTCTTGACAGTGCGAAGTATACGTTTTTAATATGTTTTGCACTCTTTTTGAACTTACCTTTTACATTGTTCCATAAATAAAACACACACATAGTGAGAAATTGTTTGATAGACGAGTTTAGCTCCTTTTGCTATACGGTCATGCTTATCTGAGACTATGCACATTCCTTCCCTCTCTGAATATACTTCTTTTAATCGTCTAAATAACCATTGCCAAGAGTCATCCTCTTTGATGTTTAGTCTTGTAACTATTTTCGAGTTTGCATATTGCAACTTGTATAGGTATGTTGGTAATTGTGCATATGCATCTCTTGGGTTTTCTCTTATTATTTCAACTACTCTTTCCTTTGCCCTCCATGCTTGCACATATATCAAGTTGATACCATATAGATTTTTGAAATCTCGTTATATATCTATCGGTGTGTACGCTATTCTTGAATCATCAATTTTTTGTTGTATGATACTACTTACAAAGAGTGTAGTGGCATAACTTTCTGTGCAAAATCTTTCATATTTGGGGCAGGTGTGGACATTTTTAAACTCTGTTACTCGAAACAAATCTGATCTTTTTATGCTCCTCTCTCTAAGAGTCCAACAACATATGTAATTTATACAAATAACAGTATACCTACATAAGATGGATGCTACATGACATCACTTCTAGAGAAATACATTATTTTCAATCACAGATTTATGAATTCATCCTTGATACCATTATAGTATATACATTGTTGTGATATCAAGCAGTAACTTACTAGTGTGTTGCTTGAAAGACTATTCATCTACCTTTGATACCATCAGAAAATATATTATATCAAGGAAGAACTGATTGTTCCTCCATGATACCATGACAGTATATGAAAATACCTTGGTGGTATCAAAGAGGAAATGAGTAGTGTTTTCACTGAATGACTGCTTTGTCCTCCTTGATACCATCGGAGTATATATATACTCGTATAGAATCAAGGATTAAATGAGCAGTATTTTCTCTGAATCACTTTTTCTTCCTCTTTGATACCATCAGAGTATATATATATATTCTGATGGTATCAAGCAGTAATTTAGCAGTGTTTTCACTGAAGCACTGTCTCTTCCTCCTTGATGCCACCAGAGTATATATATACTCTGATGGTATCAAGCAGATATTTAGCAGTGTTTTCACTGAAGCATTGCCTCTTCCTCCTTGATGTCATCAGAGTATATATATACTCTAATGGTATCAAGGAGTAACTAAGTAGTATTTTCTTTGAAGCACTATTTCTTCCTCCTTGATACTATCACAGTATGTATCAAACATTAATTTAATAGTGTTTTCACTAAAGTACTGCATCTTCCTTCTTGATACCATCAGAGTATATATACACTCTGATGGTATTAAGAAGTAATTTAGCAGTGTTTTCACCGAAGGACTGCTGTGATGGATATTCTATGCAGGTAACATACCTTCTTTTACAAGATTTTTGAGTTTGATATTGAAAATTTTCTTGCACTGAATGTTGTTGAACTGCTTTGAATAGTGTTTGTTTTTCAATGTAGATCTGTTAAACTTCAATAGATTGCTTGATTATGTCCGTAATGATCTTTTGATCATCTACGTGTTCATGATGAATTGCAGCACCTTCAATAGGATTGGACTCAATTGTGTATGCAAACTGAATTAGTTGTGTATTTTTTATGAGCTTTTGGGGCAGTCAAGGCTGGGAATGCTTGTGAGGCAGTCAAAACTGGGCATGCTCATAGAGATGGCTACTACAGTGAATTCTACAATCAATGGATATGCAGTGATCGCAGGATTGTGTTTCTTCAATTTATAATAGATTTTCACGCCCATCTTATTCATAATTTTTAGAGGTGGAAATCCGTGTGAAAGTGCATATTTGATTTCAACATTGCTTGCAACAACATCCTTCTTGTAACACCTCAGAAATTAAACCAACTATCTAAGTTAAAATCTCTAAAAAATTTCATGTTTCAGGAATGACGGGTCCAAACCACGGACCATCGTATGAACCACGGGTCGTGGAATGGAGCCGTGATTTCCCTTCTGTTGATTCAGCCTCTGGTTTGGGACCATGAGTTCGTTCTAAGGACCATGGTTCAAACCATGGGTCCATCCTGTCCACTCGTGGAACCCAGATCAGAGGGATGACTGTCCCTCAGGAATCACGAGTCAGTCTATAGCTCATCGTCTGAGCGACGGGTCCATCCTGTGACTCGTGGAACCTAGTTCAGAGAAGTCCATGTTTCCCAGAACTAAGGTTCAAGTCTATGACTCGTCATTCATTCTACGGGTCCATCCTGTTGACCCGTAGAAGTGCTTATGCAGCCTGAAGCTTCTGTCAGGAACCACGAGTGGAACCACAGGTCGTGGTTCAGATGATGACCCATAGAACTGACCCATGGTCCCTGAAATCGACCATTTTCTAGATTTTTCTTAAATATGACCCAGGGGTATTTTAGTCATTCCTCACCCTTTTAACTCCTAAATGATGTCAAATTTGGCTATTTCTAGAAGGGTTTTCACCCTCATTAGCTTAAGTCCCTTCTCATTACCTCATTCATCTCCCAAAAAGGAAAATAGCTCTCTCAAGCTCAAGTTCTCAAGATACAAGTTCAAGTCTCCTAAGTCTTTTCAATTCAAGTGGATTAGCTTCAACCAAGGTATGTGAGTATTCAACAATGGGTTTGTTTCACCCTTGTGCCCAAAACCCTTAATTCTTATGTTAAATTATGAGCTTGTGAAATTAGGGTTTTGATCTAAATTGGAAAAAACTAAAGAAAGCAGTTTGTATGCTTAAATCCATGGTTTCTTATTGCCTAATCATGATTTGATTATGATTCTTTCATTGGTTTTAAAAGCCCAAGCTCTAAAGTTTATTTCTAGCATGATTCCATTGAATTGCATATTTTCAAGAGAAATTTGACATGATTAGATATCATGACCCTATGTATTTTATGAAATTGCATGCCTAATTCTTCAAGTATGAAGTTAGAAAGGAAAGGCATGATTTGAATTATAGTTATGCTAAGCCTTTAGATGTATGATTTTGAATTGCATGGCATCATATATGTCTTATTGCTTTTCAAAAAGTTTTGACATCAGATATGTCATCAGTTATGATCAGTTTTGGGATAAGATATGCCTCAGTATTATATGAGCTATAAGTATGTTTTGGGAGTAGTATTTAGCACCGAGTTGGACAGGGTGAGAGTACCCTTAGTCCCAAAACTACGTGCCTCTGTAGGTTTATAAGTGCCTGTCACGACCCAACCCGTCGTGAGTAGTACTCACCCAACCCCCGGATGAGCGAACCAATAGAGTTCCACCCTTGCCTAGACTAACAGCCTAAAACCAGCAAGCATAAATGAAAACTAGCAATAGAAATAAGATCACTAATCAAAAACTTATCATTAATAATAAACTGCGGAAATTTCCCACCTCAGAACTGAAAGTCATCGTAACAAACATCAATACCAAATCTAGAGTACGGGGATGCAACCCCAAACAAAATAAGAATAGTTTTAAAGTTCGAAGAAATGGACTAAAACTTTAGAGATAATCCCAAGGTAACTAGAATCATTAGCTCACCCTTGATGATCGGAATCGCCGGTGCTAAATCTAAGGTCTCGTCTCAGCCGCTGGAAGTTTTCTGTACTCACCAAAAGAAAGACAAGTGCAGTATCAGTACACCAACACTGTGTACTGGTAGGATCATCAACCAGTATTCATGAAAATAGTATATAAATAGTACGCAAAATCTAGTAACAAGTATGGCAAACATGAAAAAATATCATAGGCATCTCTAGACTACAAGTCTCTACCTAGCTTGTTACCGCATGAATCCATCTCTTACAGTTCTATTCCACCAACAAGAATAACCATAATCAAACCTTATCGTCTAGCCTGGACCTACCCTAGAATCCCCTCTAGAAAAATACCACCAGTAATGATTTACCCGGCCTAAACCAAGACCAATTCAACAATCATACAACAGTTTCTCGGCCACTCAAGGACTACCAGTCAGTAGCACTTTTCAATAACAACCCAGTCCACTCATGAAACCAATATCAAGTATCACATTCAGTAAAATAACCCAGTCCTCTCACGGAACCAATAACAATCAATGCAATACCAATAATCAATGAAACAGTGCAAGATGTAATAAAGTAAACCCGTATCAGGTATGGTACCCATGCCAACCGAATGTTATTCCCATACCAGGCGTGGTACCCATGCAAACCATGTGTTATACCCATACCAGGCGTGGTACCTGAGCCAACCAAATGTCAATAACAACAGTCAATAAAATGAATGGACACCCCTTGTAAAGCCAACAAGTAAAAAACCATTCAAACATAGACTGTAAACCGAACTTAGACATTCCACACAAATCCCCTAAGCAATGTAATGCACACAATTACTTAGACAACGAGTACAATGAATATACACATTCACAGAAATACGAAAGCCATCACCTACCTTGAATGCTCCAAGCTCTATTCAACCCGAGCTTTCCCGTGTTTCATATTCCTCTCACGTTATTGGTCTAAAAATAACACATAATGTATACAATTAACATAAAGGCCTATACATTACCCGGATTATACCACATCCTTAAACCCCAGGCTACCCATGATCATCCCACTCTTTTCCCGGGCTTTTCCACCATTAATTCTCTTAGTCTTATAATTTTTTACGGACAAAACAGGAAATTAAATAGCCTATGATCATTTTAACATACTTAAATCAACACCCAAGAACATACATGTTTGGAACCCCCTTCTTTCCCGAATTCCATTATCCCTAGGTCATTCCAACCTTTCCTAATTTCCCTCCTAGCAATTCTACCGCATAGAAAACATAGTACAAAGTGTGGGGAACGAAAACCTTACCTTAGGAATGATTTTTGGCGGAGGAATGAAAAAAATTTCCTGAATTTGCCCAGCCCTTCTCCCAAAAAAAATTGTGAAATTCTGATGTTTTGAGAGTTGTTTCTGCATTAAAAACCAGTCGACCTGCTATAGCGGTCCCTGCTCCGCTATAGAGGTCCCCGCTCTACTATAGCGGTCCCCGCTCCGCTATAGTGGTCCCGCTATAGCGGTCCCGCTATAGCGGTCTTAAGTGAGTTGACCGCTGCTATAACAGTAATTTCTACCGCTATAGCAGTGGTCGTTATCACGCGTGACAACACTCATCACGGGCAGAAAGTTCGTAAATATGCCAGTTTTGGCCATTTCACAACACACTTGGTTCCCCCAACGTCCTGAAATAACCCTTTCATGTCAAATGCGATTCTGGGAGTTCTACTTACCCAAATTCGATTCCAAAAAGTCCCCCGGACTAGTTTATGTCTTGGCTACGTGGAAACTAGCTCAATCCAATACACCTAAACCCATTTTTACCCAGATTTCCCTAGACTCTACCTCTCTCCAAAACCAGCTGAGGCTAGCCTAGCCCAGAATTTCAAACTCCAAAACCCGGAGTTTTCTAACTCTAAAACTTTGCACGATTGGTCTACCCATAATGACGGACCCGGTCATTATAACAGATACCAATTTACCCATCGTTCATCCTCAAATGACCAGACCCAAAATTATGGAAATAAAAAGGAAGGAAGTGTAGTACCTGAATCCTCAAACAATTGAGGGTACTTGTCCCGCATGTCCTTCTCGGTTTCCCAAGTGGCTTCCTCAACCGGACGATGCTTCCACTGAACCTTCACCATGTCAATCACCTTTGTCCTCAACCTCCGGACATACCGAGAAGAATCATAATCGGTTCCTCCTCATAACGAAGATCTTTATCAAAAAGTACCTCATCCCACTTGATGATGTAGTCTCCATCCCCATGGTATTGCTTGTGCATGGATACATGGAATACCAGATGAATTCCCAACAACTACATGGCAGTGCTAACTTGTAAGCCACTGGCCCTACAATCTCAAAGACCTCAAACGGACCGATAAACCAGGGGCTAAGCTTGCCCTTCTTACCAAACCGCATAACCCCTTTCATTGGTGACACCTTTAGCAATACTTGTTCACCAACTTGAAAGTCCATGTCTCGGACCATAGGATCTGCATACTCCTTCTACCTGCTTTGAGCAGCCAACAACTTGGTCTGTATGCCCTTACTTTTTTCTGCGCTTCCTTCACTAAGTCTACGCCCAGAGGCTTCACATCACCTTCCTCAAACCACCCAACCGGTGATCTGCAGTTTCTCCCATACAGGGCCTCGAACATTGCCATATTGATACTGGAGTGATATCTGTTATTGTACGAGAATTCGCACAATGGTAGAAACTGGTACCAATGACCACCGAGGTCCATTATACATGCTCTCAGCATGTCCTCCAATACCTGAATCGTCCTCTCTGACTAACCATCAGTTTGAGGATGGAAGGCTATGCTAAAGGTGAGTTGTGTACCCAACTCTTCATGTAACTTTCCCCAGAACTTAGAAGTAAACTGCGTACCCCTGTCGGAAATAATGGACAGTGGTACCCCATGCAGTCCTACAATCTCCTTCACGTAGATCTTGGCCAACTACTGCGAGTTGTAATCTACCCTGACCGGAATGAAGTGAGCGGACTTGGTCAGCCTGTCAACAATGACCCAAATTGAGTCATACTTCCCCAATGTCTTGGGAAGACCCACCACGAAATCCATGACTATTCTCTCCCACTTCCACTCTGGAATCGACATCCTCTGAAGTAGTCCTGCAGGTCTCTGATGTTCATATTTTACCTGCTGGCAATTCAGACACTTGGACACAAAATCAACTATGACCCTTTTCATCCCGGGCCACCAGTAACGCTGCCTCAAGTTCCTATACATTTTGGTTACACCCGGATGGATCGAGTACGGAAAACCATGAGCTTCTGTCAGAATTTTTGAAATTACTTCATCAACCCGATGAACACAAATCCTCTCCCTGAAATGCAATACACCACTAGAGTCTAGCATGACATCTCTGGACTCCCCGGATATCACTTTACTCCGCAACTTACCCAGTTTCGGATCCTGAAACTATTTTGCCTTTATTTACTCTATGAAGGTGGCCTTGACCTCAATGCTGGCCAATAACCCGCCTTGGTCTGAGATACCCAAGTGCATGAACTTGGCCTCCAAAGCCTGAATTTCCTTAGCTAGCGGTCATTTGGACACCCCCAAACAAGCCAAGCTACCCATGCTAATAGTTTTTTGGCTCAATGCGTCTGCCACCACATTAGCCTTACCCTGATGGTACTGAATGGTCACATCATAATCTTTCAATAACTCTATCCACCTTCTCTGCCTCAGATTCAAATCCTTCTGAGTGAAAATGTGCTGCAGACTGTGATGATCTGTGAATTCTTCACACTTGACACCATAAAGATAGTGTCTCCATATTTTCAATGCAAACACCACCGCTGCCAACTCTAAATAGTAAGTCGGGTAATTTCTCTCATGCATCTTCAACTGCATGGATGAATAGGATATCACATTCCTATCCTGCATCAACACAGCACCCAAACCAGAATGTGAAGCATCACAGTAAACAATAAAGTCTTTACCTTCAACCAACAAGGACAATATAGGAATCGTGGTCAAAAGTGTCTTCAGCTTTTGGAAGCTCTCCTCGCACTTGTCGGACCACACAAATGGTACCTCCTTTTGTGTCAGACTGGTCAGGTGAGTAGCAATAGAAGAAAAGTCCTTCACAAACCTCCGGTAGTACCCCGTGAGTCCAATAAAACTTCTCACCTCTGTCACAGAGCTAGGCCGGACCCAACTCTTAGCTGCCTTAATTTTCTGGGGATCCACCATCACCCCCTTTTCTGACACCACATGCCCCAAAAATACCACAGAAGTCAACCAAAACTCACACTTAGTGAATTTTGCATAAAGCTTTTGGTGCCTCAAGATGTCCAACACAATGCGAAGATGATTAGCATGCTCCTCCCTTCTCTTGGAGTAGATCAAAATATCATCAATGAACATGATAACAAAAGAATCAAAGTAGGGCTTAAACACCCCATTCATCAAACTCATGAATGCTGCCGGCGCATTGGTAAAACCAAACGACATTACTAAAAACTCGTAATGTCCATATCGAGTCCGAAAAGTAGTTTTCGGAATATCCTCAAGCCTAATATTTAGCTGATGGTACCCCGACCTCAAGTCGATTTTCAAAAACACTGATGCACCCTGAAGCTGGTCAAACAAATCATCTACCTAGGGTAAAGGATACTTATTCTTGATGGTCAACTTGTTCAACTGTCTGTAGTCTATGCACATCCGCATACTACCATCCTTCTTTTTCACAAACAAAAAAGGAGCCCCCCAAGGTGAAGCACTGAGACGTATAAATCCCTTATCTAGGAGTTCCTGCAGCTGAGTCTTAAGTTCCCTTAACTCTGCCGGAGCCATTCTATACGGAGGAATAGAGATGGGATGAGTGCCTGGCTCCAAATCAATACAAAAATCAATATCCCTATCTGGAGGCATACCAGGCAAATCCGTTGGAAACACCTCTACAAATTCGGAAACCACCGGAACTGACTCAATAGAAGAGGACTCCACACTATCATCTCGGAGATGAGCCAAGAAGACTAGACACCCCCTTCCCACTAGCTTCCTAGCCTGAACAAATGATATAATCTTAACTGGCTTAGGCCTGCATACACCTTCACACTCTAATCTATCCTTACCCGGAATTTCTAGAGTCACAGTTTTGGTGTTACAGTTCAACACATCATGATAAGGAGATAGCCAGGTCATACCCAAGATAATATTATATCAAAATCAGCCATATCTAGAATCACTAAATCTACCCAAGTATGTAGCCTCAAAATTACCACAGAACAGTCACGATACACATGAGTCACAATCACCGACTCTCCAACTGGGGTAGATACATGGATAAGGGAATCAAGGATATCGCAATTCAAATTCAGACCCAAAGCAAAACTAACAGACACATAAGAATATGTGGATCCTGGGTGAAATAATACTGAGGCTATTTTATCATAGACAAGAATAGTACCTGTGATCACCGCATCTGAGGTTTCTGCCTCAGTCCTTCCTGGAAAAGCATAGCAATGTGCCCGATCATTAATCCGGGCAACTTCCCGGGCTGGCTGCGCCGCACTTCTACCTGCGCTGTCGTTCCCTCGGTCTCCCCGACCTCCCTGGAAATTACCTCACCCACCTTGTGGACGACCCCTAGCATTACCACCTCTGCCTGCCAGAACCGCTGCTCTAGTCTGCTGCTGACCCTGATTTCCTACCTGCCTATATGGACACTCCTTCTTAAAGTGGCCCAAATCACCACAATGGAAGCAACCACGGTCCAAAGTAAGCCTGCTAGCTGATGTATAAGATGCCCCCTGGCCTCTAGGAGCTGAAGACTGAGCTCCCTAATAACCACCTGTAGTAGCTGGCAGAGCTGACTGAATAGGACGGGCCGAGTAAGCCTGCTGATGCTAGCCCCTGGAGTATGAACTACCAAAATTTCCCTCATTCCGGGGCCTTTTGGCTAAAGCCTTAGCCTGCCCGCTTGCCTAACTCCATTAATCTTCTTCACATAGTCCACTACATCATTTAAACCCTTCCCTGAAGAAGTCATATGCACTGTCACCACCTGCAGATCACTATTCAGACCCTTGACAAACAACCGGACTCGTTACTCCTCAGAACCCCACATTTGTGTAGCAAAATGAGACAACGCATGAAACTTAGCCTCATACGCCGAGACGGATATGCCACCCTTCTCCAAGTTTAGAAACTCATACTTTTTAGGTCCCTCAAAGTACGGGGAACGTACTTCTATAGAAACAAGGCATGAAACTACTCCCAAGTCAGTGGAGGTAGGATAGATGACCGACACTCAACATGAGACCTCCACCACTGCTTGGCATCACCCTGCTGCTAAAAAGTGACAAACTCCACCTCATGCTGACGTACAATACCCAACTTGGCGCAACCTCTCATGGCAATCCAGGATGAACTCATAGGCAACCTCCTTGTCTGTACCCTGAAACATCGGAGGTTTCAGCTTAAGGAACTTAGTCAGCATCTCATGCTCATTACCTGTCATCATTGGGCCTAACATTGGCCTGAGAAGATCATTTTTTCGCGAAGCTGCATGTAATGACCCTTCCGGTTATTTCCACGTATACGTTTTCCTTGAACCATTAGAGCTTGTTTGTAGAGGCCCCAAGTCACTTAAGGCTCGTCAGGACCGGTATTTCGGTGTCGGGTCCATTTGTTTGGTCGCATTATAAGTTTTGAAGTCAAGCAAACCGGCAAAAGTTATCGTAAGTTCTTTAATAAATTTTCTGAACTTTGGGTAAAATGTCTCGGAGCTTTTCTCTCAATATATAAAGAGTTAGAAATCCCCCGAAATACCAAATCGAAAGTCTACGAATCTAGTTTCCAACGCACAAAACCTCACATCCAACGGATCTCGGAGTAAAAAGTTATGACTATTTTACTGCGGACTGTCTGGCAGAAAACGGGTTGCGAACCGGGTCGCGAACCGGGTCGGGTCAAACTCGATTTAAGCCTCAACTTCACGTTTTAAAATGCCATTTCAGTTCTGAAACAGTGAGAAAACATAAGGGAGGGTTCCAAGAGAGTTCTTGAGTATCAAATCGTGCGATGGTGAATTACGAGCCTAAGCTTAAGAATTTTATTAGCATCGCGCGTATATTTGAAAATATTTTATTTTAAAGTTGAATTTGGTAAAAAGTTATATTATTATTACCTTTTCAAAATATTTTAAAGGTTTATGAAAAATATTTTTGTTACGATATAAGTGTATATGTATTTATTTTATAAGGTTTGTATACATTGTAATATTTTAACGGAGATAGTAAATTTATTTATGTTGGAAATTTATTATTATAATATAGTAGGTTTTATTGGAAATAATTTTCTATTTGTTGGGATATATTTAAAATATTATATTTATTTTACCACGAACCTATGCAATACCCGAGTATATACTTAACGGGATGAAATTGGTTGCCACCTCCACTTCCACGTGGAAGTGGAGGAAAGAGTACAACAATTTCTCAATAATTAGGGGCTGCCACATGTCAACTTGAATATTTTAATTAAAGTGTAGTATGCATTTGGTCAATACTTAGCAGAATATATTTATATTTGCAGTTATCCATTTGCTCATGATTTGGCAACCAATTTCTCTACAAAGTTCTTTTACTAACATTTGCACAAGATGAGTTTTTGTACATTCACATTAACAAAGCAAAGGATTTTGATGCAATATTTGATAATCAATTATCTAAGTCAAGTTATTCAAACCCGAGTTCGAGTTTGATTTCGTGTTGGGGATTTTTCGGAGAGGTTCAAGCTTGTCATCGGACGACAGGTAGGTTACGGTTTATTTTCCCTAGACTCCGCATATATATTAATGGGCATCCTTGGGTTGATTTATTAGGTTGGTACCACAGACCTCGACCGCTTTATTCATGTCCGCCTTCTTTTGTTCCTCCGTTGCTTGTAGTATTTGCCGATATATTTTATTTACCCTTGTGGTCCTGTGAGGCCTTGTTGACTCTGGAACATAGAAGGTGGGATTTTGGGAATGTCCGCGAGTCCCGGGCATAGAATTATCCTTCTAGGCTGGTTATGCTTGCTGAGTAGTTGTGGGCCTGTGCAGGGTCGATAGGTTGATTGTGAGCTGCTGGGCAGCTATTGTGTTTGATCATACCATTTTCATGCATAAAAAGAGGTTTTATACAGGTTTTACTACGATTTGGGCTTCGGGCCTACTGGCACCATTTTCTAAACCTTGCATGGCCCGGGGGGGCATTTTTTATGGAAATAATTTGGAAATGGTTTGATTTAACTTGTGAATATTCCTGGGTAAAAGGAAGTAAAATTATGTTTTAAAACACCAGTTTTACTACTACGCTAGACTCGGCAGGGCCGGGGTGCTAGTTGAGTTTTCTTGCTACTTGAGATGATTTTTAGCCTCGGTCGGACCGAGCACCTGAGATGACTTTCTACTGTTTAGACCCGGTTATGCCCGGGCACCCTTGGAGGGGTTTTTGAGATATTTTCCTACTACTTTAGTCCTGGACAGGGTCTGGGCATGCATATTCGAGACTGGGTCTCTATCTTGATACCGGACTTGCTTCCGGATGACATGTTTGATACTGAGTTTTAGTATGGGGTCTGGGACCTCCATGGACCTTGCCATCCGGGCCAGGGGCTACGGGCTGCGTGTGCCGGAGGAGGGGTATACGGTGGAGTAGAGGTATACGGGCAGTGTCCTTCCATGGAACCTACCTGCTGGGCCGGATCGGCGCCGGAGGAGGTACATACAGAGATACCATTTCACTTGAGATCTTCATGCATCATATCATTCATTGTTTGAGGCTCCACCCTTGTTTGTTGTTTGTTGATTGTACGCTCCGGTAGTATGGGATGCCGGAGGGTTTGTTTTCACTTGTTTGTGTTCCTCGGTTGTATGGGCGGCCGGGGGACTGTAGGTAGACTTTTGTTATTTACTTACAGAGTTGTTCCCTATTATGGATAAGTATGAGGTTGGTCACTGCTAGACTGTAGTTTCTGGATTGAGATTGATATGATTAGTTGAGTTTGATTCATATCTCTGAGCATGCCTATTATTACTCTTTCTCCCTTCTTCTTACACTTGAGGTTACCGGTATACCGTCCATTTCGTAAACTTATTTTGTATACACTGTTGTTGCAAGGACCCCAGGTGCGTTGTTTCTTACTTTCACCTGTGCCTATGATGTGTATATTCTGCTTACTAGCCTCCCATGTGGTTCTGTTGATTTCCCTCTGGGGCTAGTTCCTGATGTTTCCTGGCGTTGATTTCTGTGACGCTTGGCTTCTATTCTGTCTATTACTGCGCTTTATCTTATATGTTCGCCAGTCGGCCTATGATACCTACTGGGGTACCTTATGCTTCGATTTGGTGCTCACCCCTACCCCCGTGCATTCTTTTGGTGCAGATCCTAGCGTGGGCCATCGGCCGTTAGATCGTTGTGATTCGTGCGTGGAGATCTGTTGGAGACTACTTCAGGCTGAGGGTGAGCTCTTGGCGATCGGAGCTTAGCTTTAGTTTATCTTTTGCTTCATGTACTCTATTACCATTCAGAGACATCTGTATATATAGTTTTGGTTTATTTGCACTCCATGTATGTAGTTTGGCTCTGTACTATGATACCAGGTCTTGGGGTTTAGTTTAGTTTCCGCATATGTATATATTTATATCCCTGTTATCTATTTTATTCGTCTTGTTCCCTTATTTGCTAGATAGTAGCCCATTACCAACTGTTCTGGGCTACGGGGATTGGTTCACCTACCGGGGGTTGTAGGTGCCATCATGACCGAGAAATCGGGTCGTGACACCCCCCCCCCCAAATTGGTATCAGAGTTAGTACAGCAAAAAAGACACAGCGAATTAGTAAGAAACTAAGAAAAATAAATAAAAGATTAAACAAATTATACCCAGAATATAAATGGTTACATACAACAAATATAGATAAAAATAGATTAGAGCAATTAATAGATACCATATCTATGACAGAATACAAATACATCCAATATCTGAAAAAACAAAATGGACAAGGAAGAATATAGACGACAACTCTCAGAAAAAATTACTGAAAAAAGACAAGAATTACGACATAGACAAAATAGGCTCAATAATAATATGTTTGCAGGAACGTGTCAAAATTCTTTACTATCACAAAGAAAAACTATATTCAACTTACAAATACAAATACAACAACTTGAATACAAATTCCAACACAATTTATAATGAATAAAGAAGAATTTATGGTGGAGGAAAAAACATATGAAAATCATGATGGATTAAAAATAAAGATAATATTTTCAAATCTAGGACGAAGATATAAAAAAATAGGAGATAAATTATACTTAATGTTAGAAAAAGAAACAGTACGATTAGAAGATAGTTTGACAACTATGGTACGAATAACAAAAGAAAACGAAGAGATAGATAGGAAAAGAGAAATCGACATGATAAAATACCAAGCAAAAAAGGAGGTACAAGAATTAGAAGAAGTAAAAAATACTAAAATATTAGAATTAGAAAAAGAACTAGCACTATTAAAAGAAATGTATGAGACCAAACAACAGGAAAAAATAAAAGAAACAAAATTAACAGATGAGATAAATAAGTTTAAGAAAAAATTACAAGAAAATCTACCTGAAATAGGAATTGACGAAATAACTGGAGAAATGGATTGTGATAATAATCTAGATGACCAAAAGTCAGAAATAAGTGAAACATATACGGAACTAGTAGGAAGTACAAAACAAACGAAAAATTTAGAAATAAATATGGGAGACCTAAATATAGATGAAAAACCTAGCACATCTGGAATAACAAAAAAAAATTATTATACAGCCAACTATGAACAACCGGGTAGACAGGACGCACTATGGGATAAAAGATCAAACAAAAAATGGAGTCCGAAACCAGTAACTGAACAACATAATTTCTTAGATCTAGACTGCGTAGCAGATATAGACAAAGCAATCCAATTATGGATAGGATATATATCAAAACAATTAATAGACAATAAAATAACAATTACTGAAACACCAGGATACATAGAAAGGACACTCATAGGAACAGTAAAATTATGGTTACTAAACTTAACAAACGAAAGCCTCAATACTCTAAGAAGTAATAAAAAATTTGACGGAGAAACAACGACGACCACTATGGAAATATTACACAAATATGAAATAGCTATAAGAAATGAAATCAATGGAAATTGGGATGAGGACATGGTGAGACAGCATGCCCCTCCAGCTTTCATTCATAAGATCCTCAGGTAGCATGACAACAGAAATAGAAGAACAAAATAAAGAGAAGTTTATAAACAGGAATTTAATGACAAAATTAGCAATATGTAATATGTGTTATATAGACGAATATACTTGTGCATTCAGAGACTATTATTATAAAGGAATATATAATGTACATTAAAGTAAAGAAATAAGAAAGCTATATTTCACAAAATTACCAGAACCTTTCAGTTCAAATATAATAAAAGATTGGAATGAGGCAGGATTAACAGATACACTAGGAGCTAGGATGAAATTTCTACAACAATGGTTCATAGGATTATGTGAAAAACATACGGAGAATGTAAAAATGGAAAAAATATTGCTAAGAAATTTAGCATGTTGTAAAAATAAAACAGCACCCCAATTCGGATGTACAGATAAATACTATATGCGGCAAAAAACAAAAAATAAAAAATACAGACAACATAGATATAAAAAATATCGATCAAAATATAAGCATAAAAAACCAAGAAAAAGGTATTATATAAAAAATTATCAAACTAAAAAACCATACAGACCAAAGAAAAAACTAACAGAATGTACTTGTTACAACTGTGGAAAATTAGGACATATAGCTAAAGATTGTAAATTACCCAAAAATCCAAAGAAAAAACAAATAACAGAAATAGAAATAGACAAAGACGAATATATGCAAAAAGACTCAATAGATTATGAATTAGAAAGCGAAGATAGTATATACGAGTTATCCACAGACAACGAATACGAGTTATCCGACGATGATGATGACGAAATCAATGAGAATGATGAAAATCTAACTAATGACTGAAAAAGGCATACAAATACTAACGCAAGAGGAATACCAAGACGAAGAATCGTCAGAACAAAAAATCATATTTGATAACAATATATTTGAACAGATAAAAGGAAAAGAATTAGACCTAAGCGTAGAAAAAATACTCGAGGTACCAACAATAAAAAATTGGTTTAAAAGACAGAAAGAAGAATATTATGTAGTAAGTCAAAAGGAACATATAATAGACTGTAAATACACCAGAGAAAAGGCTAAAATACCAATAATAAACAAACGAATATTAAACAAAGAAATACAAGATATAAAAGTAAAAAACCCAATCAAGTATATACACCTAGGATGAGCAGAAATACTAATAAAAGCATGTTTTAGGGAAGGAATAGATACTCCTATAGAAATATACTTGGCAGATTATAGAATTATACAACCTATAGAAAAAAGTATAATCAGTGCAGTAAAAGGCAATTTAATATACCAAAAGTTCAAATTCATAATAAGCGCAAACTATTCAGTAGCAGTAAATGACAAAAATATAGATAAATCATTAGTACTATATTGGAAAATGTCAGGAATAGAACTAGCCCCAGGAAGTAAAGTATTCACAGCAAGATGCAAAAACTTGTATGTTTTAACAACAAAACATAAGATAACAGCAAAAAATAAAATAAACAAAATCAAAATAGAAAATCCTTTTGAGAGAATAGTTACGGTTATCGATAATAATGATTATAGCTATAAAGAAATTGATTTGGAAGAAGATTTAGAAATAGTAAAAGAAAGGTTAAGCACATCAAGTGTACCACAAAATGAAACACCACAGACATCATCAAGAATGAGCACATAAAAAAGGATAGACTATATAACTCCACAAAAACAGATAGAACAAAGGATAGAAGAAATAAAACCATACCATTACTATATAACAAGAATTATGGACCAACGAAAATACCAGATATTAATAAACACAGGACAAGAGGAAAATTACATCACAAGAGAATTAGTAACAGAAAACAAAATACTAACCCATGGACAATTATGCCCCGATCTACCAAAAGTTTTAATAAATACAGAAGAGACAACAGAAAAAGAAATAATCATCGGAGGAATATTAATGGTAATACAATTTAAAGTTTACCAAGGCGATAAAAATATTACACTAGGAATAAAATGGCTAGACAAAGTAAGACCATATAACCTAGACGACAAGCAATTAACAATACATTATGAAAACAAAAAGGTAATAATAAAAAGAACTACAATCTGAACGATGAAAATATATGTACTTACAAAAATAATAATAGAAGGATATTACAATAGATATTATACACCAATGATAGATACAGGAGCAAAAGCTAACATATGCAAATATAACTGTTTACCAGAAGAAAAATGGAAAAAACTAAAAACACCTATGGTAGTAACAGGATTTAACAATGAAGGGAGCATGATTACACACAAAGCCAAAAATATAAAAATACAAATATGGGATAAGATATTAACAATAGAAGAAATGTACAACTTTGAGTTTACGACAAAAGATATGTTACTAGGAATGCCATTTTTAGAAAAATTCTACCCACATGTAATAACAAAAATGCATTGGTGGTTTACCACACCATGCAAGCAAAAAATAGGAGCAAAACGAGTAAATAATAAACAACGGAAAACCACAGAATGGATAAAAGGAAGTGAAAAAATTACACAAAAACGAGAAAACATAAAAAAAGAAAATACTCAAATAGAAATCATTATATTTATAATAAATAAGGTAAAAATAATCCAAGATAAATTGGAATTACTGTATAGTGATAATCCCCTGCAAGGATGGGAGAAACATAAAACTAGAGTGAAAATTGAATTAATAGATAATAATAGTATAATAACCCAAAAACCCCTAAAATACAATTTTAACGATCTAGCAGACTTTAAGATGCATATAAAAGAATTGGTAGAAAATAACTACATACAAGAAAGTAATAGTAAACATACAAGTCCAGCCTTTATAGTAAATAAACACAGCGAACAAAAAAGAGGAAAAAGTAGGATGGTTATCGATTATAGAAACTTAAATGCAAAAACAAAAACATACAATTACCCAATACCCAATAAGATATTAAAAATACGAAAAATCCAAGGATACAACTATTTTAGCAAATTTGACTGTAAATCGAGATTTTACCACCAAAAATTAGAAGACGAATCTAAAAAATTGACAGCATTCACTGTACCACAGGATTTTTACGAGTGGAACGTACTACCATTTGGATATAAAAACGCACCAGGAAGATATCAACATTTATGGATAATTACTTCAACCAACTAGAAAATTGTATCGTTTATATAGACGACATATTATTATACTCAAGAACACAAGATGAACACATAAATCTATTAGAAAAATTTGTACATATTATAAAATCTTCAGGCATAAGCCTAAGTAAAAAGAAAGCAGAAATTATGAAAAATCAGATAGAATTCTTAGGGATACAAATAGACAAAAATGGGATAAAAATGCAAACGCATATAGTGCAAAAAATAATTAATCTAAATGAAACCCTCGATACAAAAAAGAAATTACAATCATTTCTAGGACTAGTTAACCAGGTAAGAGAATATATACCCAAACTAGCAGAAAACTTGAAACCTTTACAAAAAAAAATTAAAGAAAGATGTAGAATACCATTTTGATGATAAAGATAAAACCCATATCAAAAAGATTAAATCTATGTGTCAAAAATTACCAAAATTATATTTCCCAGATGAAAATAGGCAATTTATATACATAGTAGAAACAGATTCCAGTGAACATAGTTATGGAGGAGTCCTTAAGTATAAATATGATAAAGAAAAGATAGAACACCATTGTAGATACTATTCAGGATCATACACAGAACCACAATTAAAATGGAAAATAAATCGAAAAGAATTATTTGCATTATATAAATGTTTATTAGCATTCGAACCATATATTGTTTATAACAAATTCATTGTAAGAACTGACAATACACAGGTTAAATGGTGGATTACACGAAAAATACAGGACTCAGTTACAACTAAAGAAATAAGAAGACTTGTATTAAATATACAAAACTTTACGTTTACAATTGAAATAGTTAAATCTGATAAAAATGTCATTGCAGATTACCTATCAAGAAAAAGGTACGCAAACTGATGATATACAAGAAACATCTACAAAAGATTTCTTTACAATCTTAACTACACTCTCATTACAAATGGATAGTGTGGGAAAAAGGCTACAAAAGCTAGAAGAAAGCAATATAAGCCAGCAGCATGGCTTTAAACATGCAGATCTAAGTCCACAGGAAGACTCTAAACATCCAGATCAAGAAGGTGACGTTGGGAAACACCTTAAAACTCATAATGTTGTGCATACAGCTACAGGCGCATCTACAAGTAAAGGAGCAAAATATACAAATGTGAATATGAATAATATCTTTGACAAACCATATACACCAAATACCCCAAAAGACCCTTTGTCCATACCCTCCCAGGTACTTACCTACAAAGAAAGTCTTAACCAAGATAAACAAACCTACAACCACATAACCAGGTCATACATTGAAAATCTTTACCAAATACAGACCTTTTTAAACCAAAACCCCAAATCTAAAAATACCAAGAATCCACAACAAGATTACATAACCCAACACCTCCAAGGTTATAACCGCCTTATTACACAGCCAGGTACCAATGCAAACCTAGTAAAAACATGTTACAATTATGGATTACTTAGCACAGTATATACCTCAACAGGAGACGAATTATTTACATAACCGGACATATACAAAGCATTCACCACTTACAAGAGAATAACTAAAGGAACGCTTTTTTTACATAAAGTTCTATACAGCCCCAGCAGAAATACTTTTTGATGAAATCAAACCAAACATCCAAGCAGTAAAAATAGGATTGACTAGAGACATGATTATACCAGAAAAAATAGAAGTACAACCAGAAATACCCAAGATTGACATACCAGAATTTTATGCGAATAAACGGATTATAGGCTTAGCCACCATACTAAGTGAACTAGGAGGTAACTATATTAACCAAAGACCTATATGGAAGTATTATTCGAGAGAACAAACTATACTCTATAGTAACTTCAGAGAAGTCAGAGAAAATGATCTAGAAGAAATACGCCAATGGGTCATGAGTCTACTCAGACCAGAAGAAACGCCTACAACAAGAGCAATACGCAAAGATTTTATCTCAAAAAACCTAATGACAAGATACTGTAAGCTAATCGGACCAAGTTATCCAAACCACCTATGTTCAAAATGCCAAGGAGAAGAGAATGTAATTCCTGAAGTCCAGATGGAATAATAAAAACAGATGGACAGATGGACGGACATGGACGGACAACACATGGACGGACAACAAAAAAAGACCAAGACATCAGAAGATATGACAAGAATGACAAACATAAAATATTTTGTCCCTTTATGTAAAAAGTATTTTGTTTCTTTATGTAAAGCAACTTTATTATTTTGTTTCCTTATGTAAATTAGTAAAAAGCAGCTTTATAAAAAGCAGTTTTATGTAAAGTAAAGGACAGCTGTTAGGACAGCTGTTAGGATAAGATTGTATAGTTTATGTGTTTTCAGTAGTATAAATAAGAAAGCCTCTAAGGCAAAAAGGGGGCAGACCGAAAAACACTCGTGTAACTCACTGATAATATATAAATTTTTAAGCTATGGAGAAAGAGCAAGAAACCACACAATCAGATATCAATGATCTAAAAATTAAGGTATGCTTATTTATGATTATGAATAGCTAAATTATCATATTCCTTATAATCTCTGGTAGATCATAATTATTCATTATGTTATAGTACTGTTATAACGACCATCCTGAGGAAAGTTTGCCATGAAAATATGCTGAGAGTAGTTAAGCCCAGACTATGCCATCCTAACGTTGAAACCAATAGGCAAAGAGGCCGTTTAGGGGAGTAAACAAAGTTGAGGCGCTGTTAGGGTAAACGATTAAAGTAGAAAGGCATGGTAGTGACTAGAAAGGATAATCAGGATAACTTATTATAAAATAATGAATAATTATGATAGACATAGAGGTTAGACGGAATATGTTTGGCAAAAATGTAAAATGAACAGCACCTACTTATTAAATGATGACCACAACTATAAGATACTTGTATTATATATACTTAGACATACTAATAATGATATTAGAAGAAGAATATATGATAATTTAGTAACCTTTGAAATAATAGAAATAATGACCCAAGGATGGACAAAATTATTTATATATGAAGATACAGATCTATATGAACTAGACTTATACTCAGAAAAATGGTAAACTTCACATACCTACAGTACTGGCAAGAAACTATTGAAAACCTAACCTTGCTAGGAAATTTAGTAAAAACTAATATGGAAGAATACCAAAGAACCCAAGATATACAGTATTTAAATTATATCTTAGAAGGTTTAAAAGAAATAATTAGGCTAATTCCCTTAAGAAAAGAGTATTACGAAAAAGCATTCAGTACTTAAAATGAATTCAGTACATAAAATGAACGATCAGACTAATGAATTCAGTACATAAAATGAACGATCAGACCCCCCCCCCCTAAATTGTCAAGAATATATTTTGGCTGAGTTTAAAGACTCAGCATATCCATGAGACAAGAGAATAATATATAAGGATGAGCTCAAGGATGCAACATATTTTTAAATGTGATTCGTTCACTAAAGCATTACCAATATTAACATTTGAGAAACTGGTATTCAAGATTGAGATGCGTCGTCTCGAAGAAATTAAATGATGTTTGCATTAGAGGGAGTCAAATACGCGATATACTCTTTTTTTCTTGGCTTAGGTTTTTTTTTCAATGGGTTTTCCTGACAATATTTTCAACGGGCAGTAATCAAAGGGTGTTACAAGATATGTGTACTCTTTTTCCTTCACTGAAATTTTTTTCCACAGGGTTTTTCCTAGTAAGATTTTAACGAGACACATTATTTGTTGCTGGACATCAAGGGGAGTGTTATATAATATATTTACTTTAGATGTTCACTACACTATTGTAATTAATTCCCACTACTTATCTCTATTACTTTTTTCCATTATGAAGAAGATAACCTTCACCATTAATCACCATTATTCTTGCAACCTTACACCTCCATAACCCCCTCGATTATCTCAATGGTTAATGTCATCTTATTGACAACATTTTGTATGCCTCTATGAAAACTATAAATAGAGGCATAAGAATACATACTGCTTACACTTGATATTTGGAAGAATAAGAAAAACTCTCTTCTCTAGTCTCCTTAATTTCATGTGTACTTTCTTGTTTTATATTGTTATTATATGCTTGATTTTACAACAAATAACAATTTTTTAATTTATCCTCTAATATTTCTTGGGATAATATTTAATTACACTTTATTTAAATTATATATTTATTATGTTTTAATATAAATAAATTATATATATTCACATATTGATAGACAAACAGTGTTAATTATTCAGTGTTGAGATTTAGACATGATCTTAATCATTCAAATAGGCATTTATATTCGGACGTTTTAATCTTAATAAAAATAAATGCACCCTACACAACCAAATTTGTCCTTATGATTGAAACATCATTTACATTAAAATATAAAATGAAAAAAAGAACAAGAAAACATCCGACATAATCGGAGTAATGTACAACACATATGAATAACTGATCATCTGCAAATCATCAGTTAAATAACTGTGACGTCCACTTTCCTTAAAATTCTACAAACTTGTCTTAGCCCCCCTCCTAGGCATATCAGGCACAAAACTAAAAAGCTAAGAGAAAAATAAAAACCCTTTTAATATCTTCCCAAGGTGGAGGTGGAGGTGGAGGTGGAGGTATATACAATTAATTAATTAATTTGCTAGGAAAGATGAACAATAGCACAGAATCCATCTCTACCCAAAAGGTACTTCAATGTGTAACGTTCCCTCCAAGAGGATTTTCACTTGGATATTTTGGAAAAGGGTCTACTCCATGGATTTATTCAGTCCCTACAATTGAATCTCAAATACTCATTATGTATCTTCTTACCCAACTTTTTCATTTTCCTCTCAAGCGTCTTGGATTTCCCAAGATCGCTTCTGAAATCTTTGTACGTCCTCTTTTTTCTCATCTTACATTTCTTCATTTTTAATTTTTACTATCTTTTTTGTATTTAATTCATTAGCTTGCCACTGCGAGGAATCGGGATTATATCATGATGATTTAGGAAGTTTATGGTCCTTGCTTGCACCAAGGCTCTCCAACTAGGAACAAATAGTATAGGGTTACATGAGAGAAAATACAATTTTAATTACTTAATTATATTATGTTTCAACGTAACACCAATTAATCTCTGACCTCTGCCCTGATAACATGTGTGATCCTTGAATTCTATTAAATGCTTAATTATGTACTATTTGTCTTGTGTTTATAGGCGGGCCTAATCCTTGGATCTACTTTGCTTGGGCGTTATAAGAGTTACCAAGAAAGCTTGTTTCCCCTTCCAAGTCAATCAATTCTGGGTGCACTTTCAACTTTTGGTTACCTACTTTTCCTGTTTCTAAGTGGTGTGAAAATGGATACTAGCATGACAAGGAAAATAGGAAGAAGGGCACTAGTAATAGGTGTTCTTAATCACATAGCTCCTTTAGTGACCGGTATGATAACCATATTTGCATTATCAAGCTCTTTCTATCAAGAAGGTGCCACAACACTATCCGCTCCTTATGAAGTCATTAGTATTGCTAAGACGTCTTTTCCTGTCATCTCTTTCCTCCTTAAGGATCTCGGACTCCTTAACTCAGAACTTGGGCGATTAGCACTTTCTTCAGCACTTATTAGTGACTTATTTGGTCTCTCTATCAACGCAATTAGCGTTCTAGTTGTATTAGGTGCAGGGAATACACTGGAAAGAGCAATCAAGGATGCCATACTTTTAATTGCTTTCATTATTGTGGTTATTTTTGTCTTTAGACCACTAATGATATGGGTAGTCAAAAGGACCCCTGAAGGGAGGCCTGTTAAAGACCTTTACATTTTGCTAATTGTTCTTGCTGTTTTACTTTCTGGTGTCTTCTCTGACTGGTTTGAACAAACAGTTCTTTTAGGGCCTTTAATCTTTGGCTTGGCTGTCCCCGAGGGACCACCTTTAGGATCTACTCTAGTAGATAAACTTGATCCATTTGCCTCAGGCTTTCTGTTACCTATTTTTGTAAGTCTACTGTCATTAAGAACAAATCTCTCTGCCATCAATCCGTCTTCTTCTTTTACATTTGCAAATATTGTCCTTTTGTGTGTCGCCAGTATATCAAAGATCCTAGCATGTTTACTTCCCATGCTATATTGCAAAATGCCCTTAAATGATGCTGCAGCAATCAGCCTCATCATGTCTACGAGAGGTGTTGTCGACTTGGCTACCTACAGCTTTCTAAGAGATAATAAGGTAAGTAATTAAATTCCGAAGCGACACCTTACCTTGGTTATGGGTTCAAAAATTTCAACATTACTATCTTTTGCAGGTTATCAATCAGGCTAGTTTTGCTTTTATGGTTATAGCAACAGCCGTTACTGCAATATTTGTGCAAATTATGGTGAGATGGCTTTATGATCCATCTAGGAAATATGCTGGATATCAAAGAAGAAACTTAATGAATTCCAACAAGAAGTTACCCATACTTGTTTGCATCCACAATCAGGATAACACTGCTGCTATACTTAGACTGCTGGAGAAATCTAATCCCACTAGGGATTTCCCTATAGTTGCCAATGTTCTCCACCTTATAGAGCTACGCGGTCGAGCATCTTCTGTTTTCATCTCACACCAAGTTCAGACAAAGGCCATTTCTGATGTATCTTATTCAGAAAACGTCATTCTTGCTTTCCAGGGGTATGAACGGAACAACTATGGAGCTGTGACCATTCAAGCTTTTACAGCTATCTCCCCACGCAATCTAATGCATGAGGATATATGTACTCTTGCCCTTGATGTCCTTGCATCCATCATTATATTGCCCTTTCATCGAAAATGGGCCGTGGATGGATCAGTAGAAGTTGAAGATCATGGTTTGAGAATTTTGAACTCTAGTGTTCTTGAAAGGGCTCCTTGTTCTGTTGGAATCCTAGTTGATCGAGGCCAGTTGCGCCGTTCTAACTCTGTCCGTGCATCAGAGAATCTATATTGTGTCGCTATATTATTTCTGGGAGGAAATGACGACCAAGAAGCATTGGCATTTGCTAAACGAATGGCCATTAGTGGGACCATTAGCCTCATGGTGATACGGTTAATTTCCAAGCAAGATGTGAGTTCTGATGTGGATCAAGTAATTGATTTGGATGTTGTAGGTGATTGGAAACATAGCCGAAGTGGTTGGGAAAATGTGAAGTATATTGAACATCACGTGAAAGAAACAACAGAGACAGCATTGTTAGTTCGTTCATTAGTGGATGATTATGACCTTATAATAACAGGGCGACGAAACAATACACATTCTCCTCTAACAGCAGGACTTGAGGAATGGAGTGAAATCCCAGAATTAGGAGTCATTGGTGATATGCTTGCCTCAAAGGATCTAAAGACAAGGGCTTCTGTCCTGGTGATTCAACAACAACAAACACAAACAGCTCTATAGCTATACTATATGGACCCTTCAGTTGCCTTGCTATACTTGTACATGTCTGATACTTACTGGGGTATGGAAGGGTTCAGCAAAATGTATCACACAAACATATATTAGATATCCGATTCCATGTACAGAGCTCACTCGACTTTGTAGGAGTATTTTTTTTTTCCCCTCTTACATTTTCTTTTTTGGTGCAAAAGTAAAATGGGGTTGATGATTTTTTGTTTCATTTTCGGTATGAGTACTTGAATCATTCATCTGCCTTCATCAATAAGTGTATACTTGAGAATGTTGGATGTCACATGTCAGCATGATTCCTTGACAAAAGAAATTTCCATATCAATACTACCGATTGCCTCTGACAGGGGGAAACGACATCTTTTTTTCCTTCTTTGCAGCTCAAAACGTCTACTTAATTTGTCTATACTCTCTAAGTATTTTTCTCGTATTCTCCATTTAATCTTTTCTAAAATAATAAATAATAAATTTATTCGACATAATACATAGATAGACATCTTAACTTGGCCTCAACTGACAAGTTTACATCTCAATTTTGACAATGCACATCTAGACACCTTAACTTGTACCCGTTGTGTCTCGTGGACACCAAACGTTGACATGACATGTAAATTCGGGAGCTGTCGAGATGATCATTTTTTAAGTTGAAGTGTTCAACTAACACAATAGAGGTGAATTGAGGTGTCTAGATGCACATCCTCAAAATTAAAATGTTTAATTGTCAGTTAAGATCAAGTTAAAATATGAGCAAATTTCATAAACTACTACTAGTAGGAACTTATTTTACTCTCTATAGCTACACTTTGTTAATTACAATTTATAGCTACTATTTGAGTTCTAATCACAATGTTGTGTCCAAGGCCAATTCTTATTTGTAAAGATGAGAATCGTACAATGTGCGAGTCTGGTCTGAGGCTCTTAGCTCACTCTAATCTCACTTTACAGCTCAATTCATATGAGTTCGAGGCCCACTGCACCCACCTTTACAAATCTAGAATAAAGTTTATTGTAAATTTTTTCATTAAAATTTCATGGATATTTTTACATGAATACTTTCATTTCATATGTATGTACCTAATTTTTAAATATTTTTGCACCGCTTATCTATTTTGGAATAAAATATCGCGTGTTTGAAGTTGGGCTACAAAATGTTTAAAGTTTTAAATGACATAAATTTAGGCAGAACTTTTCCTTAGTAGATGTCTTGAAAAAAATAGCAATTTTGTGAAATATCACTTATTTTGAAACAAAATGAAATGACAAAAAACATTGAGGGGTACCTTACTTCTCCATGAAGAATTTGCATTACCTAACTTGGCATGTTGGCCATTAATACTAAAAAAATCACTATTTTTCCACTGAAAAATGTTCAGTGGTTATTCTCATGAATATTTTGATTGAATCAGTGAGAAAAAATAGTAATATTTTTATACAAAAAAAAATAGAAAGTTTCGAACTATTTCAGTTTCAAGCTATTGGCACTTATTGTTTATCGGTACAATAGTCTTACCGATGATCGAAAATAGTGAAAATACCCACATGCCTTCTGATAGGGGTGTGGTTTGATGGCGGTGAAAGTCATTCTTCAGCTTGCGTCCAAAGAGTTTGATATTCCTCTTTGGACTATGTCCCAGTTCGCTGCTAAAAAAAAGTTCAATGTTATGTTGCGTCCTTTTTTGCATAGTCCGCACTTGTGATTTTTGTTTGAGATTTTTATCCTCTCGAACTCTTTCAGCAACATCTTGAAACAAGATTATTAGCGGTAAGATAATTCCACATGGGGAGATAGTTTCTTTACCATACATCCTCCTCGAAAAATGTCCACTTCATTACTTAAGAAAAGGTTCCACATTGTGCATTGTCCTTTTTGGCCTAGTACGCACCTGTGATTTTGGTTTGAGATTTTTATCCTCTCGGATTCCCTCGATAACATCTTGAAACAAGATTTGATAGTAACAAAGAAATTCAACAAGGAGATATAGTTACTTTACCTCGTCTTCATGTATGTTGCTTCCTGAAGAAAATGTCATCCTTTCCTGTCCCTATCTTAGGAAATAATAATTTCCACAATAATATAGAGATGACAACCCTCTCAGCCGTCAGATAGAATTGTCTTTGTGGCGATTCAACATGACGATTCTTTGAATATGATAACCTTTGTTTCCCTCTACAGTACTTCATCAGTAACTAGGTATAATAGTCCTTGAAATCGTTTGTTGCAGTTGCTTATATGACAACTCTCTCGGCCATTGGTAACCATCTTTAGATCAAATATGGAAACCGTTTTAGCCATCAATAATAATATTTAGCATATGACTTTGGGTAAATCTTGCGCATCATCTGTATCGGTGCGACTTATGATATCCCTAGAATTGTCAGGCTTTAGGTAATCTTGCACATCATCTGACTTTGGATAAGAAGCGGCTTACAGATGTCCCTCGAATTGTCAGCTTTCGAGTAATCTTGCACATCATCCGACTTTGGATAGAGGCGGCTTACAAATGTCCCTCGAATTATCAGCTTTTGGATAATTTTGCACTTTTAACCAATTTTAGATGTAACGTGACTTACTTATTTTTCTTGAATTGTTAATCCTTTGGGTAGTCCTGCACATAATCAGCTTTGGATATGTCGCAACTTATAGATAACACTCAAACAGTCAATTTTTGGTAGTCTTTCACATTATCCAATTTCAGATATGGAGTGAGTTATGAATAACCCTTGAATTGTCAACCCTTGAGTGATATTGCACACTATCTAGTTTCAGATATCGCTGCGACTTACATATAACTTTGGTCTACTAAGTTTTAATTAGTGTAACACTCCTAAATAGCTAAGCTAGCATTTGCACTTCATTGGGCGATTTCTTGATAAAAAAGATTGTCTCTATTTCACGCTCCCTAAACGCAAATTTTTGCAATGGTTGAAAAGATGCTTACCTTAAGGTGCGACGGTGTAACGACGGGGTCCGTCATTATGGGTAGTCCAATCGCGCCAAGTTTTAGAGTTAGAAAACTCCGGGTTTAGGAGTTTGAAATTCTGGGCTAGGCTAGCCTCGGCCAGTTTTTGAGCGAGGTGGAGTCTAGGGAAATCCGGGTACGTATTGGTTTATGTGTCTTGTGTTAAGCTAGTCTTTCACATAGCCAATATATAAAGGAGTCCAGGGGACTTTTCAGAATCAAATTTGGGTAAGTAGAACTCCCGAAATCGCGTTTGATGTGAAGGAGTTGTTTCGGGTCATCGGGGGAAGCAAGTGTCTTGTAAAATGGCCAACACTGGGAGATTTCTGGACATTCCATCCATGACGAGCGCAATCGTCCATGGTAGAGGCCTCCGCTATAGCGGTGGAAAATACCGCTATAGCGATGGTCAAGGCGGTCAACACCGCTTAAGACCGTTATAGCGGAAGTTGTCCGCTATAGCGGGACGACGAGATTTTAATGCAGAAACATTCCCTAAAATATTCAGTTTTCACAACTTCATTTTGGGAGAAGGGCTAGGCAATTCAAGGCGATTTTCCTCCTTTTTTCTTCGAATTTCTTCCCTAAGGTAAGGTTTCTACTCCCCAATCTTTGTACTACATTTCCTATGCGGTAGAATTGCTAGGAGGGAACTTGGGAAAAGGTTGGAATAACCTAAGAATGGTAGAATCCGGAGAAGGAAGGGGATTCCAAGCATGAATGTTCTTGGGCATTGTTAAAAGTATGTTATTATGATCATAGGTTGTTAAATTCTCTACTTTTATCCGTAAAAATGATAGAAGTAGGTGAATTAACGGTGGAAAAACCCAGGAAATGGGTGGAATGATCATGGGTGGCCTGGGGTTTGGGGATTTGGTGTAATCTGAGTATTGTGCAGGACTTGTGTGTTAATTGTATGTACTTGTGTGTTATTTTAGACCAAAAATGAGAAAGGAATCCAGAACACGAGAAAACTCTGGTTGAATAGAGCTTGGATCATTTCTAGGTAGGTGATAACTTACGATTTCTGTGAATGTTGTATATTCTTGTACTCATATCTAAGTGTTTGTAGGAATTACATTGCTTAGGCGAGTTGTGTAGAATGTCTAAGGTTCTTGCTTTACAGTCTGTGATTGAAGGGTGTTGCTTGTTGGTTTACAAGTTGTTTGATCATCTTTTTGACTGTGAGTTGTTGACATTCGGTTGGCTCGGGTACCACGCCTGGTACGGGTATAACAAATGGTTGGCATGGGTACCACGCCTGATACGGGAATACTAATGGTTGGCACGGGTACCACGCCTGGTATGAGAATACTAACGGTTGGCTCGGGTACCACACCTGTTACAGGTTCACTTTTATTGCATCATTGTATTTTTATCGTTGTGTTGCATTGATTGATATTGGTTCCGTTAGTGGATCGGGCTGATTTTTGAAATGTGTTATTGGTTTGGTGGTCCTTGAGTGGCCGGGAATTTCTGTATAACTATTGTGTTGGTCTTGGTTTAGGCAGGGTTGTTAATTGATATTTTGTGTTGTCTAGAGGGGATCCCAGGATGGGTCCGGGCTAGACGGAAAGGTATAGTTAATGGTATATGGTTGTGGCTTAGAGTGTAGGTGGTGGATTTCATGCGGGAATAAGCTAAGTAGAGACTTGTAGTCTAAGTGTGTCTGTTAATATTGTTGCATGTCTTCCATACCTTTTACTTGATATTGTCGTACTGTTTATACACTGTTTATTTGAAAACTGACTGATGATCCTACCAGTACACAGTGATGGTGTACTGATACTGCACTTTCTTTTCTTTTCGTCAGTACAGGAAATCTTCCAGCGGCTGAGACGCGACCTCATCTATAGCACCGACGATTTCTGACTTCAAGGGTGAGCTGCTTGATCAAGCTACCTTGGATTTATCTCTAGAGTTTCAGCCCACTTGTTTCGGGTTAAAACTACTTTCGTATTTCTTTTTGGGGTTGCATCCACGTACTCTAGATATTGGTAGTAATGTTTGGTACTGCAACTTTCAGTTTCTAGGGGGATTTTCCGCAGAATGATATTAATGCTATAGTTCTTATTTATTTAATTCCTAGTTACTTTTGTTTGCTGGTTTTAGGCTGTTAGTCTAGGCAAAGGGTGAAACTCTATTGGTTCACTCATCCGAGGATTGGGTGGGTGCCACTCACGACGGTCTGGGTCGTGACATACGGTATTTAGAAAATTGTCTTGGGGTATTTACGTAAACTACTACAACTATAATTATCTCATAAATAATAGTAAATACATGAGTTATTTAGCATTTGGGGCAACCAACTTTAATTTTTAGGAAGCCACCTTTTTAATTGATATATATCCAAGTTTGTGTGTAAAATATTACACCTCCTCTCATTATTTCATTTCCTCACTCTTAAAAAATCTTTATACACTCTTCTCACCAGATTCTCCTAGATAATCAACCATAATACCTTGTTCCTCTGGCAGAAACTCAAGGAAACCTCCTCCTTTGTGGTAAGTAAAAAAACTCGTTATTGAAATTGTGTAGCTGTTAGTAATTTTAGAATATCTTATTATATAGAGGTCGGTTTGGAGTGGTCAAATATGTTTTGAAAAGCTAAAAAGCTCTACAACTCTTATGAAAATCTAAAGAGCTCTACAATATATAAAGAGGACGCAATAAAGGGGAGGTTCTGCCCAATTTTTTTGATAAAGAAACCTTCTATATAGTATATTTAGTATTTTGAGCATATCTTTTCGTGCAAAATATGTTTTGTAATGGTTCTTGACTCTTTGCAACCCTAAGACACGTGCCTACAGTTTTTGTGAAAACTACAAAGCCTGTTCTTGTATTTTACCTATTCAAAACTGAGTCACAATACAAGGCAGGCAGGCTGTCCAGATTTACTATTTTGAAAATTTGGTGTGATTTATACAAATTAGGCTCACTTTTGATTTTTATCTAGTTCATTTTCACCTAATGAAATAACTGAATTTTAAATGAGTATCTGATTATATATTCAAGGTGTTTATACTCTTTTGCAAGCTAAAGGAATTTATTTGAGGTAGTTGACACACTTGTTGGTCTACGATTTGAACTCGTCAAGATGTGGTACGACTATTTATGTGCTAAAAAGACAAGATTTGTGTATAAACTTGAACTTGTACTCTCATTACTTGCTGAGTATTTTTATTATTGTTTTGGAACTTTTGTTTTCCTTCTCGTGACCTTATATAGTCATATTTGTATTTTTAAATTATTACAAGATATTTGTTAATTCGCACACTTGTACGGATCACTCGATCATTAAGCATTCTTGTTGGGACTTTGTCCTTCTTGTGACAGTGACTATATCGTTGTACCAGCATGCCTCTTAAATCAGATCTTTGGCCATCTTGACTTTGGATTTATGGTTCGTCTTAATTATGGAAATTATACATTTAAGTACAAACTAGAAACCCATTTTTAACATGGTTCTTGATTCTCTTGATTATTGGGTTTCGGCCCTACTTGATACAGGGTTCGGTCCTTCTTGATATTTGATTATACTTAGTGTGATGGCATGCCGTATATATTGAGTGAAATTTATTGTTTGATATCTCGTGAAATGATTCTATGAGCTTTCTTGACACTTGAGCTTTGAATGCCGATTTTGATACTTGTAATATACTTGTTTTACTTGATTTTTATAATATACTTGTTTACTTGATTTTTATTTATATGTTATATTGAGCTATCAATAATTTAGAAAGGGAATTGGAGAAATCTATGGCTCCAAGCCCAAACTTTATACACCACTAAGCTTTATGCTTAGCAATAATTATTTTCTATCCTAGGTGACGTTCGAGAGAATAATTGAAGATTACCACCTGAAGTAGACTTTTTGGAGTTCTTAGAAGATCACATTTGCATATATGCATCTACGATTTGTAGTAATTTTGGAACTTGTATATTGTCACGATCTGATTTCGTAAGTCATGATGGAGCCTACAACCCTTCTGAAGGCGTACCGGTCTTTGTAGTCCGGAATAGCTAGTAATGAGCTACCAGCTAGCTAAACACGCGGAATAAAGCAATATATAAGCGAAAGCAAGAGAGAAAGTAAAGAAATATAACAACTCGAATATATATAAAAAGGAAGTCAAACCATCCCACGATCTGGTATCATAGTACAGAAGCCACCACTTCATAAACAGAGTACAAAAATGGGGGTACAAAAGAATATATACATTTGTCTCTGAATAACAAAAGAGTACATGGTAGAAAAGAAAAGATAAAAACTAAGCCCCGATTGCCAGGAGCTCACCCTCAGTCTCGGATGTCTGGAAAACTGCACGAGTATGTGCGCTAACAATGGTGAGAGCTCACACTAGGATCTGCACTAGAAAGATGCAGAAGTGTAGTATAAGCACCAATTGCAAAGCAACGGGTACTCAGTAGGCATCATAGGCCGACTAAGCGCATATAAGATATAAAAGCAATATAAAGCAGATATGAAAGAATGTAGTCACAAAAGCAAACAAGGGAAGACATACGAAAGCTAGCACAAATAGAATACAAGGAGAAACAATCATACTAGGCTAGCCACAAGAGATATATATCATAGAACACAGGTGAAGGGAAGGAGAACGCACCTGGATCCTTGCAACAACAATATATAAAGAGAGAGTTTAAGAAGAATGACAGTATACCGGTAATCTCAAATTAAAAGGAAAGAAGAAAGAAATCCACCAAATATAGACATGCTAAGAGTACAACTCACAAGGTAAGGATGATCAAACAATAACCCACAAGTACTACCATAGGATAAAATAAGCTAACCCACCAATGATCAGAAGGCTACTAACCAGAACTACAATAAGATAGCATAAGCTAATCTACCTTCATTCCCAATGGGCACCCATACAACCGAGGAACACAAACAAGTGAAGATAAACCCTCCGACATCCCATACTACCGAAGAATACACTGAGCAAACAACAAACAAGGGTGGATTCGAACATAATATGAATGATATGATGCGAAATACTGAAACTAGGTGTGACGGTATTACTGTATGTACCTCATCCGGTGCCTAAAGGCCCAGTAGGTAGGATCCCAGGAAGGACGCACTCGTATACCTCAACTACACCGTATACCCCTCCTTCAGCACTCGTAGCACGTAGCCTCTAGTCTAAATCAGCAAGGTCCATGGAGGTACTCGATAACATATTAAATCTCAGAATCTCAAATATAACTGCCCGAAGTGTATCCGGATCTAACTCAGTAAGTCAAGTCTCAAAAACCCCAACAAAGGGTGCCCGGAGCATAACCGGGTCTAAATCCATAGTAAAACAAATTTAGCGCTCGTCTCAACCGAGCCTAGTATCGTCTCAAATCAGTAGTAAATATGTCTAGCAATACATCTCAGCTGATTCTAGTATAAGTATGAAAAATCCCGGTGATAAAATCATCATGATACCTCTTTTACTCCAAGAAGATCCATAAAAATCTGTTTCAAATCCTTTTATAACCATTTATACAGAAAATGGGCCCTCGGGGACATGCAAGGTTTAGAAAACTACATATAGTAGGCCCATAGCCAAAGTAGTAGTAAATAATGCAGAAAAACTCTTTATATGAATGATAATGGTATGCCAAACACAATCAGTAGCCCAGCGGCTCACAATCAACCTATCGGCCTGGTAGAGGCTCAAATCGCTCTACAACATAGATAACCAATTCCAATAATGTAATTCAATGTTTGGGACTCGCGGAAATTCCTACATAACCCATCATCTATGGTCCAGAGGTAATTACAAGGCCACAAGGGGTGATATTACACAATGTGATCAAATACTAAAACAAACGTGAGAAATAAGACCGACAGAAAGAAAGTGGACAAGGTCTGGGGTGCCAACTAGTAAACCCAATCCAAGGATGCTAAATATTACAATTATAGCCTATATACGCATAGTCTATGTAGAGAAAACTATAACCTACATGTCGTTCGATGATAAGCTGCTGAAACGACGTTGTTCAAGCCTGAACTGCTTTGAGAAGCTCCAAACAGCTGACACACTATCAAGAACATAATCTATGCGTTAAAACAAAACTAACAATACTCATTTTGCTAAAAGTTTAGCCAGGTCAAAATCCGAGTCAAAAGGGGCCCCGTGGGCCTTGCAACCCAAAATTGGAAACAAAAAATACAATGATGCTTCCAACACTGCTAGGAGTACATATTCAAAAATTGAGCAAAAATGACCAGCAAAAATGGCTTAAAATAGACCATGGAACTCCAAAAATCAAAAGGGGGAATCACAAGGGAATTTTACGGAATCAAAGAAGGGACTTACCAAATTAGAGGCCAAGAAATGATCACGGATCAGAAATATATCCACCTCCAAGACTTGGGATGATCAGAGTTGAAGGATAGAGCTTGGAGTTCAATAACAATGGTGGAAGTTTGGTTTTAAGGTGATGAAAACAAAGGGGGAGATATATATACTGTCAGGGGTCCTTCTTCGCGATCGCGAAGGGACTCCACGCGGTCATGATGACCATGCTTGCTTATTATAATCGCGAAGAATAGCCATGCAGTCAGAATGAACAAGGAGGCAGCGGCTGTATCGCGATCGCGAGAAGAAACCTCGCGATCGCAACTAACAAAGGGCTTTGGGTCCACATGCCCTTCATCACGGTCGCGTGAAGGGAACCTTGCAATCGTGATGCCCAAAGAGGTAGACCATCACGATCATATGGCCTTCCTTACAGTCACGATTAAGGCCCGATGCTTGCACCTACAACAACGACCAACAGAAAAAGTTTAAGGCAAAATGTCTTTGAATGGGCCCACAAGGCTCTTCCAGGATCCCGCGCATACAAATGAACTATGGTACCGCACCCAAAATGACATTCTAGACTCAACAAAATCGACGAAATTCTCAATGAAGGTCGGCTTAATGAAAAGTGGGCCCCAAGCCCAAATGACCAACTTTTCAAAAATGAAACCCAAAGACCAAAAATGAGTCCGAAAGCCTCGGGACCCAAACCAAAGGTCCCTTAAGCCAAAAGTCAATATTACGGAGCTAACAACCTGACGAAATTTCAATCCGAGGCCGTCTTCTTCAAATATTGACCAAAGTCAAACCTCCAGGTTCAACTGGCCAAAAAATACAAAAAGCAAGACAAAACCAAACCAAAAGCTCCCAGACCCTAGCCTAGGGTCCAGCTAGACCAAAATCCATGCTCTGGAGCTAATGGAGTTGTCGGAATTCAATTCTGAGCATATTTTCTAAGAATGTTGACTGAAGTCAACAATTTCCTAAGTTAAAGCTAAAATAGGGAAACAGTCATAACAACCTAACAAACAGCTAGGGCATTGAACCACCGGTCCTAGCAAGCCATGAATGACTTGGGGCTACTACAGGAATGCTCTAACAGTACAAAGAAAGAAAAAATGATGGAATGACCAAAAAGGTCATTACATTATCCACTACTAAAAAGGACTTTCGTCTGTGAATGTCAAGAAGAAAGGAGTACCTGAAGACTCAAACAATTGCGGATACTGAGCCCACATCTTTCTCTCTCGATCTCCCAGGTACTCTCCTAGGTCAAATGGGGCCTCAACTGAACCTTAAATACCAGATATCTCTAGACCTAAATCTCCTGACATCTTTGGCTAGAATAGCTACCGGCTCCTCAACAAAGGACAAACTCTCATCCAACTATACCGACTCCCATTGCAATACATGAGACTCATCTGAAACATACCACCTCAACATCGATACATGTAAGACTGGGTGCATAACAGGAAACATCGGAGGCAAGGCTAACTGATAAACAACACTACCAACCTTATGAAGAATCTCAAATGGACCAATATACGTGGGGCTAAGCTTGTCCCACCTACCAAACCTTATCATGCCCTTCATGGGTGATACACGAAGAAATACCAGGTCACCAACACTGAACTGTAAGGCACGGAGTCTATGATCTATATAGCTCTTATGCCTACTCTGGGATGCTCGAAGTTTGTTCTAAATCACCCAAACTTAGTCTAAGGAATCAGTAAGCAAATCTATACTCTGCGGTCTGGACTCTAAACCATCATTCTAACATACCAGCGATCTGTAATGCCAACCATAGAAAGCCTCAAAAGGTGCCATGCTAATACTCGAGTGAAAACTATTATTATATGGGAACACTACTAATGGCACATACTAATCCCATGAACCTCCAAAATCAAGAACACAGGACCATTACATGTCCTCCAAGACCTGGATAGTCCTCTCAAACTGTCTATCTTTCTGAGGGTGAAATTCGGTACTAAGCTGAACCTATGTACATAACTCTTGTTGAATATTCCTCTAAAACTGAGAGGTGAACTGAGTGTTACGGTCTAAAATGATAGAAGCTGGGACCCCATGCAAAGAAACCACCTAACAAAGATAAATCTGAGCCAACCTATTTGCACTATAGAAAGAATGAACCAGCAAAAAGTGTGCATACTTAGTCAGCCCATCAATAATCACCCAAATAGAGTGAAACCCCTTAGAAGTACGTGGAAACTGAACTATGAAGTCCATAATAATCCCTTCCTACTTCCACTCGGGAATGGGAAGTCTTTTCATCAATCCACCAGGTCTCATGTGCTCGAACTTAACCTGCTGACAGTTCAAGCACTGAGATACAAACTCTGCTATGTATCACTTCATACCACTCCACCAGTAAAGATGCCTCAAATCTCTATACATCTTAGTTGTGCCAGGATGGGTGGAATATCTAGAACAATATGTCTCACAGAGAATCATCTAAATCAAATCCCCGACACTCAAAACATAAAGGCAACTATCAAATCTCAGAACACCATTAGAATCTAAAGTAGCCCTATTGGACTCACCCTAAATAACCTGATCATGAATATCACACAACCGCTGATACTTAAATTGATGACTTTAAATCTGATCAACCAAAGTAGAACAGATCTCAATACCAGCAAGGACTCTACTGGGATCTGAAAAGTCCAGCCTAGCAAATCGGTTAGCCAAGTACTGGATGCTCAAGGCCAACGACCGTTCCAAAACTGAAAGAGAAACTAAGCTACCCATACTCACTGTCTTCTGGCTCAAGGAATCCGCTACAACATTTTTCTTACTCGGATGGTACATGATAATGAAGTCATAGTCCTTCAGTAACTCAATCTATCTCTGTTGCCTAGAGTTTAGCTCTCGCTGACTCATGATATACTAAAGACTATGGTGATCGGTGAAGATCTCATATCCAACCCCATATAATTAATACCTCTAAATCTTAAGCATGAAGACTACTGCTACCAACACTAAGTCATGAGTGGGGTAGTTTCACTCATGAACTTTTAGCTATCTTGACACATATGCTATCACACGACCCTGCTGTATCAACACACAACCAAGACCAACTGCCAAAGCATAACAATACATTGAGAAGCCCTGACCCATAACTGGTAAAGTCAACACCGGAACTGAAGTCAATGAGGCCTTAAGCCTGTGAAAACTATCCTTGCACTGATCCAACCAATAAAATGGAACATCCTTCCTAGTCATCAAATTCAAAGGTGTTGTTATAGAAGAAAACCCTTCAACAAACCGCCTATAGTATCGTGGCAACTTGACAAAGCTATGAACCTCAGTAGGAGTTGTAGGCCTCAGCCAATCACAAACTGCTAAAATCTTCCCCAGGTCCACTCTAATCCCATCCTTAGACACCTTGTGTCCTAGGAATGCTACTGACTAAATCCAAAACTCACACTTTAAGAACTTGGCATAAAGCCGATGATCTCTCAAAGTCTGGAGTAAAACCCTCGTGTGCTGCTCATGCTCATCTCCACTCCACGAGTATATCAGTATGTCATCGATAAAGACTATCACAAATGAATCTAAGTATAGTCTGATCACCCTGTGCATCAAGTCCATGAAATCTGTGAAGGCATTGGTCAACCCAAAAGACATCACTAGGAACTTATAGTGACCATAATGTGTCCTGAATACTGTATTAGGGTTGTCCTCTGCCTTAATCCTCAACTGGTGGTAGCCTGACTTCAAATCTATCTTAGAAAACATGGCTGAACCCTAGAGCAAATCAAACAAGTCATCTATACATGGCATCAGATACCTATTATTCATAGTCATCTTATTCAACTATCTATAATCAATACATATCTGCATTGACCCATTTTTCTTCTTCACAAATAGAAGTGGAGCACCCTAAGGTGACACACTCGGCCTAATGAAACTCTTAGCTAACAAGTTCTGGAGCTGATCCTTAAGCTCCCTCAGTTCAGTGGAGCCATATGATACGGAGTAATAGAAATGGGCCTGGTGCCGGGCTCTAACTTAATAGCAAAGTCAATATCACGCTCAGGTGGAGGGCTTGGTAGGTCAGTCAAAAATACATCTAAGAAATCTCTTACCATTGGAACTAACTCGGGAGAAAAATTATCGGCGTTAGCATCTTAGACACATGATAGATAAGCCAAACACCCACATGAAATTAACTTTCTAGCTCGAAGGCAATAAATGATCCCAGACAGTGCCCGATTGACAGAACCCTTCCACACAATGGGGGATACGCCAGGGACGACTATGGTAACGGTCTTGGCATAATAATTAAAAACTACTCGGAGAGGAGATAACCAGTCCATGCCTAGAATCACATCAAAATCTAACATGTCTAATATCATTAAGTCAAACCAAGTCTTAATATCACCAATCATTATCAAACAGGATCTCACAACATGATCCACTACTAAAGAATTTCCTATTAGGGTAGAAACAGATACATGAATAGATAATGGCTTATTGGGCAGCCAATATCAATGGGTATCTAGGATTATTGAAGTGGGACAACCTCTTTAAGCCACAGTTGGTGGTGAAATATCTCGGAAAGATGACAAGTTTAAAGCCAAGCTATGGCTTAACTTTATTTGCTCCTTGTGTATTCAATCAAAGAATGATAAATCTGTTTCCACAATAATAGCCATATTGATTGCTTGCATAATAAAAGGGATCCACATTAACTTCAAAGAGATTGTGGAAGTGCAGTTCAAAAAAAGAGCCCGACAAAAAGCTACTTCCATGCATTTCCTTGTTCTCATTATTAAGCTTTGTGCTCGAGCCAGTGTGCCCTACTTTGAGCAAAATGATCAATTGAGCTTTGTCAGTGGTTTGATTGATAAAGACTAAAAGTGGGATGCAGAGGTTCCTAAGGGGAAAAAGAGGAAGCTAGTTTGAGATTTAGGCGTGTCTTAGGGTTCCCTTGCCAATCTTGAGGTTTTGGGTGGAGCTGCTGATGCTTATGATACCTCTTCTATGCAGTCAAGTTCTAATATTCCTACTCTCGCAATGTTGAGAAATGCTCCACCAGAATCAATGCCTCCTAGGCCTCCTTTGTCTTCTCAACCTTTTTCAAGTAGTGGTCTCCAAAAGCTTGCGGATATGAGTCACAACAACAACAGTTAACTGGTCAAGCAAGATAAAGACATCCTTTTCCTTATTCAAAGATCTATTAAAGAGGCCTTGACACCTATTTTTGAGGTTTTAGGTAAATTGTGGGTTGACACTCTCAAGGGGCTGGTTGCTACAGTAAGAACAGGTGTGTATAAGTTAGAGGGGACTGCCACTCATTTCACTCCGGATCTTAGTTTCTTAGATGAGAAAATAGCATTATCTCACCAGGAGAAGGATCCTATTAGGGAGCTATTTGGGAAGGAAAAAGGGGATGATGGTTTAGAGATAGATGAGGACCGCACTATGTCCTCGCAGATGCAACAGGCTTTGTGGAACTCATAGGTGACTACACATGCCTGTAAGGGTGGAACTGGTCCTAGATCCTAAGATAATCAACATGATGATATCATCCCTTCTCGGGTGTAGTTTCCCGATATGACGGCCATAGATTCTTTGAATTTAAGGGATAGGCACTCCAAGGCTTAGAGCTCATCAGGGAGTCCTTAGACTAATCCCTTACTCCCTTATATTCTTGTGCATTAGGGATAATGTACATACTATTTTGATGGATTGATTTGGTTGCCTTTTTTGAGCTTATTTTTATTACTTTGATACATTTGGTGCCCTTGTCAGGCTTAGTTTGTATTTTTTCGATACTATTTATCCCTTGTCAGGCATGTCTGGTGGATGATCTTTACTTTTCCCTCATTGGGCTTGGTTTTTTATGCTTATTCTATTTCAATCTCACCGGGCTTGATCTTTGATGCTTGTATATGAGTGTATGCCATTGTCGGGTCAGTTTCATACGTCAATTGTCCTACTATCCGAGCCACTTGAAAATTCATGCTTAGTCCCTTCACCGAACCTTATTTTTCAAATGATTCATGAGAGTATAGTTTTAAATTTGCCTTTGTAGATAGTTGTAATAAACTCTGAGAGTTTTCTTTATACCATGGTTCTTTCCCAATGAGCAAATTTTTGTTTTCTTCATTTTTGTTGTCAAATCGGGTCGTAGGTCCCGGTGATAGATTGAGAGGCGACTCTCTTAAGGAAAAATGCAGTTTTAGTATTTATATTGAGTCCGTGTAACACTTATCTTGAGTGGGACCACCAAAAGAAATTCTTGGCAAATGATTTGAAAATTTAAGAAAAGAGGAAAAGAATTCAAGAATTCCCATGTCATGAACTTTAAATTCATTATTTGGATTTTTCGTCAAAAATAAATTGCTTGAAAATTGGATTAGCTAGTAAAAAGTCATTTGTTCTAATTAGGTTTGAGAATATCTTATAACTCCAAGATTTTGTGATGCCTTGTGTGGTAAGGTCTTCGTATGTTCTTGTATATGCATATAGTCTAGAACTTGACCGGAATGTGATTCAAGGTGAAATCCTAGATGTTGCTTGGCCTGGAAGATCACCTTAAGCCCTCTTTATACACTCACTCTACAAAAAATTCTTTCCCTTTCAATCACTTTCCACGTTAGACTCCACCATCTCCATATGATAACAACTATGGTGCTCCAATATCCTCGACGTCTGACTACATCGTCTCCATGCGATAATAGATATAACTACTCTTAATGCTAGACTTCATCATCTCTACGTGATATGATTCTATCATATATCCTTTGACTCCATACTCTATCGTCACCATTGGATAATGGATATATATGATCCTCTCAACTTATCTTTCTGAGTTAGACTCCACTGGCTCCACGTGATTACATATATAGTGCTTAAATATCCTCGACGTCAGACTCCCCTATCTCCATGCGATCATGGATATAACTGCTCTTAATGCCAGGCTTCACCATCTCTGCATGATATGACTATGAATGCACAAACATCCTTGACATCTGACTCTACCATCTCCGTGCAATAATGTATATAAATGTTTTCAATTCAAGACTCCATCATCACTGCGTGATATGAATATGAATGCACAAATATCCTTGATGTCAGACTTCACCATCTCCATATGATAATGGATATAAGTTTATTGAATGCCAGAATCCACCATCTTCGTGTGATATAAATATGAATGTGCAAATATCCTCTATATCATACTTCACCATCTACACGTGATAATGTATATAATTGCTTTCAATGCTAGACTCCACCGTCTCTGCGTGATAAGGTGTTATCAAAATATCCTTTGATGCTAGACTCCATTGTCTCTATGCGATAATGAATATAACTGCTTTTGGGTTGATATTGTGCATTAAATGCGACTTTAGGGTGAAATTGGATGTCATCCTCATCTAAACCAGTCGGAGAGGGAAATATGGTCTTCGTGGCAAACATACACCTGGACTAATTGATGATAACCCTTGTAGCATGACTTTTGTGGTATGGTCCTTGCGATGTGGTCCTTGTAATGTGGTCCTTGTGACAAGGCCCTTGCGACATGGTCATTATGTTATAGTCCTTGTGACGTGCAAACATAATAATGATTTGGATAAACGTGCGATGGCATGTATGGCAGATGCAGAAAATATCACCTTTAACCTTTCTGTTGTCATATTGGCTCCTTTACGTGTATATGCGCTCAAGGTAAACATCAGTAGACACAACATTAATTTTACTAGCGACCACAGTCAAATTTTAGGAAAAGCTTAAGGAAAGCATGTAATACCCCAAAGTATATAAGCTAACATTTGCTCTTAACTAGACCATTTCTTGATAAAAAGGAATGCACTCTACTTTTTGCTTCATGAACTCAAATTTTTGCGACGTTTGAAAAGGTTCTTGCCTTGAAGTGTGATGGTATTTTAGGAAATTGTATCGGGGTAATTACGTAAACTACTACAACTATACTTATCTCCATAAACAATAGTAAATACATGAGATATTAGCATTTGGGGCAGCCAACTTTATAATTGGGGATACAACCTTTATAATTAGGATATATATCAAGTTGGTGTGTAAAATATCACACCTCCTCTTGATATTTTTTTTACTCCACCTTAAGAAACCTTTATACACTCTTCTCACCAGAATCTCCTAGATAATCAACCATAATACCTTGTTACTTTGGCTGAAACTCAAGGAAACATTTTCCTTTATAGTGTTTATACTCTTGTGCAAGCTAAAGGAATTTGTTTGAGGAAGTTGACATACTTTTTGGTCTACGATTTGAACTCGTCAAGTTGTGGTAGGACTATTTATGTGCTAAAAAGCCAAGGTTTGTGTATGAACTTGAACTTGTCCTCTGATTACTTGCTGGAGCATTTTTATTATTGTTTTGGAATTTTTGTTTTCTTTCTCATGACCTTATATCGCCATATTGGTATTTTTGAATTATCACGAGATATTCGTTAATTATCCCACTTGTACGGATTGCTTGATCATTTGCAATCTTTTTGGGGCTTTCTACTTCTTGTGACAGTGACTATGTCGTTGTATCGACATTGCCTCTTGATTCGTATCTTTGACCATCTTGACTTTGGGTTTGTGGTTGGTCTTAATTATGAAAATTATCCATTTAAGTATGAACTTGAAAGCCATTTTTACCATGATTCTTGATTCGCTTGATTATTGGGTTTTGACCCTACTTGATATATAGGGCTTCAATATTTCTTGATATTGGATTACACTTGGTGCGATGGCATGACGTACATATTGGGTGAAACTTGTTATTTGACATCTCGTGAAATAGTTCTATGAGCTTTCTTGACACTTGAGCTTTGAATGCCAATTTCGATACTTGTAATATACTTGTTTACTTGATTTTTATTTATATGTTATATTGAGATGCCAATAATTTAGAAGGAAATTAGAGAAATCTATGGTTCCAAGCCCAAACTTTATACACCACTAAGCTTTGTGCTTAGCGATAGTTGTTTTCTTTCGTAGATGACACTGGGGAGAATAATTGAAGATAGAAACTTGAAGTAGACTTTTTGGAGCTTTTAGAAGATCACATTTGTATATAGGCATCTATGTTTTGTAGTAATTTTGGGACTTGTACATGATCCATATGTTGCACCTGTATATGTAAATTTTGGAGGATTATTTTATCGTAGTACTGTAAATTGTAAACTTAAATTTGGTGTCGTGTTGGCTATTTTGATGTGTGTAAACTCAGTTCTTGTAATGTATTAAAGTCACATTTTGGTTTATAATTTGCATTATGGAAGAAACTAGTATTTTTCTTTAGCATTTGAAAGTTCGAAGATGATGTATAAAATGATCATGCAGTTGTTTTTAAAGGAAAAAAAAGAATAATGACTTACCATAAGGTACATGCTCGATTATTTTTGAAAGGTCTGCCATCCTGAATTGAAATTCCTATACTGTCTTTACTTGGAAATAAATGAATTATTAGATGTCAAAATATTATACCTTTAACTCTTTTCGAATGGGTCTAATTCTGCTATAAAAATAAAAATGATTAATATGTCTTAAATAGAGTCTTTTTAAATACTATAGGTATGTATTTATTTTAAATACAAATGTACTAAATTGTTACAAACAAAAGTCCTAAAATCACAAACCTAAGGCTTTGATACCAACACTTGTAACGACCTTCTTGGGAGGATGCCACTTCTGAAACAAAAATAAATACATACCTATAGTCTAATGTTCATTTAGTCTATTGTGCATATGTATCATGTACATGTCCCTAATGCAATATGATCTTCCCTTTTGAAGGAATTAAGTTAACGCCTCTTCTTCTAATAGACCTATGGAAGCTGATCGTGAGGGTTGGGGTAACTCTATTTCTCAACCTCACGTACTAGAAGGGGTTGAAGAATATCATGCTGATCATAATTACCCTCATACCAGTGGATCTAAAGTTGGAAACAACCAGGGTGCGAGAGTTGAGCCACATCCTCATATGGGTCATTGTGCTCTTATTGTGAATCCTCATTTTCAACAGATGGATGATTTATTTCATTACTTGGCTGGAAAAATGCATGACCCTAATGAAATAAACTATGATAAAATGAGAAAAATAGGTGGAGTTAAGTTCGAAGGTAATCTCGATCCTACTGATGCTGAGCAATGGCTTGAGCATATGAAGAGGATATTTGAGAAATTAGAGTGTTCGGATGTTGCCAAATTTAAGTATACTGTCTCACTGTTACAAAAAGATGTTTATGACTGGTGGGTAAGTGTACCAAATGCCAAAGAAAAACCTCCAGTTCTTACTTGGGATGATTTTGTTAATGAATTCAGAATGAAGTATGTACCACCTGCTTATTGTGATGCAAAGAAAAAGGAGTTTTTGAACTTAAAGCAATGGAGTATCAACAAAAGTTTCTCAGGCTTTCTCACTATGTTGGAGGTATTATTAATAAAGAGAAAGATAAGTGCAGGTGCTTTGAAGACGATTTAAATGATTCCATCCAAAAGAATGTGGCGATCCTACAACATGACAAATTTTACTAACTAGTTTCAACTGCTCTTATTTGGGACAGAGTTAATAAGGAAGAAATAAATTCAGAAAACCTAAATCAGATGATGAAGGTCCATCAAAAATAGGTAGGTTTGATAATTCCAGGGCAGGTAGTGTTAACATGTCAGCTCAACTTAAGCAAAACAAACCAGATTTTTCAAAAGCTAGCACTCCAAATTATGATCAAGGCAGGACTCGCGTACCCACTTATGAACAATGTGGGAAGAATCACTATGGTACTTGTAGGAGGGCTTTTGTTGCAGGTTTTAATTATGGGGCCTTTGATCATAAGGTTAAGGATTGTCCTAATACTAACCCTGATCCTTCTTTGCGTAATGAAGGCTCAGTTAAGAAATTTGCTACTAATCCTCCACAAGGAAATAGAGGTGCAAGATCTAGAAACACACAAGCAATGTGTCCAAGTGGAGCTAATCAAACTAGTTGGTCAAGAGCAACTGCACTGTCACGACCCAAAATCCCTAAGTCGTGATGGAAACTACTATAACCCACCAGTAGGTAAGCCAACCCTTAGCCCAGAACTGCAAGTAATGGTCTAAAACAAGAAAGAACCCCCAAGCGGAAGAAATAACAATAAACATCAGAAGAAAAGATAAACCAACATAAGTAAAAGGGATGGAAGAGAAAAAAAAATACATAAGAATCCCCCAAGACCTGGTATCAGTCGGTACAAGTTCTACTACAACCTAAATGTTCTAGATGGATACAACAAAATATGGACAATCTCTGAAGGTACAGTAGAAGACTAGTCCAAAAGTAGAGAGAGATGGTTCAACTCCGATCGCCAAGAGCTCACCCAATGTATCCAGTCAGCACTCTGTACGAGGACAATAATCAACGATGATAACTCGTACTAGGATCTGCATCAGCAAAAAGATGCAGAATTATAGTAGAAGTACCAAAAATACGCGGTACCCAGTAGGCATCATCAGATGATTGAGCTCAAACAAGATATAAATATAACAAAATTCGAATATAACCCAAGGGTAAGAAAGATGAGTCAGAAAGAAATATAATGGTCAAAACCTAGATAAAAAGGAGAAATACCATAATAATACGAAAGACATAAAGTAATAATCCAGCAACAACCAAATCATATTTCCCAGAGTCCAAAAAGTGCACCTAAATAAAGCAAGCCAACAATACACGACGTTTGATAGTAAAGATGTGCAAGGAATACCATGATATGCTATGGTAAGACCTGAGTCACCTTATGGGCTGCCGGAGCTTACTAACCAATACCATTCCATAATACCTATAATATCCATACAGGCCGTCGAAGCTTATCAACCAATACCACATAATCCGTGTATAATAAAAAAATCCAAAGTATTCTCATGGACAGCCAGAGCTTACCAGTAGAAATGAATACCACAATAAAAAAACCTGTATGTATGCAAAGGGGGCCACAAAAGCTTATCAATATAGTTGCACAAATCTATGGAAAGTAAGGTTTCGAATCGCCTCTCAGAACAAGTGCATAAAACAAAAGTATTTTCCCATTTAGTAGTCAGTAAAATAGTGATCTACCATTCCTCTTTAGTAGAACAATTTTATAGTAAAAGAAACCATTTTTCCTTTTTTATTAACTAAAAATAGTAATAAAAGTAGGATGCTCCTCCTAGAGCTTCCAACTAATTGAGAAAGGAGTATATTTGGGGTTTTAACATTAACAAACAACTTAAATCGGTAAAATCTTTCCTTAATTTGAAAACCATTTGTTAAAAGAAGAGTTCCTTATTAAACTATTGAGCTAATCAATTCTCGTAAATTCATATCATTCAATTCTTGTCAATTCGTACCATTCAATTCCCATCAATTCGTACCATAACCCAATCATATATGGAAAAAGGATGAACATGAATCAATTCAAATGTATGTATGAATACATATAATGCACAAACTAAACCAAGATAGGGCATTTCACCCTTTATAACAAGATCGTACTAACCTGGGCTCCCGCCAGCTCAACACCATGGCTTCAGGCCCATAAATGCTCATACCATAGCCAAACATAAGAATATAACCTGTTAAGAACAGTCAAAACACTAAGTAAGAACTACGCTACCACAAACTATACCCCAACGAGTGCTAACTGATGTGCCAGGATTCTACGACACATTTGACGCCTTTAACTAAGAATACTCGCGAGTTTTCAAGCAACTTTTATGGTTTTTGATGTTTTATTGTTATATTTGCAGGGAATGGAGCTAGAGATGGAAACAGAAGAAAAAATGTTCAAAAACCTCAACTGGTTAAGCCTGACGGCTGGCATGACTGGCCGTCAGAACGAGACATCAAGTTCATCGAGCACTGCCTAGGAGTGACGACCCATCTGACGGCCCATCACTGGCCTGACGGACCGTCACCCAGGCCACCAAGATAAAACAGAAAACACTGTAAGTCGTCACTGGGCAAACGACTTACCAGAATTTACCAGCAAATCATCACATGCCCAACGACTTACCAGAATTTACCAGCAAGTTGTCACAGGCCCAACGACTTACCAGAAAATACTAGCAAGTCATCATCGCATTGACGACTTACCTGAAGATTTGCCTGGGAGCTCACTATTTAGCTGTGACGTCTCAAGTGACGGCCAGTCACATGCATGACGGTCCGTCAGGCGACCCGTCAAGGCGAAGTGGGATTTCGAAAATTCTATTTTTGGACTTTATTTCCTGTACTGCTATAAATACCCAGTGTTAGGGTTATTTTATGATTCATTACCCAAGATTTCTAGAGACTATTTTGAGTGACTTTTTGAGAGGAAAAATACGACATACACGTTTCTTTCTTCTTCTTCGATTACTCTTGGGATTTTTGGCTTCTTGTTCTTGGATAATTGAAGTAAATTTCATACTATTTGTAAGAATCCTTCTCTTATTATGAATATGATTTTCTTCTATTTATTTAATAGCATGAGTAGCTAATTTCCCATAACTAGGGTTGTGGGAGCCATGGCAAAAGTAACAATATAGATTCCGGGTAGTGTAGGGTTCAATTTATATGTTGTCACGTTGTTAATCATTCGTTATTTACGTTTTCTAATGGTTGCAAACATTAGAACATACCTAGGTTTGATTTGCTTGAACAAAGAGATTAAAACCGGGAAATTTGATTAACTACGAGGATTCGAGACTACTAACTCTCGTCTTATGACTAATGCTGTAACTAGATTAATCTACTTGATGTTTAGGATTGAAATAAGAAAGTTCACCTTTTCAAGTTCGAGAGAATTGAAAAGGAAATTCATTTATTTGGTTGAGAAACGTTTAGATGATACCATTAATTCAATCACATCGTGATATACATATAGAAAGAACCCGGTTAAGCTTTGAGTCAAAATTGTTACGACGCCATGGTGAACACTTCCCTAGTTCATTCTCACATTGATTATAAACTCTTGAAAATTTGCTGCTTGTTAGTTAACTTGTGCGAATTTGACATTTAACCCCCCCCCCCAAATTACCGGAAACTATCGATTACTAGTCAACTAAATTACTAACAACTTAATTTATACTTTATTCCCTGTGGGATCGACCCCAACCTTGGTTGGGTTCTATATTTGACGATGACCGCTTACGCTTCTTAATTTGAGTTGTAATTTGGGCGTATCACTAACGCCACCTTTTCTAGTACAAATACTAATAGGGAAATACTATACTAACTACCAACCCCCAAGGAACCCGCCTAAGGTAATCAACTAACTAGAACTAAGCATAAAGCATACAACAAAGAGAAACTTAAGCAAAGAAAAATCATACTGCCTGGGCTCTGCCAATCCAGCCTCCACGGCCTCGGGCCCACAAGTATATGACAAATTAAACACCAAACAAGCAGGAATAATAATAATAAATATAAAGCAAGGATACCACCTACTCTCTCACGAATCCTTATCTAAATCTAGGCTAAGGCTCCCTAAATCTAGCAACCTCGACCACAAGCATCTTAAACTAACCAAAGGCATCTAATCCTAAACCCAAGGATACCACACCACCTACGCTAAGTCTTACGGAAAGGTTATAGCCTATACTAAGGATTTACTAGCCAAAATCTACTCTAAGGCCCCTAAATCACCTATAAGGATCAATATGACTACTAGAACTGCATCATAACCACAACGTCCCACTAACCATTAGCAAATTATTATACTCATACCTCATATGAGCAAAGTCTAGAAAAAGTAAATCATAACCTACCGGAAAGCCAAGAACGCGCGCACAATCCACAATACTGGAGCCTATCTCCCCCGAGAAGAATCTTCTAGTATCCACACTATCATAACAATATTTTAAACATCAATATGAAGTTAACGGTACCCATATTGCTAATAAATTAGCCGAGTCAAAATTTGGGTTATAAGCAGGCTCGTGGGCCACACAACACGAAACTAGAAACAAAAATTACCACAAGGTTCCAATCTTGCCAGGAGTACATGCTCAAAATTTGAGCATAAATTGACCACCGGAAGGGCTCCAAATAGCTCGTACTCCAAGAGAAACAAAGATGGAGAAACAAGAGGAATTACGGAAATTGGAGGGGAAACTTACCAATTATGAAGACAATAAATGATCAAGAATCGACAATATAATATCCTCCATGTAGCTCAGTTGAACAAAGGAATTTACTGGAGGTTTTAGGGATGTTTTCATTGGAGAAACAATTGGAATTTTTGGGAATTAAGGGAGAGTAGAGGGATGCTAGCCTTTAAAAGCTGCCCCGCCCAGGCGCTTCAATGCCCATGCACGCGCAGGTGTGCTTGTGCCACGATGCCCAAGCAGCCGCAGGTGCACCGCAACAACAGCATGCTGCAGCCAACCTTAGGCAATTTTCACAAGATGGAACCCCGAGAATGCATCCGGTGTCCCGCAAACACAAACGAGCTGAGCTGTTAAACTAGAAATGACATTCTGGATCCAAAAGAATTGACGAAAATCCCTTCGAAAGTCAATTTAATGAAAAATGGTCCCCACGCCCAAAATCAACCTTTAGGCCAACTATTTCCAAAATGGAACCTAAGGACCAAAATCAAGTCCAGAAGCCTCGGTGATGCAATTCAAGTTGACTCAAGACCTTTTACAAAAAGTCAAGCACGTGAGCTCCAAGCATTACAAAGCTTGTTCCTAAAAAGAGATGCATTTGAGTGCATTATGGAGCCTTCTCGGGGTTTCCACGTCCTGGTGATAGCTTGGGGAGATGAAAAGAAAAAATAGGCACAAGATGGCCATGTTAGTGAGGAAATAGGCTAAGCATGCAATATGACCATTTGATGAATTATCATGAATTCAACCAAAGGAAGACAATCAAACAAGGCCCTTACTTCATTAAAGGTATAATTATAATAGCTAGTTCTTTCTTTCTTTATCCTAGTATAAGTAGTAACTTTCTTAATTCCCTAGGTAGATTACATTGATATTGACTAAATACTCTTTGAGAGATTAGTGAGATTTCTTAAGCTTTTGATTGTGTTGAATTTGGGAAGAAGGGTTGCTTGGGAATCTAATTCCCTTGAGGTCTTTCTAATAGGTTTAGGTGTTATCTTGAACAATTCAATGGAGGTCTTTACTTTTTAGTATTGGTTGCCTTGATTTTTCAATTGTGTGTCTACCTTTCTATCTCTTTTCTTCTTCCTTTTAATTCCTTTTTCTTGTTATTCCCTTTTCTTTTCTTTGAATTGTATCAATTGGTATCAAGAGCTTGGATTAGAGTTATTCAAACAAATCTAGTCTTTGGGATTTTGATATTATAAAAAAAAAACAAATTTTTTTCTTTTTGTTTTGATGTTTTTGATGCTAGATTCTTGTTCCCTAGTATCATTTTAGTCTAAATTTGAAATTTCAAGTCATTTTGAGTTGTGGAGAAGATTCTACCATGAAAGAGTTTTTAAACTTTGAAGACTTGAACAAATTCAAGTGGGTCTTGTTGATTTTGGTTGAAATTTACGTTAATATTGGTTGGGGTTTGTTCTCTAGGCCGAGGGGGAGCTATTCCTAAGATTTGAAGAAATTTGGTGAAGTTTTGGAAAAGGGTTTTAACTTGGTGTTCTTCAAGATCTTCAAGTGTTCTTGAAGAAAAAGATGCTACAAAAGTATATTTGATCTTCAAGTGCTCTTGAATTTTGACAAAAGGTGTTTGTTGGGTCCACTAGTGAAAAATCAAAAAAAAAAAAGTCCATGTCGACCGGATATGCCAGCAGCCATGTCAGCCACAAGCTGCCACGCGCGCGTCAACCCCCACTCTCACCTGCAGGAGAGTGTAACTCAACGTCAGAGAGCTGATTTTTCTTAACACCCCAAAAATATTCTCTGTGTTGGAACTTTTAACACCCCAAAATTTTTCTAAGTGTTGGAACTTTTCAAGACCCCAATTTTTTTTTCTAAATGTCAAACTTTTTTCCCTCTTCTCCTACACTTATTACTCTTCACCTTCATCTAATATCTTTGATTCTTACAACTAATTAACAACGAGTAATTCCTTCTACTTCTTGTTGATTAGTTCTTGAGTCTGGAAATTTTTTCTTGCCAATTTTTTTTTCCAACTTTTCTTGCTTATTTCTGTTGAACCTTCTTGATTCTCATCCGTTAGCCTTGAGTTTTCTTTCTAGAGTCAAACAAGAATCTATTCTTGACCTCAAGTAGGTATTGGACTCTTGCAACTCATCAGACTAAACAAGATACAATCATTGGCCAATGCAATTTATGAGGCAATCAAAGGTGTGCATCCTTGAGTGATTGTGAGCTATTTATTTTGACTAACCTAACGTGTTTTCTTGCTTTGTTTGAGTGTATTAACTAGGTACCAATGTCAAATCATGGTGATGAGACTCGGGATCCCATCGGGGACCCCGCTCTACTCGAAGTGATGAACATGATCTCCGCTCTCTCTATTCAAATGGGTGAACGAATGGATCAAACTGATACTTGAATGGAGGGTATTGAAGCAACAAATAGGGACGCATCTTAAACTCCTCTCATTCATTACCATGGAATCACATGTGGATCTCGCCAAGCTTCTTCTTTCCCGATGTCACTTAGAACTCTTCCCCGAATGCTCTACCCTACTTTAACCACCCCACTACCACATATTACCCACCAACCTCTAACACAAGTGCCTCAACAACCACTAAGCATACCTCATCCATAACCCTAATTTCCTCAGCCACACCCACAAGTGCCTCCACCTCCACCAAATATCCGTCAACCACTTCGAAATGTCCAACCATTCTGAAATGTCCAACCAATGGGTGAGGAGCTCCCCGAAGAGATCCAAGAAGAGTTAGAAGAGGTAGCCAATGAATTTAACAACTGAATGAGAGGGCAACACATGCAATTCCAAGGTCCTCATCGTGAGAGAGGGGAAAGATATGGTCCTATCCCTCAAATGGGTAGGCAAAGAGGTATTCAAGGGAGAGTCAGCCACCAAGGCTGAGGTTATCATGATGACAACTATGGTGACAATCTGTATGGAGATAATGGACACCATGGTAATATTGGGGGTCGAGACACGAGTCTTAACTCCATCAAAGTTACTCTTCCTTCCTTCAAGGGTGGAAGCAATCCCCGATGTGTTCCTTGATTGGGTGATGCAATGTTATATAATCTTCTTGACTAATGATATGTCCAAAGTGCGAAAGGCGTCTTATGCTATTGCTCAATTTGAGGGGTTTGCTTCTACATGGTGGGAAACTCAAGTGAAGGCAAGGAGATTGCATGGTTTAACCCTCACTCTCACTTGGGAAGAGCTAAAGGCTATATTGAGGCGCAAATATGTAACCGAATGGTATTTTCAAGAGCAACTCAAGAAGTTCTACACTTTACAACAAGACACCAAGAGTGTGGAAGAATATTATGATGAGTTCCAACTTGTGAAGATGAAGATTGATTTTGAAAAGGATCCTATAAATGCTATGACTTGGTTTCGTGCTGGGTTGAGTAAAGATATTCCTTCCCAAATGAGACTCCACCATTATAGTGATATTGATGAAACTCTTGAAGCGGCTATTGAGATAGAAGTAGGGCTCAAAGAAGAGAAGCTCAACAAGTCAAGAGGGTACAAGGGTTCTTGGACCAACAACAAAGAAGGGGGTTCTTCCTCTTCCAATTGGCAATGCAACAACGGCAACATGCAAGATTCAAAGAAGCCCTTTGTCCAAGTCAATCAAGTTGAGAAGCCGATTCCTAAAGTTCCCCCAAAGGAAGGAGGTAATTCTTCTAGACCTCTTCAATGCTATAAATGTCAAGGTTTTGGTCATAATATGAGTGAGTGCCCTAACTGGATGGCATTCATTTTAATGATGGAAGAAGCTTGTAGTGATGATGATGTGCAATTTCTTGAGGGGTATGATAATGAGGGTGCCCACGGAGAGGAAGATTTTGATAATGAGGAGGGTGACCAATATGAAGATGTTGTCGTGCCTTGTGGTTTAGCAATGAGGGCCTTGGTAATCAAGGATATGCCTCAAGAAGGAGAGCTTACCGTGCCAAACTATGTACTATGAAGGGCCATGATAAGCAAGGCTATGGATGACCCGAGTCAATGGGAGAACCTTTTTCATTCTAAGTGCATCATAAAGGGAAATGTATGTTCCTTGATAATTGATAGTGGGAGTTGTGCCAATGTTGCAAGTACTACCTTGGTGGATTTTCTCCACCTTTCCACCACCAAACACTCTACTCCATACAAACTTCAATGGTTGAGCGAATATGGGGAGTTGAGAGTGCATAAACAAGTCTTGATCAAGTTTAAGATTGGTAAATACCAAGATAAAATCCTATGTGATGTGGTACCAATGCAAGCTTGTCATGTTTTTCTTGGGAGACCGTGGCAATATGATAGCGCTACAAACCATGATGGTAGAACCAATCGGTATTCCTTTGAGCATGAAGGGCACAAACATGTCTTATATCATTTGACACCAGTGCAAGTTAGTCAAATATACCAAAATATGCGAGAGTTGAAGGAGAAAAGCAAGGGTGGAGATGGTAGTAGTAGAGACAATGAAGTCGGAGAAGGGAGTGAAAGGGTGGAGAACCCTAAGACAAAGGCAAATGTGGCTCTCCTGACAACTTTTAAGGAGATTTTGGGGGAGATGGAAGAGAGACACCCAGTGGTCCTTATCTTGCATAGGGACTATTCTTTACATACTAATGAACTAACCTCTTCTTTGCCTAGTTCTATTTCTTCTCTTTTACAGGCCTATGACGATGTGTTTCCCTTAGAACTTCCATCGGGATTGCCTCCCTTAAGGGGAATTGAGCTCTAAATTGACTTCATCTCGGGGTCACAATTGCCAAACAAATTGGCTTATAGAGCCAACCCAGTGGACACTAAAGAACTTCAATGGCAAGTGGATGAACTCCTTGAGAAAGGGGTGGTACGTGAAAGCATGAGTCCGTGTGCAGTCACTGTGATCTTGGTTCTAAAGAAAGATGACACATGGCGAATGTGTGTGGATTATCGCTCCATTAATAAAATCACGGTAAAGTATCGCCATCCCATTCCTCGACTTGATGACAAGTTAGATGAATTAAATGGTTCATGTGTATTCTCTAAGATAGATCTTAGGAGTGGTTACCATCAAATCCGGATGAAACCCGGTGATGAGTGGAAAATGGCATTCAAAACCAAATTTGGTCTATATGAATGGTTAGTGATGCCTTTTGTTCTCACTAACGCTCCTAGTACTTTCATGATCTTAATGAATCATGTGATGAAATCTTTTATTGGAAAATTCGTGGTTGTGTATTTTGATGATGTGTTAGTGTATACCAAGACCATGGATGAACATGTTGTTCATTTGAAATATGTTTTTGAAGTGCTTAGACAATAACAACTTTATGCTAATGTAGATAAATGCTCTTTTGGCATTGATGAAGTTCTCTTCTTGGGTTTTGTTGTGAGTTCAAGGGGCGTCGAGGTTGATGAATCTAAAATAGACACTATTAGGAATTGGCCAACTCCTACATCCATTGGTGATGTTCGTAGTTTCCATGGATTGGCTAGTTTTTATAGGCGGGTTGTTAAAGGATTTAGCACCATAGCCTCTCCCTTGACCAAGGTAATCCGTAAGGATACACCTTTCTCTTAGGGTGAGGAGCAAGCAAAGTAATTTGAAACCTTAAAGAAAATGCTTAGCTCCGACCATTGTTGCAATTGCCCGATTTTGATAAGATCTTTGAAATTGAATGTGATGCTAGTAAGGTAGGTATTGGGGCTGTTTTGATGCAAGATTCAAAACCCATTGCCTATTTTAGTGAAAAGCTTAAAGGTGCGACATTGAATTACTCCACCTATGATCTTGAGCTTTATGCTTTGATTAGAGCTTTGGGTAATTGGCAACATTACTTGTGGCCTAAAGAGTTTGTCATTAGGAACGATCATGAGTCCTTGAAACACCTAAAAGACCAAGGGAAGTTGAACAAACGGCATGCCAAATGGGTTGAATTCCTTGAAACTTTCCCTTATGTAATCCAATACAAAAAGGGGAAGGATAATGTTGTAGAGGATGCCTTGTCTAGAAAACATGTCTTGATTACTACTTTGAATTCCAAATTGATAGGTTTTGAAAGCTTGAAAACATTGTATCCCGAGGACCCCCATTTTTGCTCCAATCTATCAAGATTGTGAAGCATGGGAAAGGGACCATGGGCTTAAGAATAAACCTCCAACCCCTTTTGATAGATTTGATGGTTACTTGTTCAAGAACAAGAGACTATGTGTACCAAGGAGCTATTGGAGGGAACTCCTAGTGAGGGAGGCGTATGATGGGGGTTTAATGGGACATTTTGGTATTGATAAAACCTTGGGTATTCTTGAAGAACAATTCTTTTGGCTAAAAATGCGTAGTGATGTTGCAAAACTTTGTGGTCAATGTGTTGAATGTCGTAGTGCTAAGTCTAGACTACTTCCCCATGGTTTGTACACCCCACTTCCCACTCCCCAAGGACCTTGGCTTGACATTTTAATGGATTTTGTGTTGGGTTTGCCAAGGACTAGAAGGGGAAAAGATAGCATTTTTGTGATTGTTGACCGATTCTCCAAGATGGCTCATTTTATTGCATGTCATAAGTGTGATGATGCTTCTCATGTTGCATCTTTGTTTGTTGATAATGTGGTCAAGTTGCATGGCATTCCTAAAACAATAGGGAGTGATAGTGACCCTAAGTTCCTTAGCCACTTTTGGAAGGAGATGTGGGGTCGACTTGGAACAAGATTGTTGTTTTCCACCTCTTGTCACCCCCAAACTGATAGCCAAACCAAGGTTGTGAATAGAACCTTAGGTTCTATGCTTAGGGACGTGGTTAAAGGAAAGCTAACATCTTGGGAAGACCAATTTCCTTTAGTTGAGTTTGCATATAATCGTGTTATTCATAGTACTATTGGCATGTCCCCATTTGAGGTTGTTTATGGTATTAACCCTCTCACCCCTATTGGTCTAACCCCTTTGTCTTAAGATGTTGTTTTAATTTTAGATGGTAACAAAAGGGCTGAGGCCATGAAGGCTTTGCATAATAAGGTGCGCATTCAACTAGAAAAGAAAAATCAAGAGACGGCTAAATGAGCCAACAAGGGTCGAAAAAAGATTATGTTTGAACCGGGTGATTGGGTTTGGGTCCATTTCCGCAAGGAAAGGTTTCCCAACAAAAGGAAGACAAAGCTAATGCCTAGAAGAGATGGTCTATTTAAAGTACTTGAAAGACTCAATGATAATGCATACAAGGTGGCTCTCCCTTCAGAATACCAAGTACATAACACTTTCAATGTGTGTGATCTTTCTCCTATGGTGGTTAATGATGACCATTTGAATTTGAGGGAAAATTCCTTTCAAGAAGGGGAGAATGATTCAATTCAAGTTGCCTCAAGACCTTTTACAAAAAGTTAAGCACGTGAGTTCCAAGCATTACAACGCTTGTTCATGAAAAGAGATGCACTTGAGCGCATTATGGAGCCTTCTCGGGAGTTCCACGTCTTGATGATAGCTTGGGGAGATGAAAAGAAGAAAGAGGAACAAGATGGCCATGTTAGTGAGGAAATAGGCTAAGCATGAAATATGACCATTTGATGAATTATCATGAATTCAACCAAAGGAAGACAATCAAACAAGACCCTTACTTCATTAAGGGTATAATTGTAATAGCTAGTTCTTCCTTTCTTTATCATAGTATAAGTAGTAGCTTTCTTAATTCCCTAGGTAGATTACATTGATATTGACTAAATACTCTTTGAGAGATTAGTGAGATTGCATAAGCTTTTGATTGTGTTGAATTTGGGAAGAAGGGTTGCTTGAGAATCTAATTCCCTTGAGGTCTTTCAAATAGGTTTAGGTGCTATCTTTAACGATTCAATGGATGTCTTTACTTTTTAGTATTGGTTGCCTTGATTTTTTAATTGTGTGTCTACCTTTCTATCTCTTTTCTTCTTCATTTTAATTTCTTTTTCTTGTTATTCCCTTTTCTTTACTTAGAATTGTATCACTCGGGACCCGAACTAAGGTCCCTCTAGTCTAAAGTTGACATTCCAAAGCTAACAACGCTGGCAGAATTTCCATCCAAGGCTGTTTTCTCTTAATATTGACCAAAGTTAACCATTCAAGTCCAACTGGATTGAAAACACAAAACGAGAGAAAATCCCAAGCTGAAAAGCTCTCAAATCCCGACCAAGGGTCCAACTAGACCAAAGTCCATGCTCCATAGCTAACGGAATTATTGGAATTTGATTCCGAGCACGTTAACCAAGAAAGTTGACCGAAGTCAATGATTTCCCAAGTTTGAGTTCTATAAAAGGGAAATGGTCATAACGACCTAACGAATGGCCGGGGGACCAATATGTCAGTCTCGATAAGTTATAAATGACCTATAGCCGCAACAGGAAACAAAGAAATGACCTGGAGGTCATTACAACATCCATTACTAAAAGAACTTTCATCCTCGAAAGTTAAGACATAGGAAGTACCTGAAGGCTCAGAAAATGAAAAGACACTAGGTCCGTAAGTCGAGCTAGGCTTTTCGAGGAGCCCCGTCGATCGGCCAATGACCAACGGAAGAATAACAAAATAAAGCGTACTAAAACCTTAACTCATTACCATCCAAAACAAGGAAAACAACAATCTCTAACTCAAAAGCTAACCGGTTAGACAACTACACAGAACCCAAAAGAAAACATTCGAAAATCACCAACACAACATAAGAACCACGGAAACTAAGGAAATCATCACACAAAACCGATAACCGTGCTAACACAAAGTACAAAACCCACTTCCTCCAATATTCTAACCCATGAGTCCTGGGCTCGAAGACCCTTTTGTCTATATAGAAACATCAGCATTCAAATCATGAAGTCAAACACAAGTCAAACACTCGAGTTAAACTCTAAAAAATCAACAAACCCATTGGAAGGCTATGACTCCTACCAAACTCTACCTCCACGAAGTAGTCTAAAAACTCGATCAAAAAAAAACCAAACAACATTCCTACTAACCTCAGAAACATGCACCTGCACGAGACATACCCACTATAACTGGAGTAGCCTACCTTGACTGATCTATGGTCCACCAATGGACAACTCCGCTAAGATCACCCGAATAATGCAAACTGATCTAAAACAACCATTAGGAACCCCAACTAAAAATAAAAACACTGGGATTTGAAAAGATGTAACCAGGTACCCCATGCTGGAGGACAACCTTCTGAAAGAAGATTCTGAACAAAACTCTCTGAAACATACAATGTCTAATCCGGCAAAAGTGACTAGGCTAGGTATGCCTATTCGAATAGACCCCAAGGACACTAGAACTATGAAAGGAGTGTCGTGAGTATGCAACAAAGCCTAAAGTCAACCTTCAATTCCAAAAGCTAGCAATTTTTCCATGGTCCCCAACCCATGATACACAAACCAAAACTAAGCACCTTCCCTGCTGGACCAATACACATTCCTCTAGCTCATAAGTATCTCTAACCGATGGCTTTTGTCCTTTCACGGAAAGAATATGAACCAACACTAGAATCCACAAGTCTTTAAACCTTAAAGAACCCATACCACTCTAGCCTAACCACTAGAATGGAACGGTCTCCTGAATCAATCTAGTCAAAGGTGCCACGAATAGAGGAAGTCTTCCACAACCCTCCTGAAATATCTTGCTAACCTGAAAAGTCTTAAACCAAACAAAATTCTAATCGATCTCCTCCCTACTCCTCGAGTATACTCAAATGCCACCTAAGAAATGTATTAACTAGAACCCGAATAGGATCTGAACATGTTGTTTATCGAGTCCACAACCATTATTGGGGCATGCGTCAAACCAAAGGACATAACTGGGAACTTATAAAGGTGCAATGAGTGCCAAAGTAGTCCTTGGAATGCTTACCACCCCGAACCTTAATAGAAAATAACCCAATCTCGAACTTTACCTTTAAAAAACACCTCCGCAACCTGAATCTTCATTAACTGCAGAAAGTGACCCTAGGGAAGAACGTCGGAACCAACACCATAAACAAAAGCAAGACAATCCAATAATACAAGATGGATAGGTTCTAAGATAGCAATAACTAAGCCTAGAATCATCGCAAAAACCTACAGATTATAATGACAAGGCCTACCTTGCTTTGCACCCCAAGATAGCTACCACCCCAAACCTACGTACTCGATCCACTACTAAAGGAATTCTTCTACGGGGTAGTTATATGCAGAAATATCACAATAGCACATAATAAGTCTAGAGGAGAAGCAATGTAAGCAGATATGTATAAGTACATGCAGATCCCAAATCAAACAATACCAAAAGCTCATTGAGAATAACAAAATCTTCCCTATGATAAAAGCATCTGTGTGGCTCCATCTGCTATGACTACTTGACTGATACGGCTGGGAACCATCACTAACAACCTGGGAGCTATCCCTACTAACCTGTGCATCGCCTTTGGATGATGATGCTGGATCTCAGAGGGGGTGAAACTCTCTAAATCTCAGACAAGTCCTAGCAAAGTGTCCTTGCTCACTACAAACATAACAACCCTTACCTGAAGTACCCCAATACGAAAATCTGCCCGAACCTGACTTGCCACCATGACCCGGACACCCAAAATGCAACCCTCGAGATGTCCGACCTAAACCTTGATTACTCTGCCTAATGTTCCCCAAACAACTGCTCTATGAAATCTGTAGTGCTATATAGGCTGGCCTGAAAAACTGAGAACGGAAAAAGGCCAAATATACCCCCGAACTATCATAAATGTTGTATATATACCCTCCATTGTACTTTTAGGGTGTTTATACCCTTACCGTATAACTTTTGGCCATATATACCCTTCACACTAACGGTGAAACATGTGGAAGCTTATTAATGGCTTTAACCGATCCACTTAAAAAAATTATTCCATAATTTAAAAAATCTGCCGGTCACCTTTAATTTTGCCCTGTTAGACAGGGTTTAGAACCCCAAAAAATAAACCCCCAACTAGACCCAAAACTCACTTCTCCTCCACCTCTACCTCTTCCAGAAACCAGTCACGAAAGTAGCTCTAGCTCCGATGAGCTTCAACCAGACCACCCCTTTGTTCTACCTTCTCCTCTCGTTCAGCTCGACTTCTCTGGCAAGAAACCACCACAAAACCCCTTTTATTCTCCACTATCTTCACTATTAAAACTCCATATCAGTTAAACAATACCCACCACCAAAGCTACATCACTGGTGAAACCACTTCGTTGCTGCCATCATTGATGAACAGAACAACAAAAGACACCTGAATTCGACGAAGTCACAAACCATAAAACTCCGACGAGCCACCAGAAACTCCTATCAGCTGTCCATGCCACGAGCATCGTGTTATCTCTCAAGATCTGATCGAAATTCTCCATCTCCGGTGAACTATTTTCCTCTTCAAGGGTATGGATTCTAAACTCGCTCTAATCGGGAATTAAAGGGACCGATGACTTTTTAATTATGGATATATTTTTAAGTGGATTGGTTAAAGCCACTAATAAGCTACCACATGTTCCGACATTAGTGTGAAGGGTATATATGGCCAAAAGTTAGACGATAAGGGTATAAATATCCTAAAAGTATAATGGAGGGTATATATACATCATTTATGATAGTTCAGGGGTAAATTTGATCTTTGTTCAAACTGAGAATGTCGTGGGTAACCCCCACGAGAGAAACCTCTGCCTCGAAACAAAAAATCACTGCGACTACCCTGATAGCAAGGCCTCTTACCACTGGCTCTACTGGACTCATGACATAAACCCTCAATAACTCGTGCATGATCAACAACTGCAAGGAATGTAGCCCCCGATGCCACTAGCTGCTCTGTAGCCAAACTAAGTGGTAGATCTAACCCTCTGACAAACTGGCGCACCCGTTCGTGCTCTATAGGAAGGATCATAGTTGCATGCCTAGAAAACTCATGGAATCGTGCCTCATACTCAGAAACCGACATAGAGCCCTACTCTAACCTGGTGAACTGATCCCTCTACCTCTCTCCCAAACTTGGAGGTACAAAATTTTTCAAGAAAGCCTCAAAGAACTGAATCCAAGTCATCAAAGGTGACCCTTGCTGGTCTGCAAGCAGTATAAGATCGCTACCACTATCTTGCTAAACCATCCATCTGAAATGCAGTGTAATCAGCCACATGATATGCAATTAACCCAAGGTTATGCAACCACTCCTGGTGACTAATCAAGAACTCATAAGAATCCTCCCTAGGGGCACCAGAAAACGTCGTAGGACCCAACCTGATGAACCTACCCAGTATTTTCTGCTCCTCAATCGACATAACTGGCCTAACTGCAATAGGCTGAGCAACCAATGAAATCAACAACATCTCTAAATGAGGAGCCACATCAGTTGGCTGTGCTCATGTCCCTGATTATTATGTGCCATTGTCTGTGCTAAAGTCTGTGTCTCAACTCTAGTCTGTAAGCCACCAAGTGCACTAGACAGAGTCCCGACCCGTGACATACTCTCCAATAAGCTAAGATTCCTGGGTAGAATAACCTGAATGGCCAGTGAAGCTACAAATCCTGCTGCAGGCTAGGCTAACCCCATGCCCTCCGACTAAAATTGAACACCCTCAATCCCTAACTCTGGAAACCGCACTCCAGCAGCAGGCATATTGGCCTCGCCCATGCCCGCTGTAGACCTCATCATAACCATATGAGAAGGAAAGGGACAATTAAATTTTAGACTTTGATGGAGCGAAGAACGTACGATAAGGAATTAATAAGATGGAACTTTCCTAAGGATTCCCGATAGCCTCCTGCAAATAGGATATAGAAGTCATCGTACCGATTTGTGAGACTCTACTAGACACCTGCCCTCGTACCAACAACACTGGTGAACCTAGAGCTCTGATACCACTCTGTGATGACCTGAAATCTCCAAGTCGTAATGGCACCTTCTATAACCTACTATTAGGTAAGCCAACCCTTAGCCCAAAACTGCAAGTAATGGGATAACACAAGAAAGAACCCCTAAGCAAAAGAAATAACAATAAACAATGGAAGACAAGATAAACCAACATAAGTAAAAGAGAGGGAAAAGAAAAAAAATACGTAAGAATCCCCCAAAATGTGGCGTCAGTTGGTACACGTGCTACTACAACCTAGATGTTCTAGAGCTCAACCAATGTCTCCAGTCAGCACTCTACACGAGGACAACACTCAACGATGATAACTCAAACTAGGATCTGCATCAGTAAAAAGATACAGAAGTGTAGTATGAGTACCAAAACACGCGGTACCCAGTAGGCATCATCAACCGACTGAGCTCAAACAAGATATAAACATAACAAAATGCGAATGTAACCCAAGGGTAAGAAAGATGAGTCAGAAAGAAATATAATGGTGAAATCCTAGATAAAAAGGAGAAATACCACAATAATACGAAAGACATAAAGAAATAATCCAACAACAACCAAATTAGATTTCCCCGAGCAAATAAAGCAATCCAACAAAACACAGAGGTCGATAGTAAAAATGTGCAAGGAATACCATGATATGCGATGTGAAATGAATGAAATGAAATGTGGCCAATGCAATAATGAATGAAAACCTGAGTCACCTCATGGGCCACCATAGCTTACCAACTAATACCGTTCCATAATACCTGTAATATCCATACATGCCGCTGGAGCTTATAAACCGATACCACAAAATCCATGTATAATCCAAAAACCCACAGTATTCTCCTGGGCCATCGGAGCTTACTAATAGAAATGAATACCACAATGTAAAACCCTGTATGTATGTAAAGGGGGCCACCAGAGCTTATCAATATAGTCCCACAAATCTATGAAAAGTAAGGTTCTGAACCACCTCTCAGACCAAGTGCATAAAACAGAAGTATTTTCCCATTTAGTAGTTAGTAAAATAGTGATGTCCCGTTCCTCTTTAGTAGCACAAGTTTATAGTAAAAGAAACCGTTTTCCTTTTTTATTAACCAAAAATAGTGATAAAAGTAGGATGCTCCCCCCGGAGCTTCCAATTAATTAAGAAAGGAGTACATTTGGGGTTTTAACATTAACAAACAACTTAAACCGGTAAAATCTTTCCTTAATTTGAAAATCATTTGTTAAAAGAAGAGTTCCTTATTAAACCACCGAGCTAATCAATTCCCATCAATTCATACCATTTTATTCACGTTAATTCATACCATTCGATTCCCGTCAATTCGTACCATAACCCAATCATATATGGAAAAAGGTATGAACATGAATAAATTCAAATGTATGTATGAATAAATATAATGCACGCAGCTGAACCAAGATAGGGAATTTCACCCTTCATAACAAGATCGTACTAACCTGGGCTCCCGCAAGCTCAACACCATGGCCTCAGGTGCACAATTGCTTATACCATAGCGAAATATAAGAATATAACACGATAAGAACAGCCAAAATGCTAAGAACTACACTACCAAGAACTATACCTCAATGAGTGCTAACGCCACCTATTCTGGTACAAATACTAATAGGGAAATACTACACTACCTACAAACCCTCAAGGGACCCGCCTAAGGTAATCAACTAGCTGTAACTAAGCATAAACCGTACAACAAAGAGAATCTTAAGCAATGGACAACCATACTGACCTGGGCTACGCCAATCCATCCTCCACGGCCTCGGGCCCACAAGTATATGACAAATTAAACACCAAACAAGCAGGAATAATAATAATAAATATAAAGCAAGGATACCACCTACTCTCTCACGAATCCTTATCTAAATCTAGGCTAAGGCTCCCTAAATCTAGCAACCTCGACCACAAGCATCTTAAACTAACCAAAGGCATCTAATCCTAAACCCAAGGATACTACACCACCTACGCCAAGTCTTACGGAAAGGTTATAGCCTATACTAAGGATCTACTAGACAGTATCTACTCTAAGGCCCCTAAATCACCTATAAGGATAAATATGCCTACTAGGCCCGTATCCAAACTTCAAGATCCCACAAACCACTAGCAAATTATTATACTCATACCTTATATGAGCAAAGTCTAGAAAATGTAAACCATAACCAACTGGAAAGCCGAGCAGGCACACACCATCCACTTGACTAGAGCCTATCTCCCCCGAGATACATCTGCAAGCAACCACACAATCATAAAAATATTCTACACGTCAATATGATGCTAACGGTACCTATATTGCTAATAAATTAGCCGGGTCGAGATTTGGGTCATAAGCGAGCCTTGGGCCTCGCAACACGAAACCAGAAACAAAAATCACCACAAGGTTCCCAACCTCGCTAGGAGTACATGCTCAAATTTTTAGCAGAAATCAACCACCGAAAGGGCCACAAATAGCCCGTACTGCAAGAGAAACAAAGAGGGAGAAACAAGCGGAATTATGAAAATTGGAGGGGAAACTTACCAATTATGAAGCCAATAAGTGATCAAGAATAGACAATATAATATCCTCCCAGTAGCTGGGCTGAAGAAAGGAATTCAATGAAGATTTTTGGGATGTTTTCAATGGAGAAATGAGTTGGAATTTATGGGAAATGAGGGAGAGAAGAGGGCTGACAACCTTTAAAAGGTGCCCCGCCCAGGCTCTATAACGCTCATGCATGCGCTGGTGCCACGATGCCTAGGCTGCCATAGGTGCATCCCAACAGCAACCAGCAGCATGCTGCAGCCAACCTTAGGCAATTTTCACACGATGGACCCCTGGGAATACATCTAGGGTCCCGCAAACACAAACGAGCTAAGCTATTCAACTAGAAATGGTATTTTGGATCCAACAAAATCAACGAAAATCTTATTGGAGGTAGATTTAATGAAAAGTGGGCCCTGCATCCAAAATCAACCTTTAGGCCAACTATTCCCAAAATAAAACCTAAGTGCCGAAATGAAGTCCTGAAGCCTCGGGACTCAAACCAATAGTCCCTCTAGCCCAAAGTTAACATTCCAGAGCTAACAGCGCTGGCAGAATTTCCATTCGAGGTTGTCTTATCTAAATGTTGACCAAAGTCAACCATTTAAGTCCAACGAGCCTAAAAACACAGAACAAGAGAAAATCCCAAGTTGAAAAGCTCCCAAATCCCGACCAAAGGTCCAACTAGACCAAAGTCCATACTCCGTAGCTAACAGAACTGTCAGAATTTAATTCCAAGTGCAGTTACCAAGAAAGTTGACCAAAGTCAAGGATTTCCCAAGTTGGAGTTCTAAAACAAGAAATGGTCATAACGACCTAATGAATAGACCAGGGACAAAACCATCAATCCCGGCAAGTCATAAATGACCTATAGCCACTGCGAGAAAACTCAAAATGCAGAAAATGCAAGGAAACAGAGAAATGACCTTGAGGGTCATTACAACATCCACTACTAAAAAACTTTTATCCTCGAAAGTTAAGACAAAGTTAAGAAATAGGAAGTACCCAAAGGCTTGGAAAATGAAAAGATACTAGGTCCATAAGTCGAGCTGGACTTCTCGAGGAGCCCTCTCGATCGGACAACGGCCAATGGAAGAATAATCAAAGAAAGCTTACTAAAACCTTAATGCATTACCATCCAAAATAGGGAAAACAAAAAACTCTAACTCAAAAGCTAACCGATCGGACAACTACACAGAACCCAAAAGAAAACATTCAAAAAGCACCAACACAACACAAGAACCATGGAAACCAAGTAAATCATCACACGAAACCGATAACCGTGCTAACACAAAGCACAAAACCCACTTCCTCCAATATTCTAACCCATGAGTCCTGGGCTTGAAGACTCTTCCGTCTATCTAGAAACATCAATATTCAAATAATAAAGTCAAACGCAAGTCAAACACTCGAGTTAAACTTAAGAAACATCAACAAACCCATCAGAAGGCTATGACTCCTACTAAACTCTACCTCCACAAAGTAGTCTAAAAACTAGATCTCAACAACAACTAGATAATAGTCCTACTAACCTCAGAAACATACACCTACTGGAGACACACCCACTATAACCAGAGTAGCCTACCTTGAATGACCAACGGTCCTCAAATAGATAACACCGCTAAGATCACCCGAATAACCCAAAATTATCTGAAACAACCATTAGGAACCCCAACTGAAAAGAAAAACACCGAGATTTAAAAAGATGTAACCAGACATGCCATGCTATAGGACATCCTTCTGAAAGCAAATTCTGAACCAAACTCTCTGAACCACATAATGTTTAATCCGACAAAAGTGACTAGGCTAGGTCCTCCTATCCAAACAGAATCCAAGGACACCAGAATTATATAAGAAGTGCAACGAGTATGCAATGAAGCCTAAAGTAAACCTTCAACTCCAAAAGCTAGAAATTTTGCCATGGTCCCCAACCCCTGAACACAAACCAGAACTAAGAACATGCCCAGCTAGATCAATACACATTCCCCTAGCTCAGAAGTATCTCTATAACCAATAACTTTTCTCCCTTCATGGAAAGAGTATGAACCAACGCTGAAATCCACAAGTCTTCAAACCTTAAAGAACCCATACCACTAGAAGGGAACGGACTCCTGAATCAATCTAGTCAAAGGTGCCACAAATAAAGGAAGTCTTCCACAACCCACTTAAAATAGCCTGCTAACCAGCAAAGTCTGAAACCAAACCAAATTATAATCGATATCCTCCCTACTCCTCGAGTAGACTCAAATGCCACCTAAGAATACTATAGTAACTAGAACTCGAATAGGATCTGAACACGTTGTTTATCAAGTCCACAATCGTTATTGGGGCATGGGTCAAACCAAAGTACATATCTAGGAACTTATAAAGGTGCAACGAGTCCCAAAGTAGTCCTTGGAATGCTCACCACCCCGAACCTTAACAAAAAATAAACCAATCTCAAACTCTACCTTTGGAAAGCACCTCTGTGAACTGAATCTTTATAAACCACATAAATTGACCCAAGGGAAGAACGTCCGAACTAGCACCATAAAAAAAGCAAGACAATCCAACAACTAAGATGGCTAGGTTCTACGATAGAAATAACCAAGCCTAGAATCATCGCAAAAACCCACAGAATATAATGACAAGGCCTACCTAGCCTTTCACCCCAAGTTAACTACCACCCCATATACACATACTCGATCCACTACTAAAAGAATTCTTCTACGGGTTAGCTATATGGAGAAACATCACAATCCCACATAGTACGTCCATAGGAGAAGTAATGTAAGTAGATATGTATAAGGACATACAACTCCCACATCGAACAATACCAAAAGCTCACTGAGGATAACTGAATCATACCTGTGATAAAAGCATCTGTGTGGCTCCATCTTCCATGACTACTTAACCAATATGGCTGAGAACCATCACTAACAACCTGGAAGCTATCCCTACTAACCTGTGCACCTCCTCTGGCCGGCGATACTGGATCTCGAAGGGGGTGAAACTCACTAAATCTTTGACAAGTCCTCGAAAAATATCCCCGCTCACTACAAACGTAGAAACCCTTACCTGAAGTGCCCCAATACAAAAATATGGCCGAACCTGTCTGGCCACCATGACCCAGATAAGGAGAATGCAACTTGAGAGAAGTCTGACCTAAGCCCTGATTACTCTGCTGCCCCAAACAACTGCTCTCTAAAATCTATAGTGATGTATAAGTTGGCCAGCAAAACTGAGAATGTCATGGGTAACCCCCACGAGAGAAACCTCTACCTTGAAACACGAACTCACTATGACTACCCTGATAGCGAGGCCTCTTACCACTGACTCCACTAGACTCATGACCTATACCCTCAATAACCCATGCATGATAAAAAACTACAAGGAATGTAGCCCCTGATTCCACTAGCTGCTCTGTAGCCAAATGAAGTGGTAGATCTAACCCTCTGACAAACTGGCAAACCCGCTCATGCTCTGTAGGAAGGATCATAGTAGTATGCCTAGAAAACTCATCGAACCGTGCCTCATACTCAGAAACCAACATAGAGCCTTGCTTTAACTTGGTGAACTAATTCCTCCACCTCTTTCTCAAGCTGAAAGGTACAAACTTCTCCAAGAAAGCCTCGAAGAACTGAGCCCAAGTCATCGAAGGTGACCCAGCTGGTCTGCAAGCAGTAAAAGATTAGCACCACTATTTTGCCAAACCATCGATATGAAATGTAGTGTAATCATCCCTGTGAGACTCAACGAACCCAAGGTTATGCAACCTTTCCTGGAAAATAATCAAGAACTCATAAGCATCCTCTCCAGGGGCACCAGAAAACCTTGGAGGACCCAACATGATGAACTACCCAGTATTTTCTGCTCCTCAATCGATATAACCGGCCTAGCTGCAATAGGCTGAGCAACAAATCGAATCAGAAACATCTCTAAATTAGGAGCCACAACAACTGGTTGTGCTCCTAGTCCCTGACTACTATGTGCTGCTGTCTGGGTTGAAGTCTGTGTCTTAACTCTAGTCTATGAGACACCAGGTGCACTAGGCAGAGTCCCGGCCTGTGATATACTCTTCAATAAGCTAAGAATCCTGTCTAGAATACCCTGAAGGGCGGTGAAGCTACAAATCCTACTGGAGGCTGGGCTGACCCCATGCCTTCCGACTAAAGCTTAACACCCTCAATCCCTAACTCTTGTAACTGTAGTCCAACAATAGGCATATGGGCCTCTCCCATGCCCGCTGTTGACCTCTTCATAACCATCTGTGAAGAAAAGTAATAATTGATGTTTAGACTTTGATAGAGCGAAGAACGTACGATAAGGAATCAACAAGATGGAACTTTCCTAGGGATTCCCGATAGCCTCCCGCAGACAGGATACGAATATTATCTTACCGATCTGTGAGACTCTACTAGACACCTGCCCTTGTACCAATGACACTGGTGAACCTAGAGATCTGATACCACTCTGTCACGACCCAAAATCCCTAGGTCATGATGGAACCTACTATAACCCACCAATAGATAAGCATACCCTTAGCCCAGAACTGCAAGTAACAGGCTAACACAAGAAAGAACCCCCAAGCAGAAGAAATAACAATAAACAAAAGAAGACAAGATAAACCAACATAAGTAAAAGAGAGGAAAGAGAAAAAAATACATAAAAATCCCCCAAGACCTGGTGTCAGTCGGTACAAGTTCTACTACAACTTAGATGTTCTAGATAGATACAACAAAATATAGACATTCTTTGAAGGTACAGTAGAAGACTAGTCCAAAAGTAGAGGGAGATGAATTAACTTCAATTGCCAAGAGCTTTCCCAGTGTCTCCAGTCAGCACTCTGCACGAGGACAACAATCAACGACGATAACTTGTACTAGGATCTACATCAACAAAAAGATGCAGAAGTGTGGTATGAGTACCAAAACATGCGGTACCCAGTAGGCATCATCAGCCGACTAAGCTCAAGCAAAATATAAACATAACAAAATGCGAATATAACCCAAGGGTAATAAAGATAAGTCAGAAAGAAATATAATAGTAAAAGCCTAGATAAAAATGAGAAATACCGCAACAATAAGAAAGAAATAAAGCAATAGTCCATCAACAACCAAATCAGATTTTCCGGAGTCCAGAAAGTGCACCCAAATAAAGCAAACCAATAATACACAAAGTTTGATATTAAAGATGTGCAAGGAATACCATGATATGCAATGTGAAATGGATGAAATAAAATATGGCCAATGCAATAATAAATGAAACCCTGAGTCACCTCATGGGCCGTTAGAGCATATCAATGAATACTGTTTCATAATATCTACATTATCCATACAGGCCGTCGAAGCTTATCAATCTATACCACATAATTCACGTATAATCAGAAAACCCAGAGTATTCTCATGGGACACCAGAGCTTTCCAATAGAAATGAATACCACAATGTAAAACCCCGTATGTATGCAAAGGAAGCCACCAGAGCTTATGAATATAGTCCGACAAATCTATGGAAAGTAAGGTTCAGCACCGCCTCTCAGACCAAGTACATAAAACATAAGTATTTTCCCATTTAGTAGTGAGTAAAATAGTGATGTACCATTTCTTTTTAGTAGCACAAGTTTATAGTAAAATAAACTGCTTTCCCTTTTTATTAAAGAAAAATAGTGATAAAAATAGGATGCTCCCCCAGGAGCTTCAAATTAATTGAGAAAGGAGTATATTTGGGCTCTTAACATTAACAAACAACTTAAACTGGTAAAATCTTTCCTTAATTTGAAAACCATTTCTTAAAAGAAGAGTTTCTTATTAAACCACCGAGCTAATCAATTCCCCTTAATTCATACCATTCAATTCTCATCAATTAGTACAATTCAATTCCCATCAATTTGTACCATAACCCAATCATATATGGAAAAAGGGATGAACATGAATCAATTCAAATGTATGTATGAATACATATAATGCATGCAGCTAAACCAAGATAGGGTATTTCACCCGTCATAACAAGATCGTACTAACCTGGGCTCCCACCAGCTCAACACCATGGCCTCAGGCCCACAAATGCTCATACTATAGCCAAACATAATAATATAACATGAAAAGAACAGCCAAAATGCTAAGTAAGAACTACGCTACCACGAACTATACCTCAACAAGTGATAAGGCCACCTATTCTAGTAAAAATACTAATAGGAAAATACTATTCTAACTACTAACCCCCAAGGGATCCGTCTACAATAATCAGCTAACTGGAACTAAATATAAAACGTACAACAAAAAGAAACTTAAGAAACACACAAACATACTAACCTGGGCTCCCGTCAATCCAGCCTCCACGGCCTCGGGCCCATAAGTATATGACAAATAAAACACCAAATGAGCCAGAATAATAATAATAATAAAATAGTGATAACGCCTACTCTCTCATGAACACTTAGCTAATTCTAGGCTAAGGCTCCCTTAATCTAGCAACCTCGACCACAAGAAACTTAAATTAAGCTAAGGCATCTAATCCTAAATGGAAGGATACTACACCACCTACGACAATCTTACTGAAAGGTTATAGCCTATACTAAGGATTTACTAGCCAAAATCTACTCTAAGGCCCCTAAATCACCTATAAGGATCAATATGCCTACTAGAACCATATCCAAACCACAAGATCCCATCAACCATTAGTAAATTATTATACTCATACCTCATATGAACAATGTCTAGAAAAAGTAAACCATAAACTACTGGAAAGCTGAGCACATGCGCACAATCCACAATACCAGAGCCTATCTCCCCTTAGAAGTATCCGCAAGTAGCCACACGATCATAATAATATTTTATACATAAATACGATTCTAACGGTACCCATATTGCTAATAAATTAGCCATTAAAATTTGTGTCACAAGCGGACCCGTGGGCTCTGCAACTTGAAATTTAAACAAAAATCACCACAAGGTTCCTAACCGCACCAAGATTACATGCTCAAAATTTGAGCAGAAATTGACCATCGAAAGGGATCTAAAAAGCCCGTACTCCAAGAGAAACAAAGAGGGAGAAACAAGAGGAATTACAGAAATTGGAGGGGAAATTATCAATAATGAAGCCAATAAATGATCAAGAATCGACAATATAATATCCTCCAAGTAGCTGGGCTGAACAAAGAAATTTAGTGGAAGTTTTTGGGATGTTTTCAATGGAGAACCGAGTTGGAATTTTTGGGAAATGAGGGAGAGAACAGGGCTGCCAGCCTTTAAAAGCTACCCCGCCCAGGCGCTACAGCGCCCATGCATGCGCAGGTGTGCTGGTGCCACGAAACCTAGGCATTCGCAGGTGCGCTGGTGCCATGGTGCCCAGACAGCCGCAGGTGCGCCCCAACAACAACCAATAACATATTGCAGCCAACCTTAGGCAATTTTCACATGACGGACCCCCAAGAACGCATCTAGGGTCTCGCAAATGCAAACGAGCTGAGTTATTCAACTAAAAATGGTATTTTGGATCCAACAGAATTGACAAAAATCCCATCGGAGGTTGATTTAATAAAAAGTAGGCCCTGTGCCAAAAATCAACCTTTAGGCCAACTTAGGCCAAAACAAAGTCCGGAAGCCTCAGAACCCAAACCATTGGTCCTTCTAGCCCAAAGTTGGCATTTTGGAGCTAACAACACTGCCAGAATTTCCATCCGAGGTCGTCTTCTTTGAATATTTACCAAAGTCAACCCTTCAAGCCCAACTAGATTGAAAACACAGAACGAGAGAAAATACTAAAATGAAAAGCTCCTGGATCTTGACCTAAGGTCCAATTAGACCAAAGTCCATGCTTCGGAGCTAGTGAAACTATTGGAATTCAATTCCGAGTACGTTTACCAATAAAGTTGATCGAAGTCAAGGATTTCCCAAGTTAGAGTTCTAAAATAGGGAAATGGTCATAACGACCTAACAAATAGCCTTGGGACCGAACCGTTAGTCCCAGCAAGTCATAAATGACCTGGCTGGGAAAACTCAAAATGCAAAAAATGCAAGGAAATGGAGAAATGACCTGGAGGGTCATTACAACTGTACGAACTAATGTCATGAGAAAGAGGGATGAAAAAGATGGGCCGGATGTGGTTGTCGATAAATTTCACTTATTTGGCTTATGTGTTGTTACACTATTTGATCCTATTTCTACACACTCCTATATTTTCTCATCCCTTGTTATTCCTGAAAATGTGAAATCTGTGAGACTTAGCTATGATGTGCTTGTCAAAAGTCCTTTGGGTCATCAGGTTATTTGTAATCAAATCTATCAAAATTGTCCCTTCATGATTGAAAATCTAGTCTTTCCTGCTAATTTGATTAAAATGCCTTTGAAAGACTTTGATGTTATTATCACGATGGATTGACTTTATAAATAGATGCAATAGTAGATTGTAGGTCAAAGCGTGTGACTTTTGAAGACCCTACATTTTTACAGATTATTGTTCAAGGTGAAAGATCATTAACATCTAATATTATTTTGGCAGTCATGGCAAGAAAGATGATTCATCAAGGTTGTGATGCCTATCTTGCTCATACAGTGGATACCCGTTTGGAGAGTCCTAGCCTTAAGGAAATACCTAGAGTGTGTGATTTTCCTGATGTCTTCCCTGAAAATATTCTAGGATTGCCTCCTGAAAGAGAAGTTGAATTTCCGATAGAGCTTATTCCCGGGACTACTCCTATTTCTATCACTCCATATAGAATGGCTCCAGCAGAATTGAGAGAGTTGAAAGTTCAATTGTAGGAACTTCTTGAGAAGGGTTTCATCCATCCTAGAGTTTCTCCTTAGGGAGCACCTGTCTTATTTGCATAGAAGAAAGATGGCACTCTTAGGCTTTGTATTGACTATAGACAATTGAACAAGGTAACAATCAAGAACAGATATCCATTGCCTATGATTGATGATTTATTTGACCAGCTAAAGGGTGCTAACTTATTTTTGAATATTGATTTGAGGTCTGGGTATGACCAACTGCGGGTAAGAGATTAAGATGTTCCCAAAACTGCCTTTATAACTCTATACGGTTATTATGAATTTTTGGTGATGCCATTTGGGTTAACAAATGCTCCCGCGGTGTTCATATATCTAATGAATAGAGTATTTAAGCTCTATCTTGATCAATTTGTGATTGTATTTATAGATGATATTATAATATATTCCAAGAATAACACAGATCATGATAAACACCTCCACATTTTTTTTGCAATTTTTGAGGGAGAAAGAGCTTTATGCTAAGATTTCTAAATGTGAATTTTGGCTTAGTAAAGTAGATTTTCTAGTACATTTAGTGTCAGCTAAAGGTGTGAAGGTGGATCCTAGTAACATTCAAGCTATTGTTTAATGGAAACCACCCAAAATTCCAACACAAATAAGAAGTTTCTTGGGCTTAGCAGGATACTATAAAAGGTTTGTGAAAGGCTTCTCCATTATAGCCTCTGCTTTGACTAAACTTTTGAAGAAGGAAGTCAAGTTTACTTGGGATGAAAAATTCCAAGAGAGCTTTGAAAATCTCAAATCCTTGTTGACACAAGATCCTATACTTACTCAACCAACTGAAGGGAAAAGTATGTGATATATAGTGATGCTTATCATCGTGGTCTCAGTTGTTTATTCTGATGCAAGAAGGAAAAGTTATTTCTTATGCCTCTCAAAAATTGAAACCACATGAATTAAATTATCCTACTCATGATCTTGAACTTGCTGCTATCGTGTTTGCTTTGAAAATTTAGAGGCATTACTTGTACGGAGAAAAGTGTCATATATTTACTGATCACAAGAGTTCAAATTACTTGGGTACACAAAAAGAGCTGAACTTGAGAAAATGGAGATGTCTTGAACTCATCAAAGATTATGATTGCACAACTGACTATCATCTAGGAAAATCCAATGTAGTTGCAGATGCCCTAAGCCTTAAATCCATTGCAAGTTTATCTTTAAGTCCCTTGCCCTTGCTTCTTGAGTTAAGAGCCATGAATGCTTGTCTTGCACTCAATTTTGATTATTCAGTTGTTGCTAATATGAAATTCAAGCCAATATTACTTGAACAAGTGAAAGAAGCATAAAAATTAAATAAGAAGCTTGCAAAATTGACCAAAGAAGTCCAAAATGGGGAAAAACTTAATTTTACATTGAGGGAAGATCGTGTCCTGTTTTATCAGAATAGGTTACGTGTTACTAATGATGAAAATTTAATGAGAGAAATTTTGAATGAAGCACATAATTTACTATATACAATGCATCCTGGAGGCACAAAAGTGTATCAAACCATCAAAGAACACTATTGGTGGAAAGGTACGAAGAAAGAAATTGTAGAGTTTATTTCAAAATATTTGATTTGTCAAAAAATAAAGGCTGAACATCAAGTCCCAGTTGGTTTGTTACAACCATTGTTGATACCATAATGGAAATGGGAGAGAATAACTATAGACTTTGTTTCTGGACTTCCTCATACTCAAAGAAATCATGACACAATTTGTGTTATAGTGGATAGGCTAACAAAGAGTGCTCACTTCTTGGCAATCAAAGTGGATTACTTACTTGAGCGTTTAGTAGAATTGTACATTAATGAGATTATGATACTACATGGCATTCCCACTTCTACTGTATCTGATCGAGACCCGAGGTTTACATCTAGATTCTGGAAAAGCTTGCAAGAAGTTTTGGGCACTAGGTTGAAATTTAGTACTTTTTTTCATCCCCAGACAGATGGCCAGTTGAAAGGGTAATACAAGTTTTAGAAGATATGCTTCGAGCCTGCATCATTGAGTTTGAAGGTAGCTGGGACAAACACTTGGCTTTGATAGAATACGCTAAAAATAATAGCTACAATAAATTATTGGCATGCCTCCTTATGGAGATCTATATGGAAGGAAATGTTAGACTCCTCTTTATTGGATTGAAGTTGGTGAAAAAAAATTATTGGTCCTGAGATTGTGAAACAAATAAAAGATAAGGTAAGAATAATCAAGGATCGTCGTCTGAAAATTGTTTCAGATAGACAAAAGTTTTATGCTGATCTTTCGAGGCGTGAAATTGAGCACCAAGTTGGCGATAAGGTATTTTTAAAGGTTTCTCCATGGAAGAAGATTATGAGGTTTGGCCAAAAAGGAAAACTTAGCCCTCAATTTATTGGACCATATGAAGTACATTAGAAAGTTGTCCCAGTTGGTTATAAGTTAGCTTTGCCACCTGATTTAAACAAGATCCACAACATCTTCTATGTTTGTATGCTTAGAAGATATCGCTTAGATCCATCTCATGTTCTCCCTATTGAATCTATTGAGGTTAATCCTGACTTGACTTATGAAGAAGAACCTATACAGATCTTAGTGCATGAAGTAAAACAACTTGGAAACAATAGAATTCCCTTAGTAAAGGTACTTTGAAGAAATCATTCCGGCAAAGAAGCCACCTGGGAGCGAGAGGCGCACATGCGAACCCAATATCCGCTTTTATTTCGAAACTAGAATCAGGTAAATTTTGAGGTGAAATTTCTTTAAGGGGGAGAGAGTTGTAACACCCAAAAGTATTGAAGCTAACATTTGCTCTTAACTAGACCATTTCTTGATAATAAGGAATGAACTCTACTTCCCGCTTCCTAAACTCAATTTTTTGCAACATTTGAAAAGTTGCTTGCCTTTAAGTGTGATGGTATTTTAGGAAATTGTATCAGAGTATTTACGTAAACTACTATAACTATACTTATCTCCATAAAAAATAGTAAATACATGAGATATTTAGTATTTGGTGCAACCAACTTTATAATTGGGGAAACCACCTTTTTAATTAGGATATATATCAAGTTTGTGTGTAAAATATCACACCTCCTCTTGTTATTTCGTTTTATCCACCTTAAGAAACCTTTATACACTCTTCTCACCAGAATCTCCTAGATAATCAACCATAATACCTTGTTCCTTTGGCTAAAACTCCATAATACCTTGTTCCTTTGGCTAAAACTCAAGGAAATATCCTCCTTTATGGTGTTTATACTCTTGTGCAAGCTAAATGAATTTGCTTGAAGAAGTTTACACACTTTTTGGTCTACGATTTGAACTTGCCAAGTTGTGGTAGGACTATTTATGTGCTAAAAAGCCAAAGTTTGTGTATAAACTTGAACTTGTCCTCTTATTACTTGCTGGAGCATTTTGATTACTCTCTTGGAGCTTTTGTTTTTTTTCTCGTGACCTTATATCATCGTATTGGTATTTTTGAAATATCATGATATATTCGTTAATTCACCCACTTATACGGATTTCTTGATCATTTTGCATTTTTGTTGGGACTTTGTCCTTCTTGTGATAGTGATTATGTCGTTGTATCAGCATGTCTCTTGATTCGGATCTTTGGCCATCTTAACATTGGGTTTGTGGTTCATCTTAATTATGAAAATTATCCATTTAAGTATGAACTAGAAAGACTTTTTTAACATGGTTCTTGATTCCCTTGATTATTGGGTTTCAGCCCTACTTCATACAGGACTTCAGTCATTCTTGATATTGGATTACGCTTGGTGTGATGGAATGATGTACATATTGGGAAAAACGTGTTATTTGACATCTCGTGAAATAGTTCTATGAGATTTCCTGACTCTTGATCTTTGAATGCCAATTTTGATACTTGAAATATACTTGTTTACTTGATTTTTATTTATATGTTATATTGAGATGTCAATAATTTAGAAGGGAATTGGAGAAATCTATTGCTCCAAGCCCAAACTTTATACACTGATAAACGCTAAATCGTACTCCCCAAAGACGGAGGCACAACGATCGTCAAGCAAAACACATTTATAAGTACCCAACACATGTCGGGGTCATACCCACAGAGACTTGGCGATACTAATATGAAGATTGTGGTGAAATGACTTCACTAGAAGAGTAATTATTTAAAAAACATGAAACTAAAAGATTGGGGGATTGGGATTTTGTAACAACAATCACAATTCGTATTAAACAAAGAAAGTAAAACGGGTGTACCAAATTGAGTAGGTGACTAGGGATGTGTATCCAATGTGGCTTTAATGTGGGACATGGTGTTTGTCTATTCACACTTATTTTCACTCATTGACATAGGTAGCCTTGGTATGGGTGTGGTTTTTTATCTCTCGATCAACACCACATATCCGATAATCCCAGTTAGAGCACTATCGATTAATCAACAAACAACCAAGATCAAGCTTGGGGAGGTCACACTATCTCTAGCTTAGACCCTTAAATGGGTGATTCCGTCGATATCTAGCCTCAAATCTGAATAGGGTCCCAAGTTCCCACTAGTAATCTCACATCTGAAACCATGAAATTCTCTTTCAAGCAACAACATAGTCAAGTAATGAAAATTAATGTTTGCAACCACCAATTTTAAGATTAAAACTTGGTGAAACTACTAGACCCATGTCAAATAAGCAATTATAAGTAAGAATAAACAAAACCCACACCCATTTGTCAAGCAACCATTATCAACACATCCCTAGACAATTGAAATTAGCCACTCATAGCCAATGAAAGAGATATACCAAATGGGTAAGTCAGAATCCTTTTCATTCAAGTGTAACTTCAAGTTCTAAGCTCAATTTGAGTACACAAATGGTTAAACAAGATTTTGAAGAGAGAATAGATTGAAACCCTCTTCTTCTTGGAGAGGAAAACTTTTTCTTAAAGGTAAAACCTCTTCAGGATATTTAGGACTAAAGAATGTTATTTATAATTGTGCCTAAATTGGCCTTTTATACTTTCCCAAAATGTCACTAATTTTTGGACAAAATTGCCCTTCGAGTGCGTGCGGCGCAACGTGCGGTTTGCACGTCAACATGTGCGCGCCGCACACCTTCTTCATTTGAATCAGTGACTCAGTCGACTTGGGAGACATCATGCGAAGGGGGTGCGGTTCGCACTATGAGTTGTGCGCGTCGCACAATGACCGCACCCCGTGATAGATTCTTCAAGCAATTCAAGGCTTCATGCAGTGAGTGGTGCGGAATGCACCAGAACTTGTGCGTTTCTCACTAGCGCCGCATCTCAGGGCAGAATATTTATCTTTTTCGATCACTTCACACTTCACTCCTTTTATGCTCTTTTTGGGTCCATTTCCTTGTTTTCCATCTTTGACCACAAGTACCTGCATAGACATAAATAAAGGCCATAAGAAGCTCTAAATCTATTCAAAACATTACAATAATTCATGTATAAAGTCTCAATAAGTTGGTAGATTACCGACTTATCAAACCTCCAAACTTGAACTATTGCTTGTCCTCAAGCAAGATACTCACAAGGCAAGGATTGAATTATGCTCTAGATTCAATTAAGGCACAAAGGACTAATCTATACTAAAAGTTAAGAAAAAGAATAAGCAAAAAGACTCAAACAAAAGACTCAACTACAATGCTCATCTCAATTAGAACCACCACAAAATCAAGGCAATTGGTCATTTCAAAACCTTTTCAAAAGGACTTCATTTCTCATTTAAAACCAAGGGAATTTTCTCATTCAAAATAAGACATTTAAGCTTCTCAAGTCATTGGCATGGACCGTCAAGGTTTGCCTCAAGATTAGCCACACAACTTGTCTCATTCATTCCTCTCAATTGAAATAGAGACTTCATGATTCAATTCGAGTGCATGATGCCACTCACCGCAAGAGAGAATCCCACTCACAATCATGCAATTTACAAAACCATGGGATTATACAAGAACTAAGAAGACTCTCACTCTCTCAAGGAAGTTCAAGTGCACATCTGTCAAACCATAGGCTTGCCAATCATGTAAATCGCCACTAATGTAGGGTAGCCAAGCTCAAAATCACCAAGGACTTGCAGGTTACGATGTTGGCTAGGGCTAAGGTGAGGATTTTATGTGGTTCAAGTGTCTACACCTCCCTAACACTCTTTGTTATCATTTCAAACACCGCTCACATTTTCAAATTTCAACTTCACCTTATTTCACCCTCACACAACCCAAGCTTCTCCTTTTCAATCATAATCATTCAACTACTTATATCGCCTTCATTTGATAGCACCTAATTTTTGCTTTTCATTTTTTTCTCATTGGATTGACTTTTGGAGCAATTTTCAATTCAACCTAAGGTGCTCCCTTGCACTTGAAGTGCATTTCTTTTCTTCTCCTCATTTGATCGCATACACCCACAAACTTAGGCATTTGCCTATTTTGTCTTTTAATTCCCCCTCAAACTTAGTCTCTTAGCCTAATTTTCACTTTCAAGGAATTAGGGAGGATGGGTGCCAACATAAAAATTTAAAAAGGTCAAGGTGTTTACAAGGTGCCAAATCATTTTTGAACATCATTTGTTCATTATGATCCCTAATTTTCTGGGGATTTAAGGAGGATCTTATTGCTCTCTCTTTATCTGGTGGTCCTTGCAACCTCAAGAAAAAGTTGTTAGTTTTGGAAAACTCTATCGCTTTTGTCTTTTTTCAACTGTCTTGGCTCCTTCTTATTGATCTTTGGCATTCAGTCTCATAGTATTCCTTTGAATACACTAAATAATTGAATCTTTTTGCCGATCCCTTGTCACTTCTCAGGATAACCTGCATCCATAGAAAAAATGTTAGTTTTGGCGAAGCCAATTTGTGTTGACCTCCTTCAGTCATTTGCTCTAGTCTTGTCATCTCCAGGTGCTGGTCATCCTCGAGTTCTTGCTTTGGCTCCCTAGGTCACGGTAGATGTGGGAATTAATTTATAAAAGAGCAAATTCAATGTAACAATTTTTAAAATAAGTTTTTGAAAAATAATCATTTTTAAAAAATGATTAAGAGGAGTCTCTGCAAATCTTGTCATGTTATGCACTAACTTAATGAGCGTTCTTTATTCATGGCCTTGACATATATGACACCCTGCTAGCGAGCTTTAGAGATCCTTCTACATTGTAGCTGGGATGTTTGGAGATGACTCTCTAAGAAGTCTATCGTAGGTAGGGATTGGTCTACTTGGACTTTGTTGTATTTGGAGATTTCTGAAATTGACTCTTATCTTTTGGTGCGGGGGAATTCTAGAAGTTCATCTCTAAACTCATAAATGAAACTTGGTGGAAATTTTTAGATCCTCAAAATTTCTGCCCCAGTTAGAGATTTCACGATGAAGCTAGTTATTGCCAATAAGAGATTAGACGCTCTACATGGATTTGGAGATTCTTTCTTGAATGTATTTCAATGCACTCTTTGGTACAATGTTCGTTCTAACTTATTGGAGAATGATCTTTGCCCTTTTGAATTTTTGAGATTCATTTCTTTAAAATTCTTCCCCAATTTTCATTTCCCAAAGGGATTGAAGAACCATTGTAGCGCCTACATATCCCGTTGAAGCAAAAATTAGGTCAAATATAGTTCCCACCATCATAGTGGGAGAATGTACAAAATTAAAGGGGTGACCTAAGCCGACAAAGGCCAACTATGTATATCATTCTTGAGAATTCAGGTCATCACCTAGTGGAAGATATAAAAGGGGAATGGATAGATTTTTCCAAAGGGTTGACCAAAGCTGACATTGGCCATCTATGTATCTTATTCTTGAGAATTCAGGTCAAACGTAGTTCATACAAAGAGGATAGGGAAATATTAAGCTATTACAAAGCATGAAACAATTACAATAAAAAAATATGATTACAAGGAAAAGCATAAAGAAAAACCATCTTTAGACGTACTATCTCTTCACAACATCAGAGATCAGCTTGGGCTACACTTGTCCATCCATCATAGAATAAATCAAAGCTCCTCAAGATAACACCTTGTGGACTACTTACAGTCCTTGTCAACTTGGTGCAAACTTTCCTTTGTGTTCCTCCTAGCGAGGAAGATACGCTTAGGGATAACCTATCCTATGGAGAACATACGAGCTCTTACTCTCTTGTTGAATGCATAACTCATTTTTTACTGGTAAAATTGATCATGGCATATGAAACTCATCCTTTTCTCATCAATCAAATGAGTTGTTCATAATGGGAACAAAATCATTCTATATTACTTAGCTAAGCTTCCTGAAATATTCTTAAGAAGGGTATCTCAACCTCAACGGGTATCAAATAGCTTTTGTCCCATACACTAGGATATAGGGAGTTTCCCTGGTTGAAGTCCTGACCATTATCCAGTATCCCAACAAAGCATAACGCAACATCGTGTGCCATGATCGGTGACTATCAACAATTTTTGGCAAGATCTTCTTGATATTCATATTGGTAGCTTCTCCGACTCCATTCATTTGCAGACGATATGCAGTTGAATTTCAGTGAGTAATCTTGAGTTGCTCACATATCTCTTTCATCAAGTGACTATTTTAACTTTCTCCAATATATGTGATGATTGAATGGGGTATCCCAAATCAACATACAAAGTTGTTCTTGACAAAGTCATCTACAACCTTCTTGGTCATAGACTTGTATGATGTAGCTTCTACCCATTTGGTAAAGTAAACAATAGAAAGCAAAATGAATTTTTGCCTGTTAGAGGCATACGGCTCTATCAAACTAATGATATCCATGCCTCAAACTACAAATGGCCAAGGTACTCATAGCATGAAGCTCACTTGGGTGCACTGGAATCAATTCTTTTTAAGCTCCAAGGATAAGGATAAACATGATAATCCTAAACAATAATCCGAAATGGCCAATTTGAAGTAATAAATAGGATTTAAGACTAAATCTACCTAAAGCCAACCTAATGTTTCACTAACATAAATATATATATAATCTAACTAAACTCAGTCTAGAAAGTAAACAATAACCTACCTAGAGGCCGAACTGCAAGCATGAATCGTTACTTGTGTGATTTCCCCTTTCGAACAGCCTCAGAAAGATGCCACGCTATCAAGAATACAATCTAGGTGTCAAGATGAGAAGAATGACACCCATATTGCTATACAAATAATCATGCTGGAAATCGGGTTAGAAAATGACCCTCGGGGCTTGCGCAATGAAACAGAAAATAAAATTTACAATTATGCCCACGGTGGATTAAGAAACCCATGCTCAAAATTTGAGCACGAGCGGAGTTCATTTTGGGGCTCAAAATAGCCCCGAAGTGCTACTAATTTGAGAGAACAAAAGTGGAGAATTAACGATTTTCAAGGGAGAAAACGTACCAATTTGGAAGCAAGAATCAACCACGGACCAGAACTACCGCTACCACAAACAATCAAACCCACCAATGCAGCTATAACCCAAGAAAACCCAAGCTATTATGAGCCTTAACAATGGAGGTTTTTTAAGCTTGAAGAGGAGAGCAAGGCTTGAGGAAGAAGAAGCTTACTGATGTGCCGGGATTTGATGGCACTTTTGATGCTTAAAACATAGTATTTTCGAGAGTTCTTGAGTACATTTAGTTGGATTTAATGTCGTTTGTTAAGTGTGAAGGGACAAAGTATGAATTAGAAAAGAAAGCCAAAAAGTTGCATTTTCTGGGCTAAAAAGAGGCCACCACGGGCATCACTTCCACGTCGGTCCGTGGGGCAGGACGTCTATTTTTAGTCAGCAAAAGATGCCAAGGCTGTAGAGCCCCGACGGGATAGCACGACGCCCGTGAAAGACGCGATGGGGTGTGGCCTTGACCGTTAATATGCTCCAGGGAGATATGCTGAGAGCCATGGAAGGATGACGGGCTCCCCAACGTCCCATCACCAGCCCGATGTGCCGTGGAAAGTTGCCCATGGAAACCAGGCAGGGTAGCTGGAAAAGCACCAAGTTGGGCAACGTGAGACAGTGATGGGGGTAGCAGCTACGAAGTCCCATCGACTCTAGCCAGTGAGATTATGGCAGTAATTTTTTCTGAAGACCTAAAGAAGGTCGACGGGCACCCACGATGCCCATCGCCTTAGCGACAGCCCGTGAGGCGGCCCGTCGAATCAGCCGCGTCCAGCTACTCCTAATTTAATTAGGATTTGGCTTCTTTGTCTATAAATACTTTACCCTAGGTTTTATTTTACGATTGTTACGGTGGTTACTAGTTGTCCACGAATTATTTCAAGTTATTTTCGGATATTTGGTACTTTGATTTTGGTATTGATTTCGGACACAAGTTCTTGATATTGAAGTGTTCTTGAGTTTGTTCTTCAAGATTCCGGTTTTCTTTATTCTTATTTGTAAGTATCTCTTGATGATTGCTTAAACAAACATTAATTGCATGCTTATGAACATGAGTAGCTAAATCCACAACTAGGGTTGTGGGAACCATGAAGGATTAACGAAGTAGGTTAGATACTTAGGTAATCTAGGGAGGTGTTTATGCATGTATTGTTCTTCCCTTCATTTTGATTGCATTTTAACGGTGTGCAACGTTAGAACTCACCTTATCTTTACTTGCTGGACCAAGGAGGTAACGGATAGGAAAAGGGGTGTTAACAACGAGATTTGAGGCTATCAACCCTCATCTAATAGTTTGACCTTGTCCGGGAATAGCTAATCTGGGATCAAGGGTAAGGGTTAGTAAAGCAACACCCACGGAAGGACCAAGGTGTGCGGTGAATTTCACCTAGTTGCCGAACCAAGGAATTAGGTGAACCTAACTTACTAATTTTGCATGCTAAGCACCAAACTAGTTTACCAAGTACAAAAGCCTTACTAAGTTATGATCTCATGGGGAACACTACCCTAGGCACTTCTCTTATTGATAACAATTGTTGAAATTAATCTCTGTTACTTGCTTACTTTTGATATTACAATAATTACTTGTTACTTTAACCCCCCCCCCTTTATGGGAAATAAACGACTAAAAGACTGAGTAAACACTGATTGACCCTAGTCCTACCATATTCCCTGTGGGATCGACCTCAACCTTTAGTTGGGTTCTATATTTGAACAGTGACCGCTTTATACTTCCTTTGGAGGTGTAATTTGGGCGCATCAAATTTTGGCACCGTTGCCGGGGATTACGGTTTAGGATTAAGAGAGATTGTGTTTATTTCACTATTAGTCCTTATTTCTTGATTTTACTTTTTTTGTTGTTTTTGTTTTGATACAGGTAGCACACTTGTGCATGCCAAGTACAAGGAGTCAAGGAAATCCCTTGATCCCTTATGATTCGAAGCTCTCCAAAATGCTAAGAAACATGACTAAGGATGGAGAGCACGAGACTCAAGAGCAGATCATAACTCGGTTACTAGCTGAAGTTGAGTAGAAGAAAAGGGAAGCAGCAGCACGCCAAAAGGAAGGCGAAGATGCCCTTACTGCTGAAGATGCTCAAATTGCAAGAGATCTTGCAGCTCAAAATGCTGCAGCTGAGCAAGAAAGGATAGCTAGACAACATGCCGTCAGGGATGAGGCAGTAACTAGATGTGTTCCATATAATCAGGGTCAACAGATGCAGCAGCAAAGGCATATTACTCGGTATTATGATGATGAGGAGGATTTCGGCAATACCGGACCTATAGTGCTACCACCATTGGCTGACGGAACTAAGTTTGATATCACTAGAGCCAAGATCCAATCGCTGAAGTTGAAATGACTTCATTCAGGAAAGCCCACGGAGGATGCAATTTCACATGTGCATAACTTTTTGGGGATTAGCAAGTCATATAATATGCCAGGAGTGGGGCAGGGTTCGTCCGCCGTGCGACACACACAATACCCGGTGCAGTCCTCACCTATTTTTGCATGACACTAAAAGAAAAAGGCAAGTTAATGGTTCACTGATGTAGAGTTGTGCGATGCACACAATGAGATGTGCGAAAAGCATGTCGCGACGCACAGCTCCTGAGGGGCATATTTGTCAACTTTTAAGTAATGAATTGGGAACATTCTAAAACCCATTTTAGCCATATTTTTTCATTGTTTTGAATAGTTTTTTAGTTTTTGGAATATTGTTAAGCAAGTTTTCTCTCCCAAGGCAAGATAGAGGGTATAACTCAATTATCTCCATCTTCAACCTTTTATTGGTAAATTGAGCTTGGATATTGGAAAATTCTTCCATTAATGAAAGGAAATTTAAGTTACCCATTTGGTTTGCTTTTTATTCATTTAGCATGAGTGGCTCAGTTACCTTGTCTAGAGGTATGCGAATGATTGGTGCTTTATTAATGGGTATGGGTCTTGCTTAATTGTGTTTATAATTGCTGAATTGATATGGATCAAGTGAATTCTCCGTGTTTTAACTCTAAAATTAATGGTTGCAATCATTGATTGAAATTACTTGATTGTGTTCTTGCCTGAGAAAGAGGCTCATAATTTTTTATGAGATTTCACTAGTAGGTACTTGGGATTCCATTTATATTGAGGCTAGAAATAACTCAAGTCGCCAAAAACATCCATTTAAGAGTCTAAGAAGCTAGAGATTGTGTGACTTTCCCAAGCCTATGTTGGTTGGTTAATTATAAAACCATGGGGCTTGTACAAAGACCATTGGGTATATGTTTGTAAGATTGAAAGATTAACATTCATGCTTAGAACCAATGCCACCCATGTTTTTAGAAAGAATTTATGTAATTGAGCAAGTACCTTAACCCTTGTTCGAGTCCCATCGGAAGCATACCCTAGTCATCCTCTCTCTTGGTACAAATCTTCCTTTACTTTATTGGTTTGCTTGAATTACGGATTGTGATAGATTTCCCATTCCCTGATTTCACCCCTTTTTATACTTCAATCATTTTCCATAGTCATTCAAAAATATTTTGCTTGACAAATCTTTTTGGCTAGGGTGAACCCATTCATATGAGGTCCACACACTCCAGCATGTACTTCTTCTAGAAACTTCGTGGCTTTACTTGAATCCATACATCTTAAAAATCCCAAATTTGGAGTTCTCCTGTAAATTACTTCTTCATTTAAGAAAAATTTAGTAGCCATCCGATGGATTATCTTTTTTTGGTTTATGGTCATATCTTCTGGATAGATTCCAGTTTTTAGATACTTCTGGATATTAAAATACCATGGCTTCTGGTTCTGCTTTGATCTACACATAATTCACAATTTTCTCTTTCAATCTTATTTCCAATGGATCGATATAGTTTTGATTTGGATATTGAATCATGAAGGATATGGTTTCAAAGGCATCAATGAACTCATTTTATATCCTCAGAATATGTCTGAACTCAATCTTCTTGAATATTTTGCACAAACTTTGCAACAACTTCACATACAATGCGATCTTGGTGTTTTTCACAGCCCATTCGCCTTGGATTTGATTAATTCATAAATTTGAATCACTGATGACCATCAATTCTTGAATATCCATATTAATAGCCAATCTGATGCTGAGAATACAAGATTCATACTCGACCATATTATTGGTGCATTGAAAATGAAGATTGGTTGTCACTCGGTAATGTTTACAGGTTTTCAATACCAAGACTGCTCCAATACCTGAACCTTTGGAATTGACTGCTTCATCCAAGAACAATCTCTAACTCGGGTATGCTTTCATGATGTCTTCTCCTATAACAAGCCTACTTTATTTAATATGTAAGTTTGGAGTGGCTCATAATCTTCATCAACTAGATTCTCCACTAAATGATCCACCAAGGCTTTTCCCTTATCCCTTTTTGAGTCACATATACAATATCAAACTCACTTAGCAACATTTTCCACTTGGACAATTTCTCTGTAGGCATGGACTTTTGGAATATATACTTCAAAAGGTCCATTGTGGATATGAGACACGTAATATATGATGACAGGTAATGTCTCAGCTTCTGGGTGACCCAAGTTAAAGCACAAGAAGTCCTTTCCAACAGAGTGTAATGAGCCTCGTATGGAGTGAAATTTTTGCTGAAGTAACATTGCTCATTCTATCTTCTTGCTTTCATCAGGTTTTCCCAAAAAATATCTGAATGCATTATCTGAGACTGACAAATAGAGAAATAACGGGCTCCCTTCTCTTGGAGGAACCAATACTGATGGACTGGATAAATAGATCTTAATATGATGAAAAGCTTGTTGACACTCTTCGGTCCAGTTAGTCGATGCATTTTTTTCAACAACTTCAAGATAGGTTCATATATAACCGTTGACTTGGCTATGAACCTGATAATATAATTCAACCTTCCTAAAAAGATCATAACTTCTTTCTTGGTCTCTAGAAGAGGCAAATCCTGGATTTCCTTGACTTTCAAAGGGTTGATCTCGATGCCCCATCTACTGACTATGAAGCCTAATAACTTGCTAACTAGCCCTTCAAAAGCACACTTTGTGGGGTTCAACTTCAGATTATACTTCCCTAATTGATTGAAGAACTTCCACAAATGAGTCAAGTAATTCAAACTCTTAAGGGGATTAATGATCACATCATCCACATATACTTTGATCTATTTGTGAATAATGTCATGGAATATAATCATCATGGCTCTCATAAATGTAGCACCTACATACTTAAGACCTACATCACCCGATTACGATAAATACCCCAAGGTGTAATAAAAACCATTTTCTATGCATCTTTTTCATACATTAGGATCTAGTGATACCTCGCAAAATAATCCACAAATGAATGCATCTCATGCTTCGTGCAATTGTAAATTAGGATATGGATATTTGGTAAAGGAAAATTATCTTTTGGACTAGATTTGTTCAGATCTAGATAAGCAACACATATTTTGATCTTTCCATCCTTTTTTGGAACTAGAATAATGTTGACCAACCAGGTTGGGTACTTTGTAACTTCTACCACTCCATATTGTATCTGTTTGATAACTTCTTCTTTGATTCTCAAACTAAGATCTGGCTTGAACTTTTTAGTCTACTGGTTCAATGGAGTGAACTATGGATTGATGGGCAATTTGTGAGATACAATATATGTACTTAATCCTGGTATGTCATCATAAGACCAGGAAAACACATCAATGTACTCTCTGAGCAATCTGATGAACTCTCATTTCAATGCTTCTGATATGTGAATGTTGATTTTGGTTTCTTTGACTTCACTGTCATCTCCTAGATTGAACACCTTGGTCTCTTTTAGATTTGGCTTTTACCAGTTTTTAAAGTCTTTTAATACTTCTATTAACTATTCAGGGACCATAGTCTCTATATTATATTCTTCGAATTCATTGTCATCTACCTTTACTTGTTCATTAAGCTCTTGAAGTGAAATGACATTAGACGGTTTAAAATTATTATTACTGAAATCATAAACAAAACAAGTTATATGATAACAAGCAATAAAAGTACTAATAAAGATTTTCACAATAGGGGAGGCTTTTTATTGAAATTAGGAAATATTTACAAAATCTAGCTATGACCCGCATAAATGTAGGTCTATGCCTTTTGAAAAGTTGAAAACGTTGTGCGAGGGAATTAAACATAAATGGTGGGTCTTGGGCTTCATTTGTACCATCACTATTTGCATGAAATATGAGAGGAGTAGAAGTCCAATTCTTTAATTTCTCTCTTAACTTGGCTTTTCTAATTCCTATTGCTTCGGGGATCTCTTCCAATACAACATCACATTCATCAAATAGATCCCCCATTATGTTCCCAAGACCATAGCTTATGGAACCTCCATGCACTAAAAATGACTAATAGAGATGAGGCAATGACTCTGGCAACTCTGAATACACCTTCTCCTCGGTCTCTTCTTTGCTTTTTTTAGGCACATATACCAATCCTGTATTACCCCGGAATTTGATCCAGCTTTCAAACTCAGAAACTTGCAGAATTTTGGACTTTCTAGGAATTACGAGTCTAAACCACAGACCGTGGTCTGAACCACAGGTCATGGAATGAACTCTTGGTTTACACCTGCAGGTTCAGTCTCTGGTCTGAGAACCACGAGTTAGTTCTAGAGATCGTGGTTCAAACCACGGTCTGTCCTGTCAACTCTTGGAACTTGATAAGAGGGCTAACAGTTTCCCTGAGGATTACAGATTGGGTCTACAAACCGTAGTTTGTTATATGGTCTGTCTTGTTAACCCGTAGAACTCCTTTTGCATCTTGAATGTTGAGCCTAGAATCAAGACTGTGTCCTACGGACAATAGTTCATTCTACAACCTGTAGTATTAACTCGTAGAAAGTCATCTAAAGCTTGACTCTATTGCCAGGAACTATGAATGGAAAACACGAGCCGTGGTTCAGTCTACGACCCATTGTATTCATCCGTGATTCCTGAAGCCAACTTTTTCCAGCAGTTCTTAATTTAAATCTCAGGGGTATTTTAGAACTTTTTTTTCTATTTTAGCTCCGACTATAAATAGCCTTAGGCTTGTTTTGTTAAGTCAATCCCCCAAAATAAGTCAGATTCTCTAAGTTGAATTCTAAAACAAAAAAGAAGCATCTTTTCCAATTGTCCAGGCTTAGGGTTCTCTTCTCCAAGCTTCAACTTCAGTTTCTTGCATGGATTTTCTTCACCATGTATGTGGGATTTCACTAGTGGGTTGCTTTCACCCACTAGGTCCCTAGAACTCAACCAGTTCCTTCAGTTCTCCATGATTGATTAGACCTTGGGTTCATAAACCTTAGAGTTCTCTTTACTATTCAGATGTTATAAATTATATGATGCTTAGTTCATGTTTCTTGGAGAATTATTACAGTTCATATGTAGAATTCAGAACCCTAGTCTATGATAATGTTCAGTACTTCATAATTCATAATTGCTAGGTAGGTCAGTCAGATAATCATGCTTCAGAATTTCAATGCCATAACCTTCAGTATGTTTATGTGCATTCTCAGATTTTATCAGTATTTTGAGCTATCCAGTGTTATAGTTGCATGTTAGTGTATGTTCAGTTGGGAGTAGACTTAGCACCGAGCGAACTAAGAGATGAAGGCTCACCCATCAGTTTTAGGTTGAGACCTTTAGTAGCAATCCCTGAGTTCCAGAACTACGGTGCCACCGTAGATTCTAAATGGGTCACCCGTCATATTAGGCTTGACACACTTGTCCCTTGTGGACATCATTTAGTGGATCCATGTAAGATTTGTTCGTACCCTTGGCAAGGTATGGACACCCTTCCATCCAGGGTTACAAGTTGGCCCCATAGTTAGCTCAACTTAGGGTATGTCGGTAAATAGTATCTCCCACAGTCAGATTCATGTTGCATTGACCATGTACTCAGTAGTTATTTCAGTATTCTTTTCAATATGTTATATTCATGATTTATACTTGGTTATTGTATTCAGTTGAGCTTTCAGTTATATTTTAGTGTACAATTTCTATGTTTAGTTCTTACTGCCCAGATTAGTACATATCATGCATGCTCAGTACATTTAAAGTACTGACACATACTTTTGTGCTACATCATTTTATGATGTAGGTTCAGGCGCTCAACATCCATACCGCGCTTAGTTGACTTCTAGTTTGTACTCAGCAGCTCGATTGGTGAGTCCTCCTAGTTCGAGGACAATAGACATGCTTTACTTTCAGTATTTATCTTTTAGTTTTACGTCTTATTAGAGTTAGCTAGGGTCATGTCCCAGAAACTCATATCAGTTAGAGTCTTTCAGACATAGAGATTTCAGCAGTTGTTAGTGTTGTTTTCAGTCAGCACTATACTATTTATATTTAATTCAAGTATTTAGATATTTGGGTTCTTCCCTGTTTCAGTTGTTAAATGGTCTTTAGCTTCCACACAATCCTATTTTCAAATTTAAACTCGTATATATATACCATGCCATGGGTTAGCTTGGGGTCACTTGTGACACTAAGCACTGTATTGCGTCAAGGGGGTAGCCTCGGGGCTTGACAAATCCACACCTGGAAAACTACCCTGGGATCTTTATCGATTCAGCAATGCCATAAGAATTCTTTCCCAAGCAAAACTCAAGCTCAAAACCACTTCTCAACATGGTAGTGGCAAGAATTTTATAGATCGATGGCATTGGCACTTGAAAAGCAAGATCTTCTCCAGTAGCATTCATAAATTCCATGGTATAGAAATCACTTCCTCTCAGAATCTCTATTGTAGGAACCCAGCCATTTGGATGGCTTAATTGACATCCCTTCCCGTGGATCATCACATCGTGCAGAGTTAATGGCACATCTCTGGCTTTATGAAACCATGGCCTCCATAAGAGTAAGTTGTAGCTGGTGGTGATGTCTATGACTTGAAACTCAAACTCAACACGAAGCTCATCATTTTCTAATTGGATGTACTTATTGACTTCCCCAATGATGTCCATATATCCCCCATCAAAGGCTCTTACATTGATCTTGCTTTGACGGATTTACCCAAGTTATAATCCAATTGAGTAAGCGTGGATAGCAGGAAAATATTAAGACCTGATCCATTATCAATTAGAACCATGTTCATGATCATTCCTAGCATTTAATAGTGATATGCAAATCCTTGTTATGTATCATCCATTCAAAAGGTAGCTGATTATCACCATAATAGATTTGATGACCTCCCACGACTCGGCTCACCATGGCGGTAATTGTTTTTGCACTCATGCCTGTGGGTACATAGTCTTCATTGAGGAAATTGAGTAAAGCCATTTTGTGATATTAGGATCTAATAAGCAATGGCAAATAGCGATCTAAGCGGGAGTCTTCTCCAACAGCTTCACAATCAAATACTCTTTTGGTTGCATCCTCCTCCAAAATTCTTCAGCCTCTCATTTGGTAATTGCTCTCTTCTATTAGTCCTTTTTGTATGCATAATTAGCCAGCTCTTCAAGGATATAAAATCTTCCTGATCTAGTCATTCCCTATGCAGCAACAACTTCTACCATAACCTTCTTCTTTGTAGGTATCAAGGCAAAAGCCTTATAGGGAGCCATTAGGGAGACAAACTGAGGCTTTTCGCTGAGACTCAAAGAAGCCACTGCTTTCTCTAATAATTCTTCCTTCTTTGGACTAGCTGACACTATTCATTTGCTTGTCGCCCATTCTTTATCGACCTCTATCATGTTAATAATGACTTCTCTGTGATTAGGGAGGCAAATTATTTGTGACATGAGGCGGTGCTGTCTGGAGTGATATAACCTTGTGATCTATCAAATCCTGGATCCTATGCTTTAGGTTAATACAATCCTTACTATCATATCTTTTTCATTTAGAGTGAGAAGAACAGTGGCTGTCAGTCTAGAATAATTGGGAGTCAGTTTTGCTAGGGTTAGGCTCAATAAGATGAATAAACCTTGCTGCCTTCAGCCGTTGAAATAACTGAGTTCTAGTCTCGACCATCTGGATAAAATTTCAATGAGTTTTTCTCTCTAAGTTAGGATGGGTAAGATTGGTGTTATTCTAATGACAAGAGGGGGAACTTGGTGGTAGTTCTTATTGTCAGGAGCTTTTCGGTAAACTTGGAAATTCTGGAGTAGATTTTGGTAAGTGGGTGATATATTGTAAATTTAACAACCTATCTAGCTTTTATTCATGAATTATTGTCTTGATTTGATGTGATTTAGAAGTATTTTATGCCTTTATTATCTTATATGCAGGAACTCTTAATCAATGAAGAAAAAAGAGGATTTGAACCCAAAAGAGCTAAAAGTGGCCCTGTGTGGCCTTGTTTATTCCTCTGTACCATAAATGGTGGGTCATTTAGGAATGTCCATGAGTATCGAACATCGGTATTATGATTGTAGAGTTGGATATTTATGTTATAGAGCGATTAGAGCCTGTGCAGGGCCGATAGGTTGACTGTGAATCATTGTGCTGTTGTTTGCATTTGGCATACGATTATCATCCATATAAAGAGATTTTCTATATGTTTTACTACTATTTTGGCTTCAAGCCCACTATAAATGGTTTTATAAACCTTGCATGGCCCCAAGGGCCTTTTTTTGGTAAAAGTAGTTATAAAAAGGGGTTTGAACTAATTTTTTTATGGATCTTCTTTGGGTAAGAGAGAATAAATGATGATTTTATCACCATTTTTTATAATTGTACTAGACTCGGCTGAGCCGTAGAGCTAGACATGTTTTACTACTGATTCTGGATGATACTGGACTTGGTCAAGCCAAGTAACAGACTTGTTTTTACTATTATTTTAGACCCAAAAATACTCTGGGCACCCTTTAATGGGATTTTGGAGACTTGACTCACTGATTTAGACCTGGATAGACTCCAGGCACTCATTTCAAGATTTTGGTTACTGGTTTGGATCCGGATACACTCTGGATGATTATATTTGAGATTCTGAGATTGACTATGTGGTCGAGGACCTCCATAGACCTTGCCGATCTGGATGAGGGGCTACATGCTGAGTGTGCAAGAGGAGGGGTATATGGTGTAGTTAAGGTATACGAGCGTGTACTTCCATGGATCCTACCTACTGGGCCTATTAGTGCTGGAGGAGGTAGATACAATACTATGGTTACACCTGGTTTTGACACTATTGCATCATATCATTTATTTGTGTACGATTCCACCCTTGCTTGTTTGTTGAGTGTATGCTCCGGTAGTATGGGATGCCAAAGGGTTTGTTTTTACTTGTATGTGTTCCTCGGGTGTATGGGCACCCATTGGGACTGTAGGTATATTTATTATTATTATCCAATCATAGTACTAGTTCTTGTTATGGTTACATTTGGATTCTTATTTGATTATCCACATTTGAGAGTTGTGTTATTAGCATGAATTGATTCATAGTATTGTTTGAAGAATGATTATGTTATTTTCTTTCGTTCCTTCCCTTTTTACTTGAGGTTACCGGTATACTGCCTTTCTTCCTGAACTCTCTTTATTATATATTGTTGTTTCAAGGATTCAAGTGCGTTCTTCTTTCCTTCACCTGTATTCTGTGATATATATATATTTCTAGTAGCTAGCCGAGTATGATTGTTTTCTCCTTGTATTCTATCTGTGCTAGTTTCCGTGTACTTATCCATTTGCTTCTGTGACTACCTTTTTTGCCTTCTGCTATTTGTTGCTTATATATCTTATATGCGCTTAGTCGGTCTATGATGCCTACTGGGTACCCATTGCTTTGAAATTGGTGCTCATACTACACTCTGCATCTTTCTGGTGCAGATTATAGTATGGACCATCAGTGTTGACTCATGGAGACTCGTGCATAGTGCTTTTAGATCAACCGAGACATAGGGTGAGCTCCTGGTGACCAGTGCTTAGCTTTTATCTCTTATTTTATTACTATGTACTCTTTTGTTATTCAAAGACAAATGTATATATTTTATTGGACCTTATTGTACTCTGATTATGTAGTAGCAACTCTAATACTGTGATAGCAGTTTGCGGGATGGTTTAGTTTCCTTTATATCTATATTCCTATTGCTTTATCCCTTTACTTTATCTTTTGCTTCAACTTATATCTTGTTCTTTTTCTTGCTTAGTTAGCTAGTGCCCATTACTAACTATTCTAGGCTACGGAGATTGGTTCACCTATAGGGGTTTTTAGGTGCCATCATTACCTGAGAAATTGATTTGTGAAAGCCTGGTATCAGAGCCTAGGTTCACCGATGTCATCGGTGTAGGAGCCAATGTCTAGTAGAGTCCTGTGGATCCGGGTGGAGACATCCGTGTTTAATTTTCAGGAGGGTATAGTGGCATCTTAGGAAACATGGATTTTTTCTTGCTTCTATATCGTGCGTCTTATCTTAGATAGTTCCTAGAAAACTTACTTGTTCTAGGTACCTCTTCTGCAGATGGCTTGTATGATATCATCAACAACAGGCAAGAGAGAGCCTTTGACCCCAACACACTAGACTCAAGCTAGGGGCTGGGGTAGTTGTAGGGGTAGGGGTGGGGGACATGCTCGAGTAACGACTCCAGTTAGAGGTCCTGAGGCTGAGTTTGAGCCTGTGATAGTCCTAGTGCAGTAGCCCATGGACCAGGGGACAACCCAGGTACCACTAGGGTCCGCACCAACACCTGTATCCACACTAGCCCTAACTTCTTTGTCAGATATTTGGGGGTTTCTTCTTCAGTTGTTGAGTATGATTGAGGGTCATCCTTCAGATGTAGCATAGACTTCCACTTAGGGGGCAACCCTGGGTGTTGAGACTTCAGGAGCGCAACCTGCTACTGTGGCTCCCCATGCTGAGGTTCCTCCAGTACCTTCTATTGCTCTGCCTCTTGATCCTCACCTAGTTATGATAGATATAGAGGAGAAGGCTTTGGGCAGATTTCTAAGATTAGCTCCGCCTAGGTTCTCCGGTACTTCTGGTTAAGATCCACATGACTTTATTTTTACTTGTGAGGAGATGCTACATCATCTGGGGTTAATGGAGACTTATAGGGTTGATTATACTACCTATCAGCTGGAGGGCCTAGCTAAGCTATGGTGGAAGGACCAGGTTGTTTACCGACCATCTACATCTCTTCAATTGACTTAGAGAGAGTTTTATGATGCCTTTATTGCCAAGAGTAGTTCACCAGACTAATGCAGGGGTCTATGTCCGTATTTAAGTATGAGACCCGATTTCACCAGTTGGCTCCATTTAGTGCTATGATCATTCCTACTGAGCCAGACAGAGTTTGCTGGTTTATTTAGGGTTTGGGGACAGAGCTTAGGAAGATTTTTGAGGTACTAGTTGCAAGTAGGTGATCCTTCCAAGCTATCACAGCCTATGTTTATAATATGGAGGAATTTTATCGTCATGATCCGAGGGCTAGAGATAAGAGGCCACGACATTAGGGCAGTTATAGTGGTTCCCGCTATGGCGGTAGAGGTTCAGGCCTATGAGGCTGAGGGTATCAGCCACATCAACATTAGGGTCAGTCAAGCCAGCCAGTTCAGGCATTGCTTCAGGCCTCAGTTTGAGCAGGGTCAGAGCAGTCACTAGGGCTACAGTGGAAAGACTTCGAGGGAACAACTTTTGTGGTATCAGGTCATGGTGGCCACACCAATTTAGCTAGTTCATCCAGGCATGTTAAGACTTTAGGCCCTTGTTATGAGTGTGATGTCATCAGTCATTATGCCAGAGATTTCCCCCAATGGTGTATAGTTCATCTATGAGCTCAGTCGTGTCAGCCAATCAAAGCAGTGCAACTACCGGCTAGAGGAGGTGTTGTTCAGGGTAAAGGTGGTGCCAAGTGTATTAGCACAAGTGGTAGGGATGGAAGTCGGTATGGTGGAGGTTGGCATTAGTTTTATTTGGTCCCTAGTAGATCGGAGGCAGAGGCCTCGATACAGTGATCATTATTACAATTTTCGTATGCCACCAGTTACCTTTAGCTTTTTTATCCTGGATCTACGTGTTCATATGTATCTACCTATATTGTGCCTTGTTTAGGGTTGGCTAGTGAGCTATTATCTATTCCTGTGTCTGTTTTGACTCTAGTAGGCAATTCTTTAGTAGTAGATTGGATTGTGAGATCCTGTATGATTGTTGTTGGTGATTTGGAGACTTAGGGTGACTTAATGATATTAGATATGTTAGATTTTGATGTAATTCTTGGCATGGACTGGTTATCCCCTCATCGAGCAGTTTTAGATTGCTATGCCAAGATCATTACCATAGCCGTGCTCGGCGATCCCTGGTTTTTGTGGCAGGGTTCTATTAGCCGTGAACTATCTGGGATCATTTCTTACCTTTATGATGGGAAGTTGATTTCTCGCGAGTGTTAGGATTATCTAGCATATGTATGATATGATAGTGCCAATACTTCTTCTCCTGAGTTAGTTCCTGTGGTTAGAGATTTCCTAAATGTGTTTTTGACCGACCTGGTAGGCCTTCCACCTGAGAGAGATACTAACTTTGTTGTTGAGTTGGAGCCTGGCACTAGGCCCATTTCTATTACTCCATATCGTATGGCTCCAGCTGAGTTGAGGGAGCTTAAGGATCAGCTCCAGAACATGTTAGTTAAGGGTTTTATTAGGCCTAGTGTGTCACCTTGGGGTGCTCTAGTTTTGTTTGTGAAGACGAAATATGGGCTGATGCAGATGTATATTGATTATCGGTAGCTGAAAAAGGTAACTATGAAGAATAGGTATTCGATGCCGCGCATAAATGACTTGTTCGATTAGCTTCAGGTTTAAGCCGTATTTTCAAAGATAGATTTGAGGTCAGGCTACCACCAGTTGAGGTTTAGGGCAGAGGACATCCCTAATATAGTATCCAAGACACGTTATGGCCACTATGAGTTCCAGGTGATGTCTTTTAGGTTGACTAATGCCCCCACAACTTTAATGTACTTGATGCACAGGGTGCTCAGATCGTACTTAGATTCATTCATTCTAGTATTCATTGATGACATCTTGATATACTCGCAGAGTGAGGAGGACCATGAGCAGCACTTGAGGATTATACTCCAAACTTTGAGAGATCATCGACTTTATGCAAAGTTCTCAAAGTGTTAGTTTTGGCTTGAGTCACTAGTATTCCTAGGATACGTGGTGTCTAAGGAGGGGATTAGAGTGGACCCAAGCAAGATTTTACCCATTCGTGATGGCCAACACCTACTACTCTTTCCGAGGTTCACAACTTTATTAGGTTAGAAGGGTACTACAGGAGGTTCATCGAGGGGTTTTCTTCCAAGTAATACCTTTGACTAGGCTAACTAGGAAGGATGTTCTATTTCAGTGGTCGAATCAGTGCGAGGGTAGTTTTAATAGGCATAAGGCCTTATTGACTTCAGCTCTAGGTTGACATTGCCAGTTGAGGGTTAGGGCTTGTCAGTGTATTATGATGCTTCAGCAGTTGGTCTTGTTTATGTGTTGATATGTTAGGGTCATGTGATACCTTATGTGTCGAGGCAACTAAAAGTTCATGAGCGCAACTACCCCACACATGACTTGGAGTTTGTGGTGGTAGTTTCCGTGCTCAAGATTTGAAGCATTACTTATATGGGGTTCATTGTGAGATCTTCACCGATCACCATAGTCTTTAGTGCATCACGAGTCAGCGAGAGCTAAACTCTAGGCAGAGGAGATGGATCAAGGTATTGAAGGACTATGACTTCACTATTCTATATCATCTGGGCAAGGCAAATATGGTAGTGGATGCCTTGAGTCAGAAGACAATGATTATGGGTAGCCTACATTAACTTTCAGTTTTTGAGTGACCGTTGGCCTTGGACATCTAGTCCTTGGCTAACTATTTGGTTAGGCTTGATTTGTCAGATTCTAGCAGAGTTTATGCTAGTGTTGAGGTCCATTCTACTCTGGTTGATAATATTTAGAGTCGTGAGTTTGAGGATTAGCGGTTATATGACATGTATGATCAGGTTGTTTGAGGTGAGGCCAAGAGGGCTATATTAGATTTTTATGGTGTGCTGAGGTTTGATAGTCGCCTTTGTTTTTGGAGAGTTTGGGATTTGATTCAGTTGAGTCTCCATGAGGGACATTGTACTAGATATTCCATCCATCCCACTGCAGCTAAGATGTATAGAGAGTTGAGGCAATTTTAATGGTGGAGTGGTATGAAGTGGTACATAGTGGAGTTTGTATCTCGATACTTGAACTATTAGATGGTGAAGTTTAAGCACATGAGATCTAATGGATTGATGCAGAGTCTTCCCATTCTCGAGTGGAAGTGGCAAGGGATTACTATTGTTTCATAGTTCAGTTGCCATGCCTTTCTCGAGTGTTTGACTCCATTTGGTTGATTATTGATAGGCTGACAAAGTCAACACACATCTTGTCGGTCTATTCTTTCTACAGTGCAGAAAGGTTGGCTCAGATTTACCTTTGTGAGATTGTTCTTTTGTATGGGGTCCCAGCTTCTATCTTTTCACACCATGACATTCAGTTCACATCTCTGTTTTAGAGGACTATTCAGTGAGAGTTGGGTACAAAGGTCAACCTTAGCACTGCATTTCACCCTCAGACAGATGGCCAATCAGAAAGGAATATTCAAGTCAAAAAGGACATGTTATGGGACTCTGTTCTTGACTTTGGAGGTTTTTTGGATTGTTATGTGCCATTAGTGAATTTTGCATATAATAACAGTTATAATTTGAGCATCAGCATGACACCATTTGAGGTATTGTATGGTAGGGTTATAGATTGCCAATGGGTTGGTTTGATGGGTAAGAGTCTAGGCCGTATAGCACAGATTTAATTTGTGATTCCTTAGATTGAGTCAGAGTGATTCAGGAAAGACTTTGGGTAGCCCAGAGTAGGCAGAAGAGCTACGCAGATCATAAACTTTGTGCCTTAGACTTCAGTGTTGGTGAGTTGGTATTTCTACGGGTATCGCCCATGAAGGGAATGATGTGATTTGGTATGCGGGGCAAGCTTAGCCCCAGGTATATTGGTCTATTTAAGATCCTTTAGAGAGTTGTAGCATTGCTTATATGTTAGCTTTACCTTCGATGTTTTCAAATATTCACCCAGTTTTCAATATATCGATGTTGAGGTAGTATGTTCCAGATGAGTCTCATGTGTTGCAGTGCGAGTCAGTACAGTTGGATGAGAGTTTGCATTTCATAGAGGATTTGGTTTCTATTCTAGCTAGGACGTCAAGATATTGAGGTCTAGGGAGATTTTGATAGTTAAGGTTTAGTAGAGGCACTGTTAGTTGAGGAGGCTACCTAGGAGACTGAGAGAGAGATGCAGGCTTAGTATCTGCAGTTGTTTGAGCCTTCACGTACTCCCTTGTTCTTTACTTTCGAGGATGAAAGTCCTTTTTAGTAGGGGATGATGTAATGACCCTTCATGTCATTCCCATGTTTACACTTTCTTTGTACTGTTAGAGCATGCCTGTAGTGGCCCCAAGTCATTTATGACTTGCTGGGACCGGTGGTTCGATGCCCTATTAGTTCATTTGGTCTTTATGGCCATTTCCTTGTTTTAGAGCTTAAACTTAGAATATCGTTAACTTCGGTCAACATTCTTGGTATGCATGCTCAAAATTGAATTTAGACAATTCCATTAGCTCTGAAGCGTGGCTTTTGGTCTATATGGACCCTTGGTTGGGGTCTGGGAGCTTTTGGTTTAGTTTTGTGTTGCTTTTTGTGTATTCTAGCCAGTTGAACTTAAAAGTTTGACTTTGGTCAACATTTGAAGAAGACGGCCTCGAATGGAAATTCCATCAGCACTATTAGCTCTGAAATGTCGAATTTAGGCTAGATGGACCTTTGGTTTGGGTCCCGAGGCTTAAGGACTCATTTTGGGCCATGGAGTTTCATTTAGAAAAGTCGGCCTAATAGTTTTGGGCTTGGGGCCTAATTTTAATTAAATCGACCACATTGGGATTTTTATCAATTCCATTGAGTTTGTAATGCTATTTTTAGTCAAATAGCTTAGCTTATTTGTGTTCCTGGGACCCTGGATGCTTCCCAGAGGTCCATTTGTTAGAAAATTACCTAAAGATGACTGCATCATATGCTGCTTGCTGGTATGGCGCAACAACGTCGCACGGGCCGCACCTGCGCTAGTGCGCTTGAACATTCCAGCCTGCCTTGGCACCAACGCGTCTGTGGTGCTTGGCCACTGCAGCACCAGTGCGCCTGCTCCCGCATGGCCGCTCCTGCATCTAGGCGTTGGCAGCTACATAGCTGGCCCCTTTTAATTTTCCTCTTCATTACATCTTCTACACCAAAAAATTCCACCATTAAAACTCACCCAAAAAACCACCAATTCTCAACCTTGTTCATCCAAAAGCTTGGAGGCTCATATAATTCAGGTCCGTGAACGTTTGTTGGCTTCTAATTCGGTAAGTTCCTTGTCTAATTTTCCGATTTGCTTCTTTATTTTTCCCTCTTTAAATTTTCTTGTGTTGTGGGCTGTTTGAGCCTCTTTGCTGGTCCATATCCGCTTAGTTTTGTAGCATGCACTCAAGGGAGTGTTGGGATCATCATGCACTTTTTCATTTTCGGCTTGGGTTGAGGGTCCCATGGGTCTGCTTGTCAACTGAATTTTGACCCGGCTATACTTTTAGCAATATGGGTATCGTTAATCTTGTTTAAATGCGTAGATTAAATTCTTGATAGTGTGATTGATTTTTAGGACTTCTCAGAGCAGTTCGTGCTTGGACAACGTCGTTCAAGAAGCTTGTCATTGGACGACATGTAGGTTATGGTTTCCTCTTTCTAGAATTTGTGTATATAGGCTATAATTGTACTAGTTAACATCCTTGGATTGAGTTTTATTAGCTTGGCACCACAGACCATGTCTGCTTCATTTCTGTCCATCTTATTTTATTCGTATCGTTGTAGTATTCATTTTAATTGGTAGTATTACCCTTGTGTCCCTGCGTGGCCTTGTTTATGCCTCTGGATAATACATGGTGGGTCATTTGGGAATGTATGTGTGTCTCGAACATCGATATTATGATTGTAGAGCTGGATATATTAGTTGTAGAGCGATTGTAGCCTATGTAGGGCCAATAAGTTGATTATGAGCTGTTTGGCTGTTGTTTCTGTTTGGCATACCATTATCATTTATATAAAGATATTTTCTGCATGTTTTACTACTATTTTGGCTGTGGGCCTATTATAAAGGGTTTTCTAAACCTTGTATGGCCCCAAGGGCCAATTTTTCAGTAAAAATGGTTATAAAAAGGGTCTGGAACTGATTTATTATGGATCTTCTTGGGGTAAGAGAGACTAAATGATGATTTTATCACCGTTATTCATACTTATACTAGAATCGGCTAAGCCATAGTTCTAGACATGTTTTATTACTGATTTGCAATGATACTAGACTCGATCGAGTCGAGCGACAAACTTGATTTTACTACTATTTTAGACCCAGATATAATCTGGGCACCCTTTAGTGGGGTTTTTGAGACTTAACTCACTAATTTAGACCCGAATAGACTCTGTGCGCTCATATTTAGATTTCAATTACTGGTTTGGATCTGAATACACTCCAGGCGGTTATATTTAAGATTCTGATATTGAGTATGTGGTTGAGGACCTCCATGGACCTTGCCAATCCAGACCAAGGGCTACGTGCTGAATGTGCCGGAGGAGGGGTATATGGTGTAGTTGAGGCATATGATTGACTCCTTTCATGGATCCTACCTACTGGGCCTATCGGCACCAGAGGAGGTACATACGGTCGTATGGTTATACCTGGTTTTCACACTATTACATCATATCATTTATTTGTGTACGATTCCACCCTTGCTTGCTGTTTGTTGAGTGTATGCTCTGGTAGTATGGGATGCTAGAGGGTTTGTTTTTACTTCAATGTGTTCCTCAGGTGTATGGGCGCTCGTTGGAACTGTAGGTACATTTATTATTAATATCCTATCATATTACTGGTTCTCGTTATGGTTACATTTTGATTCTTATTCGATTATTTGTATTTGAGAGTTGTGTTATTAGCACGAATTGATTCATAGTATTGTTTCAAGCATGATTATGTTATTTGCTTTCCTTCCTACCCTTATTACTTGAGGTTACCGGTATATCACCTTTCTTTCTAAACTCTCTTTATTATATATTGTTGTTGGAAGGATTCAGGTATGTTCTTCTTTCCTTCACCTATATTCTGTGATATATATTTCTAGTAGCTAGCCGAGTATGATTATTTTCTCCTTGTATTCTATCTGTGCTAGTTTCCGTGTACTTGTCTATTTTCTTCTGTGGCTACCTTCTTTGACTTCTGCTATTTATTGCTTTAATATATTATATGGTCTCATTCGGCCTATGATGCCTGCTAGGTACCCGTTGCTTTGTAATTGGTGCTCATAATACACTCTGCATCATTCTGGTGTAGATCCTAGTGTGGGCCATCATCATTGACTCATGGAGACTCGTGGGAAGTGATTTTGGATCATCTGAGACGTAGGATGAGCTCCTAGCGACCAGGGCTTAGATTTTATATCCTTTTTTGTACTATGTACTCTTTCATCATTCAGAGACAAATGTATATATTCTTTTGGACCTTATTGTACTCTGGTTATGTAGTAGCGGCTTTTATACTACGATACCAGTTCATGGGATGGTTTAGTTACCTTTTTATATATATATATATTCCTATTGCCTTATCCATTTACTTTATCTCTTTCTTCTAATTTTATCTTGTTCTTCCGCTTGCTTAGTTAGCTAGTAGCCGATTACTAACCATTCCAGGCTACGGGGATCGGTTCGCCTACAGGGGGGTTGTAGGTGCATCATGACTTGAGAAATCGAGTCACGACAGTTATAGATTTCCCTTTTTGTATTTTGATTCACTTTTATTTTCCACAATGTTTCAATTCACGTTGTTTATTTTTTTTAATTGATAATAGGAGACAACATGAGCAACCATGCTAGTGATGATGGTCAAATGGATGATGATGATCCTATGGGTCATGTGGGATTGGCTAGTGCCATTCGCCTACCTCCAACAGTAGGGAATGCTATATTTCATGTCACAAGCAGGATGCTCCACTTGTTATAAATAAAGGGTCTATGTTTTGGACTTCCTCAATAGGATGCCAATCGGTATATTAATAATTTCGTAGAAGTATGACAACCCTTTAACATCACAAATATTAGCCAAGAATCAATTTGCTTGAGGTTTTTTCCATTTTACTTGATCGGAGAAGCTACCACATGGCTTGAAGAACTCACCTATGGTGCCATTACATCTTTGAATAAGCTCACCGAGTCCTTTCTTGAGTGATTCTTCCCACCGTCTCACATTCTCAAACATAGGGATGAAATCATGAGCTTCTGAGAAATGCCAAATGAGCCTCTCCATGAGGCATGGTTGAATTTCAAGAAGAAGCTACAATAATGTCAAACCCATGGTCTCCCCAATGAGGTATTGTTGAAACATTTCTATAGGCCCTCGGATGCTATTAACAAGGCCGTTGCTAATAATCTAGCCAGAGGTTCTTTGATGGATCAAACTTTTCGTGTTTCTAGAGGTTTTTTCTTGATAGAACGACCAAAAAAAACTGTGCTTGGCACACTCAAGAAGCTGAGGTGGTAATGGGTTCTATCTTTTTGAATATTGCCTAAGAGATGTGATAAGAGGATGAAGAGAGCGAAGAGGATACAACAAAAATGATTACTCAATTGGACTTGCTTATAAATCATGTCATGGGTGCAGGTACCAAAAATATGAATGCCATTGGTGCACATGGGAGTAGAGCCCATGATGATGATGATGTGTATTCCCTTTATGGAGAGAAGGCCTATTTCATATCAAACAAAGTGGATAGTTCCCATCCTAGTTACCAAGATTCCAATCAAAGCTCTTAGAGACAAGAAAGCGTGAATCAAGGATGGAACAAAGATTGTGATGGTTATTAGAGAGATAGAGAGCGATCTACAATTAGTGAGATCCGCTGGGTACTTATAAATGTGATTATCTTGATGATCATCGATACCTCTTCATTGGAGAGTATGTTTGAGTGTTTATCAAAAATGGCATCGTTGCCGGGGACTTGATTTGATAGCTATTTTTTATTGTGTATTTGGAATCACTTAGAGAGTGCTTGTTACTTTTACTTTTTTTTGTTGTTTGTGTTGTGGTTGAGCAGGCTAGCCTATGAGTGAAGCAGAAAATAATGAGAGTGTTGACAGCTTTATGGATGCAAACGTTGCTGAGCTTGTGTTGCAAGGGGGTGTGGGTGCAATCCGCTTACCCCCCACGGTGGGAAATGCTGTCTTTCACTTTACTAGCACCATGCTCCACTTGATACAAATGAAGGGAATGCTTGGTGGAGCAGCACATGAAGATGCCAATCGGCATATCCAGAATTTTGTGGAGATTTGAATACCATTCATATTTCAAAATATCTCCAAAGAATCCATCCGATTACGCCTATTCCCCTTTTCCTTGATGGGGGAAGCCACAACGTGGTTGAAAGAATTGCCAGACGTATCTATCACATCTTGAGCCAAGTTGGTTGAGGCATTTACATCGAGATTCTTTCCTCTATCTCGAACGATGCAGCTAATAGACGAGATTACAAACTTTAGGCAACTCTAGGATGAGCCTCTAGATGAGGTTTGGTTGAGGTTCAAAAAGAAGCTTCTCTTGTGTCTGAACCATGAGTTGTCGGACAACGTATAGCTACAAAGCTTCTATCAGTCGTTGAACTCTATGAATAAGGCGATGGCTAACAACCTTGGAGGTGGCACCTTCATGGACTTGCAATTTCCTATTGCCTTAAGTTTGTTAGAGCGAATGACCAAGACCAACCAAGCTTGGCATACAAGAGAAGCAGATGTGCCAACTCCGAGAGTTCCCTCATCCATCCTGTCCAATGAAATGAGAAAAAGGGATGAGGAACAAGATGAGACAATGGCAAAAATGATGACACAAATTGATTTGATGGCCAAGCATGTAATGTGAGCTGGTCGTGCTAAGGCGCTGAATGTTGTGAGTACACCGGAAATTAAAGCAAGTGAGGATGAGCTGATGAAAGTTGTCAATTGTAAACTATGCTTTGTGTCAGCGGGTTATCTTCCCAGGTATTATTGCCCGAGGGAAGAGAACCAAGGTTGGATTAGAGATAAGGAAAGGGATGGCAATTGGAGATATAGAGATAAGAATGGTGATCGATTCAATCACCGAAGCTCAAACCCCTATGTGCTTCAAAACCAAGCAGAATCTCTCTATCAACTAGCCACAAGCAATCCCAGTCATTCCAAACACGAGGAAATGTTGTCCCTGGTTCTAAAAAAGGTGGATACGACAAATACTGGAGTGAGTGAGCTAAAGAGTGAAGTTTCAACACTTCATCAAACTGTGAGCTCAGCCTTGATCAAGCATCTTGAGGCCCAAATTAACCACCACTTGAGCCAAATGAACCTGAGGATGAAAGGTACATTGCGCAGTAATACCATCACAAATCAAAAGAATGATTGATTGAGGTACTATCATTGAGTCGCGATGTTAAATCAAGCGCTGCTTGGGAGGCAACCTAAGTTTCATTCCTTTGTTTTTGTTTATCTTTTGTTGTTTTTGGTGTGTTTTTAAGGAATGCATGAAGCAGAGAAATGGACAAGTGAAAAACAGGGCGAAAATAGGCTATGTGGAGAACTGTACGGGTTACACGAACCAGTTTGCATGTCGCACGTCTCATCACATGGGAAAATAGAAGGCTTGGAAGAAAATAGAACTATTGGAGGGGATGTACGCTGGGCTATGTAGACCACACGAGCCCAAGTACGCATCATACTTCCATCGCAAGTCAAACCAGAGGCCTGGGAAAATCCATGGGAGAAAAAATAGCGATGTGCGAATGACATACGGTCCACACAGAGGCTTGTGTGAATCATACGTCGTGGCACACCAAAGGTAGAATTGAAATTTTATTGACCTAACAAATATACCAACCTGACCCAGCTCAACTTTTCTTCTTCTTTTCTCTTTATATTCTGCCATCTTTACCATCTTCACCATATTTTCTCTCCAACTCTCAAAAATTCGCTATAAAAATCTCCCACAAATCCCTCTACTTCTCCCAAAATCTTCTTCTTCTCCATCAAAATCACCACCACCACTCCTCCACACTGCCACCATATCTCTCCAAGTGAGTTGATCGGGTCACCATTGTTGGTTCCTAAAAGCTCTAATTTTTAGTTCTCTTCGCCAAATCTTCACTTGTGGTAAGTTCCTCAATGTTAAGTACTTGTTTTTATGAAGGTTGGGAACTCATATTGTGAAGCATGCTTAATAGAACTGCAATGTCGATTTTGGGTGAGATCCAAAAATTTTGTGTCCCCAATTTTGAATTGTATTGAGATATTTGCTTAGTGTCAACTTGGTAGAACTTGAATTGTGTTAATGCATGTTGATTGGTAGTGATTTTTAACCTTGAAATATGTGTTTAGGGTGCATTCTAAGTATTTCACTTGTGATTGATGCATGATTTGGCCTGATGATAGATCGGGTGACGTCATTCTTAAGTTCAACTCATTGTTTGTCATAAGGTTTTGCTGAAAATTGATTGTTGGGGATGAATTTTGCTACTTGTATGCCCATGATTCTTTGTTGAAAGTTATCTTTGGGTGTATGATCTTGTGCAGGGAGGGGTTTATTATTGCTAATCTTGTTGGTGCTCATTGTCGCAGGTGAGGGCTTGATGTTCCCAATAATAGACGGGGTAGCATCCATCTTAAGGGAAGTCATTAAATTCTTTTATTGCTTGTTGGATTTGTTAATGGAAATCCGGGGAAGTCTAAGTACCCGAATGTTTATGGTCATGATAACCTTTTGCCCCTTTGTTTATATTGTTGGTTTGTTGCATGTTGCCAAGTGCCTAAGCACATCTTGCTCTACAGATCACATACGTAATTCACAAGAACACAAGGAACCAAAAATTCTAATTATTCCCTTGTGCATTTCGCATGCGATGCATAGATCTTGATGTGCGTGTCTCATAATGCATCGCACCATACTTGAAAAAGAAGGGCAGTCATTGCTTTGAGGGTCGAAGCTTGATGCGATGCGCACTTTGGTTGGTGTGGTCTGCACCAGCTTCGCACCTCAAGGGAAAACAACTATAAGGTTCTGTTAGCTCGTACGGCGGGACATTCAACGTGCACTCCCTCTGGTGTGGTTCATATGTGGCTCGCACAAGCCAACAGTTCCCTACTTTGTTTTCTACTTCATTGCATTCCATCCTTTTTAGCTTGTTAACTTCTTTTTAGGCTTTATTTTTGTTTTTGGCTCACAATCTCTGTATGAAGAACATGTCTTCTAGAAAGTGTAATGCTGAAAGGAGTTTACAAAGGCCAACAACTCCCGCCTCCTCCAATCCAACCTCAAAGGGGAAGAAGAAAGCCTCATCTTCCCGTACGTAAGTCTCTGAGGAGGAGAGAGTTCGGTTTGGAGTAGAAGGGATGAGGGTCATTTATGATCATGATATGGGTAGGACCTTCAACCCAGAGCAAAGCTTTAACTTGGATGCAGTGGGGGATAATCTACCTAACATCCCAACTCAGTTTGCCAGCCATCAGTAGCAGCCATTTCAAGAGGTTCCCAGGAACTACTACAAGGAGTTAGTCCGTGAGTTCTTTGCCTCATATAAGGCCACACAAGATGCTAAGGTCTACAAAGGGGGTTGTGAAACATTCCCCTCATTGAAGTCAGTCATTGTTCCAGGCAAGGAAATCAGGATCACCCCAGATGCTATTAATGCTTTATATTGGAGCACTCACAATGAACCAGCCCCTAATCTCATGGCTAAGATACTCCTCAAGCGCAAACCTCTCGAATGGGATACTCTTATCATTGCTCATGATGAACCTCTCTGGGCTACTGTAGGGAGTGAAATCCCACGCCTATCTTTGTACTTCGAGGTGCACCTTTGGTATGATTTTGTTCGCTCCTACTTCATGCCTTCTCAGAAAGACCAAAAGGTCACACATGATGGGGCCATTCTGGTAGCCGCAATCATGGTGAGGGATCATATCAATGTTAGTGAGATCATTGCTTTAGTGATAAAAAGAAAGGATTGTAGGGGTGGTGATGCATTCCCCTTTCTAGTGCTAATCAGTAAACTTTATGCATAAGATGGCATCCCTTACTTTGACTATGATGCTCCTATTACGGCCATTTGTGTGTTGGATCTTGATAATAAAACTGACTAGGATGCCTCTCATTTCAAAAGGCGTAGGGTAGAGACATTGGTGGAAGTTGAGGATGATGACTCTGATGCTGAACTACATGCCTCCTCTCCTTCTCATCCTGCTTCAGAAGCACACACCCCTACTGTCGATGTACCTAGAGAACCATTATCTAAAAGTGCTCTTCAATATATGATTGACAAAACATACAACCACGAGAGGCAATTGGGGGACTTGTCGAAGGATCTACAAGGATTTATTGAGAGGGCAGTGAAGAGGGTCATTAAGGGAGTTGTGGAGAGCGTATCCACTCATTGCAAGAGGGTGGGTGTTTGAGACGGGGAAATCACTACACTCTGGAAAGATGTTGACAAAGGCAAAAGTAAAGCTCTGGTGGCAAAAGTAGATTTGAGCACCTTATCTCTACCTCGTTGTAGGCACGGTCGCATGGACGACTTGTTGGCAGCTTATGCAGACGATGAGGATGTGTTACCTGGTAATAAGGATGTGGAGTTGGATGATGATCAAGATCTGGTTTTTCAGAGAGTTCTCCGAGAATCTACACTTACTTCGCCCTCCCGAAAGGGTGGTGCTGGGCTAATTAGAAAGACCACAGATGATGAGGCAACAATTGATAATGATAATAATGAGGCATAGTCCTCCAAGGAGTTTCCCCTTCTATCCTTATGAGCTAATAGCATTAAGGGCAATGCATCTTTTGGGGGAAGGGGGTGGCTTTACTTGCTTTTTGTCTTATGATATTGTTTTATTACCCTTGCCGGGCCGTGTTAACATTTTTAGTTCTGCTGGATTTGATTTGGCCCTTGTCGGGCATAGTGTGGAAGATTGTGATTCTTATTTCCCTTGGTAGGCCTTTAGGTTATGGTAGTTTGTTTTGAGCTTAATTGTTCCCTCTCCAGGCTTCATTTTGTTATAATTATTGTGTTACCGGGTTGATCTTACACGCCTCATTGTTTCACTACCCATGCTTTACAAATTTTTGATGAAAAGCATTCTCTTGTCATGACTTGCACACTCTTGCTTTGGCTTGATTGACTCACAAAGTAGTGTGTAATGAACACAGAATTGCTTGTCAAAAGTCATTCATCCCAATTGATTTTGAGACTAATGAGAGAAGTCTTGTGGCATGATGCCTTGTGTGGTGAGGCTTCACCTTGATTCTCATGCATGTGATTCAAGGCGAAATCCTAGGTGTGACCGAGCTTGGAAGATGACCTTAGGCCCTTTTTGATAGCCACTTCACCCAAATGACTTCCCTTAACATCAATCCTAGTGAACCCCTTTGAGCTTGTGACCATTCTTTGGCACCTTGTTTAACACCTTGACCTTTTTGGAACCTCTATCTTGGCACCCGTCCTCCCTATTTACTTGGAAGTGAAATGTAGGCTAAAATCCTAAGTGTGGGGAGGGAAATGAAAAGAAAACATAGGCAAATGCCTATGTTTGGGGGTGTATGTGATCAAATGAGGAGAAGAAAAGAAATGCACTTTCAGTGTAAGGTAGCACCTTAAGTTTGAATTGAACATTGTTCCGAAAGCAATCCAATGAGCAAAATGAAAAGCAATAATCGGTGCTACCAAATGTAGGTGATACAAGGATTTTGAATGATCCTAATTGAAGGAGAAGCTTAGGTTGATTGAGGGAGAAATAAGGTGAAGTCAAAATTTGAAAATGTGAGCGATGTTAGAAATGACCACAAAGAGCATTAGGGTGGTGTAGCCACTTGAACCAAATGAAATCCTCACGTTAGCCTTATCCAATATCATAACTCGTAAGTTATTGGTGATTCCAAGCTTGGCTACCCTACATTAGTGGCGATGTACATAAAGGGAAAGCCTATGGTTTGATGTGTGTGCACTTGAACTTCCTTGAGAGAGTTAGAGTCTTTTTGGTTCTCCTATTATCCCCTTGTTTTGAAAATTGCATGATTGTGAGTGGGATTCTCTCTTGTGGTGAGTGGCGTCATGCACTCGAATTGAAACATGAATTCTCTATTTCAATTGTGAGAAATGAATGAGATAAGTTGTGTGGTGAATCTCAGGCAAACCTTGACAGTCCATGACAATGACTTGAGAAGCTTAAATGCCTTTTTTTGAATGGCATAATTCCCTTGATTTTGAATGAGAAATGAAGTCCTTTTGGAAAAGGTTTTGAAATGACCAATTGCCTTGATATTGTGGTGGTTCAAATTGAGATGAGCATTGTATTTGAGTCTTTTTGTTTATTCTTTTTCTTGATTTTTAGTATAGATTAGTCTTTTGTGCCTTGATTGAGTCTAGAGCATAATTCATTCCTTGCCTTGAGAGTATCTTGCTTGAGAACAAGCAATAGTTCAAGTTTGGGGGTTTGATAGGTCGGTAATCTACAAACTTATTGAGCCTTTATCCATGAATTATTGCTATGTTTTGAATATATTAGAGGTTCTTATGGCCTTTATTGATGTCTATGCAGGTACTTGTGATCAAAGATGGAAAACAAGAAAATGGACCCAAAAAGAGCTTAAAAGCAGTGAAGTGTGAATTGATCAAAAAAGATGGAGATTCTGCCTCGAGATATGGCGCTTGTGGGACACATACAAGCCTTGGTGCTTTCCGCACCTCTCACAACATGGAGCCTTGCATCGACTGAAGGATCTGTTACGAGGTGCGGTTGTTGTGTGATTCACAAAACCCATGGTGCGAACCACACCTCCTTTGCATGATGTCATCCAAGAAGCTTAGTCACTGCAGAAGAGGGTGTGCGATGCATACATCACTACGTGCGAACCACACATCGCGTTGCACACCACCTGAAGGGCATTTTTGTCCAGAAAATTAGTGACATTTTAGAAAAGTATTTAAATCCATTTTTGGCACAATTGTAAAGAATATTTATTCAGCTCTAAATACTCTTGAATAATTTAATCTTTGAGAACAAGTTTCCTCTCTAAGAAGAAGAAGAATTTTTCAATCAATTCTTTCTTCCAATTCTTAGTTCACCATTTGTGTGTAAAACGAGCTTAGATATTGAAATTACACTTGAATGAAGAGGAATTTGACTTACCTACTTGGTATATCTTTTTCTTTTAGTATGAGTAGCTAATTTCATTGTCTAGGGATGTGTTGATAATGGGTGCTTGAAAAATGGCTGTGGGTGTTGCTAATTCTCGCTTATAATTGCTTATTTGACATGGGTCTAGTAGGTTCACAAAGTTTTAATCCTAAAATTTGTGGTTGCAAACATTGATTTTCCTTACTTGGTTATGTTGTTGCTTGAAAGAGAATTACATAGATTCGGATGTGAAATTACTAGTGGGAACTTGGGCTTCCATTTAGATTGAGGATAGAAATAACTCATATCGACGGAATCACCCATTTAAGGGTCTAAGCTAGTTGATTGTTAAACTGGTAGTGCTTTAATCAAGATTGTCGGATATATGGTTGTTGCTCAAGAGATGAACATCCATACCCATAATCAAGGATACCTATGTCAATGATGTAAGAATTTGCGTGAATAGGAAATCAACCTATCCCACACTAGAGCCCCATTGGACGCACAACCCTACTCGTCTACTTTCATTTGTCCACCCATTTTACTTTACTGTCTGGCTTGAATTGGATTTTTTTGACAAAATTCTCAATTCCCCCAATCCTTTACTTTCTTGTATTTAAACACTTGCTCTCTTAGTGAAGTCGTTTCTATACAATCATCATTGTGCTATCTACAAGTCTATGTGGGTATGACTCCGATATCCATTGGGTACTTATAAATGTGTTTTGCTTGATGATCGCCGATACCTCCTCATTGGAGATATTGTTTTAGCGTTTATCAGCGAGCATAAATGTCACGACCCGATTTCTCAGGTCGTGATGACACCTACAACCCCTTTTTAGGCAAACCAATCCCCGTAGCTCGGAATGGTTAGTAATAGGCTACTATCTAACAAGCATGCAGAAGAACGATATATAAACAGAAGCAAGAGATAAAAGTAGATAATAAAGTAGCTGGAATATAAATATATATATATATATATATATATATATATATATATATATATATACCTGGTATCACTGTATAAGAGTTGCTGCTACATAAATAGAGTACAAGGGTCTAAGAGAATATATATACAACTGTCTCTGAATAATAAAAGATTACATAATACTAAAGAGGAGATAAAAGCTAATCTATGGACGCCAGGAGCTCACCCTTAGTCTCGGATGATCTAAAGCACTCCGCACGAGTCTCCATGAGTCAACAATGATGGGCCACACTAGGATCTGCACCAGGAAGTGCAAAAACTAGGATCTGCACCTGGAAGATGCAGAGTGTAGTACAAGCACCAATTGCAAAGCAACGGGTACCCAGTAGGCATCATAGGCCAACTGAGCGCATATAAGATATAAAAACAATAAATAGCAGAAAGCAAAGAAGGTAGTCACAGAAGCAACAAATAAGTACACAGAAGCTAGCACAGATAGAATACGAGGAGAAAACAATCATACTAGGCTAGCTACTAGAAATATATATCACAGAACACAGGTGATGGAAAGAAGAACACACCTGAATCCTTGCAACAACAATAAATATAATAAAGAGAGTTTAGGAAGAAAGGCGATATACTGGTAACCTCAACTAAAAGGGGAAGGAAGAAAAGAGAATAACATAATTATGCTTGCAACAATACTACTAATCAATTCATGCTAATAACACATCTCTCAAATACAAATAATTGAACAAGAATCTAGAAGAAACCATAACAAGAACCAGTATTACGATATAATAATGGTAATAAATCTACCTATTGTCCCAATGAGCGACCATACACCCGAGGAACACATACAAGTGAAGACAAACCTTTGTCATCCCATACTACTGGAGCGTACACTCAACAAATAACAAACAAGGGTTGAGTCTTGCACAAATGAATGATATGATGTAATAGTGTGAAAACCAGGTATAACTATACGACCGTATGTACCTCCTCTGGTGCCGATAGGCCCAGTAGGTAGGATCCATGAAAGGACTCAATCATATACCTCAACTACACCATATACCCCTCCTCCGGCACACTCAACACGTAGCCCCTGGTCTGGATTGACAAAGTCCATGGAGGTCCTCGACCACATACTAAATCTCAGAAGCTCAAATAACTGCCTAGAGTGTATCCGAGTTTAAACCAGTAACCGTGATCTCAATATGAGTGCCCGAATCCTATCTGGGTCTAAATTAGTAAGTCATGTATCAAAAACCCCAATAAGGGCGCCCAGAGTGTACATGTGTCTAAAACAGTAGTAAAACAAGTATGTCACTCAGTTCAACCGAGTCTAGTATCATCTCAAATCAGTAATAAAACGTGTCTAGAAATACGGCTCAGCCAAGTCTACTATAAGAAGGAAAACAATGATAAAATCATCATTTAGTCTCTCTTACACCAAGAAGATCCATAAAATTAGTTTCAAATCCTTTTACAACCATTTTTACTAAAAAGGATCCCACGAGGCCATGCAAGGTTTAGAAAACCAATTATAATGGGCCCGCAACCAAAATAGTAGTAAAACATGTAGAAAATCTCTTTATATAGATGATAATGGTATGCCAAATGCAAACAACAGCCCAATGACTCACAATCAACCTATCGGCCCTGTACAAGCTCCAGTCACTCTACAACATAGATAACCATTTCTACAATCATAATATCGATGTCCAGGACTCACTAACATTCCCAAATAAGCCACCATCTATGGACCAGAGTCAAATACAAGGCCACATAGGACCACAAGGGTAATACTACCAACCACAATGAATACTACAACAATATGAGTGAAATAAGATTGACAGAAAAGAAGCAGACAAGGTCTGGGGTACCAAGCTAATAAAACCCAACCTAAGGATGCTAATTAGTACATTTATAGCCTTTATACACAAAGTCTAGAATGGAGAAGACCTAACCTACCTGTCATCCGATGATAAGCTATTGGAACGACGTTGTCGAAGCCCAAACTGCTTTGAGAAGTCCCAAAAAGCAATCACACTATCAAGAAGGAAATCTACGCGTTAAAATAAGACTAATGGTACACATAATGCTAAAAGTATAGCCGGGTAAAAATTCAGGTCACAAGAGGGCCTATAGGCCCCGCAACCCAAAGACGGGAACAAAAAACACCATGATGTTTCCAATATTCCCAGGAGTTCATGTACACAATTTTAGAAAAATTGAACCATTGGAAGAGCTCAAAATAGCCTCCCCAAATTAAGAGTAACAGGGAAATCGAAAGAAGGAAAATTACAGAGTTAATCATGAAAACATACCAATTGGCAGCCAAGAATTTAGCACGGACCAAGGATACACCCACCTCCAAGCTTTGGGATCAACAGAACGAAGAAATGGAGCTTGAAACTCAAAGAAAATTGAGAAGAAACGAGTTTGGGAGTTGGTTTAAAATGAAATGGAGAAGAAGCTTAGAATATATACACTGCAAGCGATTTCTGCAAAAGCAAAACTTTTTATCGCAAATGCGGAGGCACAGATCAATAGTAACCTCTGCAAATGCGGAAAAATCACCACAAATGCGGAAATCACAAATGCGATAGATCTCCGCAAAAGCGAAAACCCTCAAATATAAGGAACTCCGCTAATGCGGCAAAAATACCACAAACACGGGGTACACAAATATGGAAATATCACCACAAATACAGTGGTTGCAATTGTGGACACACTAGGCTCAGCAAACTCTGCAAAAACCAGCTAAGTTTAAAAAGCTCGGATGGACCCTAAGGATTCATCTGGGGTCCCATGTACACAAATGAACTATGCTACTCAATAAAAAATGGCATTCCATACTCAATGGAATTGACAAAAATCCCAACGGAGGTCGACTTAATGAAAAGGTGGGCCACACACCCAAACAAAACTTAAACCAATCTTTCTAGAATGGAAATCTATGGCCCAAAACAAGTCCAGAAGCCTCAGAACCCAAACCAAAGATCCCTCTAGCCCAAAGTCGACATTCCAGAGCTAATAGCACTGACAAAATTTCCATCCAAGGCTGTCTTCTCCGAATGTTGACCAAAGTCAAACTTTCAAGTTCAACTGGCCAAAAAACACAAAAAGCAACACAAAACAAAACTGAAAGCTCCTAGATCCCGACTAAGGGTCCATCTTGACCAAAATCCACTCTCCGAAGCTAACAGAACTGTCGAAATTCGATTTCGAGCATGTTTACCAAGATTGTTGACCGAAGTCAATAATTTTCTATGTTTAGGCTCTAAAATAGGGAAACGGCCATAACAACCAAATGAACAGCCAGAGCACCAAACCACCAGTCTCAGCAAGTCATAAATGACTTGGGGCTGCGGGAATGACCAAAAGGGTCATTACATCATCAACTACTAAAAAAAGGACTTTCTTCCTCAAAATTGAAGAACAAAGGAGTACCTGAAGGCTCAAACAACTACAGATATTGAGCCCACATCTCTCTCTTGATCTCCCAGGTAGCCTCCTCGATTGAATGGCGCCTCCACTAAACCTTAACAATCATAATCTCTCTAGACCTCAATCTCCTAACATCTCTAGCTAGAATAGCAACTGGCTCCTCAACAAAAGCTAAACTCCCATCCAAATGAATTGTATCCCACTGCAACACATGTGACTCATCTGGAACATACCGCTACAACATCGATACATGGAAAACTGGGTGCATAGCTAAAAACATCAAAGGAAAAGCTTACATATAAGCAATGCTACCAACTCTCTGAAGGATCTCAAATAGCTCAATGTACCTAGGGCTATGCTTGCCCTGCCTACCAAATATCATCATGCCCTTCATGGGTGATACATAGAGAAATACCAAGTCACCCACACTGAATTCTAAGGCACAAAGTCTATGATCTGCGTAGCTCTTCAAAGTTTGACCATAGTAACCCTACTGACTACTCTAACCCTACTCAAACTGAGACCCACTGGAAGCCTGAAGAGATGCTTGAATTTGTCAACTAGACTTACCTTGATGATGGTATGGCTGATACCCTTGGCCCCACTAGTATGAGCCTCTACCACTATAACGGGAAACACTATAGCTGCCCCGGTGACATGTCCTCTTATCTCTGGCCCCCAGATCGTGATTGTAAAAATTCTCTATAGTATGAACATGATTTGCTATATCCTGGAAAGATTGCCCACTAGTAACTAACACCTTAGCCATTTGTCTAAATTCTAATCTCAATCCCCAAACAAATCTACAGACTCTGTTAGGCTCGGTAGGGATAATCATGGCCCCAAATAGAGAAAGCTGGTGAAAGCAAGTCTCTTACTCAAATACGGTCATAGATCCTTGCATAAGCCTTGTGAACTACTCTCTATGATGCTCTCTATTGCTCTTTGGCAAGAACTTTCCCATAAAGGCCTTATAAAACACTATCCAAGATAACAAAGGAGATGTAGATGGTCTGCAAGCAACCTGGGCCCTCCACCATAACTTAGCAGGACCCTCCAATTGAAAAGTAGTATATCTAATTTCGTGAGTCTCCAACAACCCCAAATGATGTAGCATCTCCTGACAAGTAGATATAAGGTCATGCGAATCCTAACCAGGAGTACCAAAGAATCTAGGTTGAGCCAATCTAAGAAATTTTCCCAAAGCCTTTTGCTCCATCTCTGTTATCACTGAACGAGGAGCAAGAGGTTGTGCAATGAAAGGTACTACAATAACCTCAGCACGAGGATCCACAGTAGCAGGCTGCGCTTCTAAACTTTGTACACCCAGGGATGCCCCATAAGAGGATATATGTCCCTCAATCATACCTAACAACTGAATTAGTAAACCCCAAATATCTGACGAAGGAGCTGGGGCAGAAGCTAGTACAGAAGCTAGTCCTAGCACCGGTAGTACCAGGGTTGTCGCCTAGTCCAAATGCTACTGATCTGGGACTAACTCAGGCTCAATCTAAACCCTAGAAGCTCTAGCTGGTGCCGCTGCTAAGGCATGTTCTTAGTCTCTACCTCTATGACCACCCTGACCCCTAGCTAGAGTCGTGTGTGCTGGGGTCGAAGGCTCGCCCTCGCTCGATATTGAAGACCTCATACGAGCCATGTACAAAAGAGTGAAGTAGAACAAGTGAGTTTTCAGGAAACCATCTAGGATAAGACACATAATATAGAAGCAATAAAAGAGTCATGTTCCATAATATGCCACTTTAGCATCCCAAAGATTGAGAATGGACGTCTCTTCCCCGATTTGTAGGACTCTACTAGACATTGGCTCCTATAGTCATGACCCAATTTCTGAGGTCATGATGGCACCTACAACCCCCCTTTAGGCGTACCAAAGCTTGTAGCCCAGAACAGTTAGTAATGGGGTACTATGTAACAAGCTTGCGGAAGAATAAAATATAAGCAGAAGCAAGAGATAAAAGTAGAGAATAAAGTAGTTGGAATATATATATATATATATGAAAACTAAACCATTCCATGACCTTTTATCACAGTACAAGAGACGCTGCTACATAAAAAAAGTACAAGGGTCTAAAAGAATATATATACAACTGCCTTTGAATAATAAAATAGTACATAATACAAAAGAGGAGATAAAAACTAAGCTTTGGTCGCCAGGAGCTCACTCTCAGTCTCGGATGATCCAAAGTACTCTGCACTAGTCTCTACGAGTCAACGGTGATGGCCCACACTAGGATCTGCACTAGGAAGATTCAAAGTGTAGTATAAGCATCAATTGCCAACCAACGGGTACCCAGTAGGAATTATAGGCCGACTAAGCAATATACGATATAAAAGCAATAAATAGCAGTAAGCAAAGAAGGTAGTCATAGAACTAACAGATAAATACACGGAAGCTAGCACAAATAGAATACGAGGAGAAAACAATCATGCTCGATTAGCTACTAGAAGTATATATCACAAAACACAGGTGAAGGAAAGAAGAATGCACCTGAATCCTTGCAACAACAATATATTTAATAAAGAGAGTTTAGGAAGAAAGGCGGTATATCAGTAACCTCAAGTAAAAGGGGAAGGAAGGAAAATGAATAAACATAATAATTCTTGTAACAGTACTACTAATCAATTCATGCTAATAACACAACTCTCAAATACGAATAATCAAATTAGAATCCAAAATTAACCATGATAAGAACAAGTACTACAATAGGATAATAGTAATAAATCTATCTACAGTCCTAACAGGCACCTAAACACTCGAGGAACACATACAAGTGAAGACAAACCCTCCAGTATCCAATACTACCAGAGCGTACACTCAGCAAATAGCAAATAAAGGTGGAATAGTACACAATTGAGTGATATGATACAATAGTATGAAAACAAGGTGAAACTATAGTACCATTTGTACCTCCTTTGGTGCCGATAGGCCTAATAGGTAGGCTCCATGAAAGGACTCACCCGTATACCTCAACTACACCATATACCCCTCCTTCGACAGACTCAACACATAGCCCCTGGTCCAGATCGGCAAGGTCCATGGAGGTCCTCGATCACATACTAAATCTCAAATAACTGCCCGGAGTGTATCCGAGTCTAAACCAGTAACTGTGATCTCGAAATGCATGCTCGGATCCTATCTGGGTCTAAATCAGTATATCATGTCTCAAAAACCCCAATAAGGGAACCTAGAGTGTACCTGGGTCTAAAACATTAGTAAAACAAGTCTTTTTCTCGGCTTGACAAAGTCTAGTATTATCTCAAATCAGTAATAAAACATGTCTAGCACTAGGGCTCAGCCAAGTCTAGTATAAGTAGGAAAACAGTGATGAAATCATCATTTAGTCTCTCTTAACCCAAGAAGATCCATAAAATTAGTTTCAAATCCTTTTATAACCATATTCACCAAAAATGTGACCTTGGGGCCATACAAGGTTTAGAAAATAGGTTATAGTAGGCCTGCAGGCAAAACATTAGTAAAATATGCAGAAAATCCCTTTATATGCATGATATTGGTATGCCAAATGCAAACAATATCCAAATGACTCACAATCAACCTATCAGCCTTGCACAGACTCCAATCGCTCTACAACATAGATAGCAATTTCTACAATCATAATATTGATGTTCGAGACTCACGAAAATTCCCAAATAACCTACCATTTATGGACCAAAGTCAAATACAAGGCCACACAGGACCACAAGGGTAATACTACCAACAATAATGAATACTACAATGATACGAGTGAAATAAAATGGACACAAAAGAAGTAGACAAAGTCTAGTGTTCCAAGCTAAAAAAACCCTACCCAAGGATGCTAATTAGTACTATTATAGCCTATATATGGAAATTCTAGAATTGAGAAGATTGTAACCTACCTGTAATCCGATGACAAGCTGCTAGAATAACATTTTCCAAGCCTGAACTTCAATGAGAAGTCTCAAAAAGCAATCACACTATCAAGAAGGTAATATACACATTAAAACAAGACTAACGATACCTATATGCTAAAAGTATAGCTGATAAGTCAGTATTCTACCTACTTATTTAGATCTTAATCTTATGCTTGTGCTTGTATGAAGTGAAAAAATAGCTCAATTGACATGGATTACTTCTATTTTTTAGGTCTCTGTGTTTTAGAAGTGTTCGGGAAGAACTCAAATGAAAACAAGTCAAAGCAGAGCTATTCGTAGAAATATGTAACTGCCAGCTGAATTGGCCTATGCAAACGCGATAGTCCTTCTACGTATGCTTTGAACACATAAACAGAAGCTACATGAACATGTCATACCACCCGTGTATACGAAGGTTAACCAGATAGAAGACACTTTGCATACGCATTTGACCTTACGCGTAGGCAAAGAAGGAAATGTCAGCTGTGGGGCAAAAATGGAAATTTTCCTATTTGGAAACCCCCAATTCACATAAAACTCTTCTCAACCATTTGGGAATTGATCTTTGGCAAAATTTCACAACTCTTGGCAAGTTTGGAAGCATGTTCATCAACCAACACCATAGGAGTGAAGATTTGGATGTTCTTTATTATAAAATCTTTAGTTTTCATTCATCAACTCTTATTCTTAATTGTTAATTTGTAGGTTTGATTGTTGAATTGAGATTTGGGTTTTAAATTAGAGATAATACTTAATTTGAGTTTTTAATTCTAAATCTTGTGCTTTCTCTTAATTTATCATGTGGGTCTATTGAATCTTCCATGCTTTAATTTCATAGTTGATGGTTGCAAACATTGACTTAGATTTCTAATTGTGTTCTTGCTTGAAAGAGGAGTTCCTCAATTCGGGAAGGTTTAATAGTGGGGATTTGGAGTTTCTGTTCTAGATCAAGGTTAGAAATAGCTTGATTGCTGGAAATCCCCATATAAGAGTTGCGGCTAGAAATAGCCCAACTTATCCAAGTTGAATTTCTCAGTTTATTGTCTACTCATAGTGGTTCGAGAGAACACGCGAGATATATGCTTAATTAGTCAAAAGACGGTCGGGCATCCCTCTACTAAGACTACCTATGTGTTCATTAGGTGTAAGTCTTGTTAATTGAATTCCCATTCCCAAATTCTCCCTTGTTGTGCTTGCTTGGTGAAAGCAAGGTGAAAGCCTTTGATCAAACATATCTTTTATTTGATTTTCTTTATCTTTTCTTTTAGCTCGTAAACCCCCCAATAGATATCTTTTTCTTTTGTTCATTGAACTCCAATAAGTTGCTTTTATTCTTTATTAGCTAAATCGTGATTACATTATTTTCTGTGGGATCAACCCCGACTCCCATTGAGAATATAAATATGTTTAACTTAACGATCGCTGATACCTCTTTCTAGAAGAGTACATTTGAGCGTTATCAAAAATGGCGCCATTGTCGGGGAGCAATTTGGCGTATTGAGTTAATTTAGAATTTGAGTTTACTTACTCTAGTTCAATTTTGTGAATAGTTGTTTTAAGTTTGGTTAGTTTTATTTTGTTGATTGATATCATGGCATCTTAGAATGCTAGAAAAGGTTGTGGTTACATCCTATTTTATATTCTCGAATATTATGTTTATTGTGGAGGACCCCACCTTGGGCGAAGGTGTAAAATTAGTCGTAGGAGAGGGAGGTATTCACCCTCCCGATCCTATGATGGGTGCAATTGCTTTTTGTGTGGTGGTCGTGATGGACATTAGAGCGAATGCTCTAATGATAACCGTCCTCCTCCCCTCTCTTGTGCTAACACTGTGTCTAGTGGTGCTTGTGATCTTAATAGAAACCATGACTTGGCAAGCAAAGAAGACATATGTTCCAAGCTCTAAGCTCTCTTGGCGAAGCAACATAGCTTAGAGGAGGGTGTGAAATCTATAAAGCAAGCCTATGTGGACGCAAGAGCTAAGGAAGAAGAGGAGAGAAATCGCGCCACGCAACCCATGACATATTTGTCTAGTCCTCTTGGAAAAATTGGTGAAGGAAACCCTCAAAGCCAAGAAAATGATTATGTATCGAACATTGAGTTAAATCAAATTCACTTTGGGAATGATGATGAATATTTGAAAAATATGGGATCGCCCAAAAGTGAAGTCATACCGGTAGTGCTTGAACCCCAACAAGAGGAAAAAATTGTATTAGGTGAGGTTGTGAGCCAAGAATGGATATTAAATTGATCTCACCAGCTTGAGGCTTATGGGGAATAATGTGAAACAATGCTACCAATGTTTGAGATATTGTTGAAAAGACATGCCAAGAGAAGTCAAAAAGAAGGGTTACTTGAAATTCCTATCCAAAATTTGGACATTGATTTGAATGCTCGTGTTGACACGTGCACAATTATGGGTAGTAGTTTTGAGTTATTCCTTATTGAAGAAGAAGACACAAGGGATGATCATGACTTGAGGGTGTTGTGGCAACCAATTAATCCATACATGAATCATGATTCAAAAATCAAACGGATGATACTAGAGTTGCAAGGAAAAGTCCAACGATTCATCTTGAAAGACTCTAGTTCATTCAAAAGTGAGGATGTTATGAATGAGGCAAGTTTGAAGGTGGACACGCCCAAATCTCACTCCAACCACTTGTCAATCTTGAGTTTGGTTGAATGGACGAAAGTCGAAGTAATCAAGCTTTTGGAAGACCTTAGAAGGAGGATGGATCAAGGTTTATCTGGTTTTAAAGTTGTCATGTATAGAAGGCAAAGCGACCTTCCTCACTTAAAGGCAAAAAAGTGCAAAATGCGAAACCACGAAAATGGCTCACACCTTCACCCCGAGATTGTCACCAGAAGTTTGATTCAAGTTTGGGTTGAAGGTTCAAATCCTCCAAATGGAGATCCAAATGGTGACATATCCTGCGTCGGCCGCGATGTTAAGTTATGCGCTTGATGGGAGGAAACCCATCATTTTTATGATTTACTTCACTTTTTATTTCTCTTTGATTTTTTAGGTGCTCCAAGGAATGAGAAGAGGAACCAAGTGTTGAGAAGCACCAAAAATACCTTCAAAAACATGCTTTTCGAACTTGGAAGAGTGCCCATCACACATGCCATCGCATAAGCAACTAGTGACTGGGCAAGAACATTGGCATGTGCAAAAGAGGTGCCTTTTGCATCTCCCAAAGTGCCTATCACACCCGACTTTACACATCGTAAATAGTAAGCTAGAGAAAATGTGAAAATCTTGTCCAACAAGCCTTCTTCGTGAACGCGGTGGACCGGTCGTTGATAAGACGGTAATATACAAACTTATTTAGCCTATATCTATCAATTATTGGTATGTTTTATATTGATTTAGAGTTTCTTATGGCCTTTATTGATTTCTATGCAGCTACTTTTTATAAATGATGAGAAACAAGGAAATGGACCCAAAAGAGCTAAAAAATAGTGAAGTGTGAAGTGTTCTGAAAAGCTGGAATTCTGACCTAAGATGCGGTGGTCGTGTAACACGCACAAGCTGAGGGGTGCGATCACTATGCAACGCGCACATCCCAAGGTGCAAACTGCACCCCCTTCGCATGAAGCTCCCAAAGTTGGCTGAAGTCACTGGTCCGACTGAAGAGGGTGTGCGATGCGCACATCATGACGTGCAAATCTCATGTCGCACCGCACAACACCCAAAGGGCAATTTTGTCCTAAATTTTAGTGACGTTTTGGAAAACTATAAAAGGCCAATTTAGGCACAAGTGTAAATAACATTCTTTAGTCCTGAATATTTTAGAAAGATTTTTGCCTTGACATCCTCTCCAAAGAGAAGAGGGTTTGAATCCATTCTCTTGGTTTACCATTTGTGTACTCAAATTGAGCTTAGAACTTGAGATTCAGCTCCAATGAAGAGAATTTTGACTTACCCATTTGGTATATATATCTCCTTTACTATGAGTGGCTAATTTCTCTTGTGTAGGGGTGTGTTAATGATGGGTGCTTGACAAATGGGTATGGGTGTTGTTAATTCATCTTTATAATTGCTTATTTTACATGGAACTAGTAGTTTCACCAAGTTTTAATCCTAAAATTGGTGGTTGCAAACATTAATTTTCATTACTTGACTATGTGATTGCTTGAAAGAGGATTTCATAGTTTTGGACGTTAAATTACTAGTGGGAACTTGGGACTCCATCCATATTTGAGGCTAGAAATAGCTCTTATCGAAGGAATCACCCACTTAAGGGTCTAAGCTAGAGATAGTGTGACCTCCCCAAGCTTAGAATGGTTGTTTGTTGATCAAACTGATAATGATCTAACCGAGATTATCAGATATATGGTTGTTGATCGAGAGATAACAATCCGTACCCTTGATCAATGCTACTTATGTCAATAAGCGAGAATAAGTATGAATTAATAATCACCCTATCCCATGATTAAAGCCCCATAGGATACATATCCCTAGTCACATACTCAATTTGGTACAACCGCTTTCAGTTATAACTTTGATTTGAATTGTGATTGTAATGACAACATCCCAATTCCCCCAACCTTTTACTTTTCTCATTTTAAGCATTTACTCTTGTTATGAACTCATTTTGCACAATCTTCATTTAGCTAGCTCCAAGACCCTTGTGTATGACCCCGACACCCATTGAGAATTATAAATTTTGTTTTGCTCCACGATCACCATGAACTCTAACTTTAGGGAGCACGATTTGAGTGTTCATCAAAAATGGCACCGTTGTCAGGGAATTGAGTTGATAGCTATTTTTGATTGTTGATTTGAAATCACTTTGAGAGTGCTTGTTTATTTTACTTTAGTTTGTTGTTTGTGTTGTGATTAAGCAGGCTAGTTTATGAATGAGGCCGACAACAACGAGAGCGTTGACGGCTTCATGAAGGACGACGTTGCTGAGCCTGTGATTCAAGGGAATGTGCATGCAATCCGCCTACCACCCATGGTGGGAAATGTTTTCTTTCACATGACTAGCACCATGCTCCACTTGATTCAAATGAAAGGGTTGTTTAGTGGAGCAGCACATGAGGATGCCAACTAGCATATTCAGAACTTTGGGGAGATTTGCCAACCATATATTATTTAGAACATCTCCCAAGAGTCCATCTGATTGTCCCTATTCCCCTTTTCCTTGAAGGGGGAAGCCACAACGTGGTTGGAAGAATTGTCGGACGGGTCTATAACATCTTGCGCCGAGTTGGTTGAAGCATTCACTTTGATATTCTTTCCTCTGTCTCCCATGATGCAATGAAGAGATGAGATTACCAACTTTAGGAAACTCTCGGATGAACCCCTCTATGAGGCTTGGTTGCGCTTCAAGAAGAAGCTTGCCATATGTCTGAATCATGAGTTATCGGACAACATATTGCTTAAAAGTTTTTATCGGTCATTGAATTCCATGAACAAGGTGATGGCTAAAAACCTTAGAGGTGGAACCTTCATGGATATGCGATTTCCTATTGCCTCGACTTTCTTAGAATGGATGACGAAAACCAAGCAAGATTGGTATACACGAGAGGCGGATTTTCCAACCTCAGGAGCAGCCTCATCCATCTTGGCAAATGAGATTAGAAAGACAGGGGAAATTCAAGATGAAATAATGACCTCTTATCTCTGGCCCCCGTATTGTGATGGTGCAAATCATCTATAGTACAAAAATGATCTGCTATATCCTGGAAGATCGCCCGCTAACAACTAACACCTCAACCATTTGTCTAAATTCTAATCTCAATTCCCAAACAAATCTACAGACTCTGTCAGGCTCGGTAGGGATAATCATGGCCCCAAATTGAGAAAGCTGGTGAAAGCAAGTCACTTACTCAAATACGGTCATAGATCCCTGCATAAGTGATAAGTCAATAATCTCCCAACTTATTGAGCCTATATCCATGAATTATTGCTATTTTTGAATAGATTTAAAGGTTTTTATGGCCTTTATTGATGTCTATGCAGGTAGTTTTGATAGATGATGATAAACAAGGAAATGGACCCAAAAAGAGCTCAAAAGGAGTGAAGTGTGAAGTGTTCAGAAGAGCTGAAGATTCTGACAGGATATGCGGTGGCCGTGGGACACACACAGGCTGAGGTGCAAAATGCACCCCCTCCGAACAAGCTACAAAAGTCACTGAAGATTCTGTCAAGGGGTGCGGTCATTGTGCGACGCCCACATCCTGAGGTGCGAACCGCACCCCCTTCGCATGGAGCTTCCAATTCTAGCTGAACTCACTGGTTCAATTGGAGGCAGTGTGCGATGCGTACTTCTCAACATGCGAACTAAAGTCGCACTGCACACCTCCCGAAGGGCACTTTTGTCCTAATTCTTAGTGATGTTTTGGGAAACAATAAAAGGCCTATTCTAAAGAGGTGACACATAAGATAGGTCCTGGACTGTAGAGCTCCCATAGACTGAGATGAACTAGATACAACTCCCGAAGGGACAGTGGGGTCATTCAAAGACTTCGGAAACTCTCCAAAGGATGGGGAAGCTACGTCAATCTTTCTCTTTATCTGCTTTGCTTTGGGGGCCCTTTTCAACAATGGATTGATCATAGTTGCTGGCTTCTTTTTAATGTCAGTCGTATTCGGCAACGACCCAGCTTCGTAGCACAACTGAGTCACTAATGAAGGGAAGAAAAGGTTTTTAGGCCTTCCACTAGCTACCTCAGCCATTTGACCCATAATATGGAGCCTAACATTCATATCGACGCCATCAATTAGGGCTGCCACCATCAATGCTTGGTCAGGGGTCACATTGGTGTCATGAGAGGATGGTATGTTCCTCACACAGATAATTGAAAGCGAAGTCTTGGATTCTGCAGAGAACTCATGTGAATCAACCCCTTTTTGCGAAGTCAACCAATTTGGAGTCACCCCATCATGCAACTTATCTACCAACCGCTGGTGTCCTTCGACTTTGGATTTTGCAATGTATACCTCAATTTCAGCATCTGGAAGGTTGTATAGTGCATTGATTATATCAGAGTTGACACTCACTTGGACTCCCCGAACAGTAGTGACTAGTGCGCCATTGAAATTAGTGATCGAAGCATTAGAATAGAACTCAGTGACCAGTATGTGGTTACCCATGATAGGTGGAGGAGAAAAGCATATCCACCCTCGCTCTACCAACCTCTTCTAGAATTCTTGCATTTTCTGTTCAACCTTGTCCATATTTATTCCTTCCTCCGTAACAAAAGGCTTGGACAATAGCTCGTCATACCGGCGCACACATGATGCCGATAGGAACTTATCTTGATCGTAGTTCTCCTCCATTTCCACATCCGGAGCCTTTTCAACTTCATTTTCACTACCATGGAAGGCCATATTTTTTATCAAACTACCTACAAAACACACAAATATGTTTAAAGTTCTTAGTGACATATAAAACTATGTATTATAAAGAACTTAGGCCAAAGAAATGGTTGAAAGAAATTATGAGGTGGGCTATGCGGAGTTACTATTTTGACACTTCCAGGTGATCCTTCTTTGCATTCACGGCCAGGTTGCTGCGTTCGCGAAGAAGGGTTTTATTTTTCAGAATTTTTTTGCTTCACAAATGCGGCCAGGTGACCGCGAATGCGAAGGGTAGTGCCTTCGCCCAGATCTTCCTCTTTGAGGCATTTTCTCAAACACATGGGAGACAAACAATTTTTGCTTGATCTCCAAAGGTGTTGGAACCAATCAAAACACCAAATTTTAGTCCCACCAAATAGGACATAGCCTCAACCAATTTCACCTAACAATTTAGGAATTTAAACATAAATAGAAGTTGATATAAAGCAAGAGGGGATCAACCAAAAATGTCCTCACCCATTTCCTCCACATCTAGTTGAGGAAGAAAGGAACCCATTTAAAAATACAAGGTGGGTGGAGTTCATACCTGATTGATTGCAAGTTGTGAAGTGATGAATGGAAGGGCTTGATGGGATTATTGTGTGCCAAAAGAGAGGGAGTACTTTTTATTTTGAGAAGAAAAATGTTTGGGGCTTCTCATTTTTGAACGTTTTTAAATTTACTTGAACTGCCTGGAAGCTTCACGTTCACGGGAAGCCCTCAACGTTCGCGAAGACTTTATGTTTAGCTAACCTTCACATTCGCGGACAGTCCACCGTATTCGCAAAGGCCTGTAATAAATCTGGTCTTTGCGTTCGCGGCCAGTCCTCCACGTTTGCGAAGAAGACTAGTTGGACTAGATTTTCACTCTCTTCAGCATACTGCCCGCGATGTGCGATGCTTGGTGCGATAGGCTCTTTTTGAGGTGTGAAATGCACCATGTTCGCACATGTAAGTGTTTTTGATCAGTTCACTGGTTGCTTGTGCGAAGGCATGTGCGACGGGCACTCTTCCAGGTGCAAAAAGCACATTTTTCAGAGGTATTTTTGGTGCTTCTCAACACTTGGTTCCTCTTCTCATTCCCTTGGGCACCTAAAAACACACCAAAAAGATACAAAAAGTGAAGTAAAGCATAAAGACGGTGGGTTTCCTCCCATCAAGCACACAATTTTGCACTTTTTAGCCTTCAAGTGAGGAAGGTCTCCTTGCTTTCTGTTCGTGACAACTTTAAAACAGGATAAACTTTGATCCATCCTCGTTCGAAGGTCTTCCAAAATCTTGATTACTTCGACTCTCGTCCATTCAATCAAACTCAAGGTTTACAAGTGATTGGAGTTATATTTGGGCGTCTCCACCTTCAAACTTGTCTCATTTATAGCATCCTCACTTTCGAATGAACTAGAGTCTTTCACGATGAACCGTTCCAACTCTTGGATCATTCGTTTATTTTTGGCATCGTGATTCTTGTATGGATTAGTTGGTTGCCACAACACCTTTAAGATACGAGCCTCGCTTATGTCTTCCTCTTCGGTAGGGAAAACCTCAAAACTACTACCCACAATTGTGCACGTGTCAAAACGAGCATTCAAATCGATGTCCAAATTTTGGATAGCAGTTTTAATCCTCCTCTTTTTTGATTTCTCTTAGCATGCCTTTTCAACAATACCTCAAACATTGGTATCATTCTCTCGCGTTGTTCCCCCAGAGGCCTCAAGTTGGTGAGCTTAGTTTAACACCCATTCTAGGCTCACAACCTCACCCAATACAAATTTATCCTCCTGTTGGGGTTCAAGCACTATCGGTACAGATTCACTTTTGGGCGATTCCATGTTTTGCAAATTTTCATCATCATCCCCAAAGTGAATTTGATTGAGCTTGATGTTCAAGACGTGTTAATTTTCTTGGCTTGGAGGTTTTTCTTCATCAATTTGATCGGAAGGAGTAGATAAATCTGCCATGAGTTGTGTGGCACAATTTTTCTCCTCTTCTTCTTTAGCCCTTGCATCCGCAAATCCTTGCTTTATGGCTTGCACACCCTCCTTTGTGATGTCTTGTTTGGCCAAGAGAGTTTCAACCATGGCATATAGGCTTTCTGGGTAGGTGTCTGCTTCATCAACTTGAGCAAAAGGCATGGACAAATCCTCCATGGATTGTTCGGCATGATCTATCCCCTCACCTTCCTTCATTCTCATCTCCACCACACCTTGCTTTATGGATTTCATACCCTCCTCTTGGGTTTCCAACGAGGTTAGGAGGGTTTGAAGCTTAGCCCAGATGCCTTCTTTGCTTGCTAATTCGTGGTTCCTATTAAGATCACAAGCACCACTAGCAACATGGTTAGCATAAGAGAGGGGAGAAAGATAGTCATTGGGGAAATTGCTCCAATGTCCATCACGACCACCACACAAATAGAAATTGCGCCCATCATAGGAACATGAAGGTGAATAACTCCATCTGTTAGGGCCAATCTTACATTTCCGCCGAAGGTGGGGTCCTCCATAATAACAACAAGGATCAATATATCAAAGGTTGCAACCACCAACACCTCTATCATTTCGAGATGCCATGAGTCAATCAACAAAATAAAATTAAATAAAAGAAAAAGAATTATTCACAAAATTGAACTAGAGTAAGTAAACTCAAATTCTAAACTAACTCAATACAACCAAATTATTGCCTGACAATGGCACCATTGTTGATGAACGCTTAAATCATTATCTCCATTTAGGAGGCCAAGACGATCGTGCAGCAAAACAAAATTTATAATTTCCAATGGATGTTGGTGTCAGACCCAAGGGCACAATGTAGTTGCGATCGAGCTAATATTGAGTCCAAGCAACTTATTGAAGTTCAATTAACAAGAAGGGGAAAAGATATCTAAAAGGGGGTTTTTAGACTACAACTAAAGATAAAAGAAACAACAACAACAACATACCCAGTGTATTCCCACAACGTGGGGTCTGGAGAAAGATAAAAGAAAATCAAATAAAATATAGATTGATCAATGATTTTCACCTTTCTTTCGCCAAGCAAGGACAACAAGGGAGAACCGAGAATGGGAATTCAATTCACAAGACTTGCACCTGGTTGACACCTAGGTAGTCTTGGATAAGGCTATGCCCTAACTGTCTCTCGACCAATTGAGCATATATATCGTGTATTTTCTCTCGAACTAACACGAGTAAGTATTAAACCAGCCAAATAACTTGGGTGAGTTGGGTTATCTCTAACCCCAACATTTATATGGGAGTTTTCGGCAACCAAGCTATGTCTAGCCTTGATCTAGAGTGGAAACCCCAAATCCCCACCAATGAATCTTCCCCAATTCGAAATTTCTCTCTTGACAAAAAACCCAAATTAGCAAGCTAAGTCAATGTTTGTAACCATTGACTATAAATTCAAGCATGGAGGATTCAATAGACCCAAATAATCAAAAAAGAACAATCTAATATGAATTCAATATCCAAACAAGTATTATCTCTAATACAAACACAAATCTCAAGTCACCAAACACACCAATAAAATAGCAATTAAGAACAAGAGTTAAAGATTGGAAATTAAGATTTTACAATAAATTCCTTCAAATCTTCACTCCTATGGTGTTGGATGAAGAAATTGCTCCCAAACTTGCTCAAAAGTTCCAAGGATTAGCCAAAGATGCATTCCCAATCGGCTGAGAAGAGTTTTATTTGAATTGGGGTTTCCAAAAATGGGAATTTTCAGATCTATCCCGCAGCTGATGAAACCTTCATCACGATCAAGTGTGTGACCTTCGCGATCGCGAGGTTCTGAAATTTCCTTCCATGCAGTCGCATGGCTTTACTTCACAGTCGTGTAGGTTTAGATCTATCCTTATGCATCACGATCACGTGGCTCAACTCTCGCTATCACGATGAGCAATATTGTGCCAGTGATCAGCAGTCCCTTTTAGCTCCATTTTGACTTGTTTTCACTCTAATCTTTCCCGAACACTTCTAAAACACAGAAACTTATAAAATAGAAGAAATTTGTGTCAAATTGCACTATTTATCCACTTTATACTAGCAAAGGTATAAGATTAGAAGCTAAATAAGTAGGTAGAATACCAAGTTATCACCCTTCATGAGCTTTACACAGAGGAATACCAAGTCACTAACACTGAACTACAATGCATGAAGCCTACGGTCAGCGTAGCTCTTTTTCCTTCTCTGAGTTTCTTGAAGTCTCTCCTGAATCACTTAGACTCGGTCTAAAGAATATCGAAGCAAATCTGTACTTTGTGGCCTAGACTCCAAACCATCAAACCAACCAATGGGCGATCTGCAATGCCTACCATAGAAAGCCTCGAAAGGTGTCATGCCAATGCTCGAATGGAAGCTATTATTATAAGAAAACTCGACCAAAGGCACAAACTAATACCAAGAACTTCCAAAGTCGAGAACACAGGCCCAAAGCATGTCCTCCATGACATGAATAGTCCTCACGGATTGGCCATCTATCTGAGGGTGGAATGTGGTAATAAGCTCAACCTTTGTACCTATATCTCGCTGAATAGACCTCCAGAACTGAGATGTGAACTTAGTGCCGCGGTCTGAAATGATAGAAGTTGGGACCCCTTGAAACTGAACAATCTCACGAAAGTAAATTTGAGCTAACCTCTCTGCACTGGAAGTAGTCTGAACCGGCAAGAAGGGCGCTAACTTAATTAGTCAATACACAATAACCCAAATAGAATTGAAACCCCTAGAGGTACGAGGCAATCAAACTATGAAGTCCATAGTGATACCTTCCAACTTTAACTCAGGAATGGGAAGTCGTTACATCAACCACCAGGTCTTATGTGCTCGAACTTCAATTGCTGATAGTTCAAGCATGGAGATACAAACTCTGAAACATCCCGATTCATACCACTCCACCAGTAGAGCTATCTCGAATCTCTGTATATCTTGGCTGCCCAAGGATGGATTGAATATCTAGAGAAATGTTCCTCATGGAAAACCAACTGAATCAAATCCCTAACTCTCAGAATGCAAAGACGGCTACCAAATCTCAGAATACCATTTGAATCTAGAGTAGCCCGACTAGACTCATCCTGAACAACCTGATCACGAAGGTCACACAATCGCTGATCCTCAAACTGACAACTGTGAATTTGATCAACCAAGGTAGAAAGAATCTTAACACTGGCAAAACACTTCTAGGATCCGACAAGTCAAGCCTAACCAAAGGGTTAGCCAAGGACTAGATATCCAAGGCCAACTGTCTCTCCGAAACTGAAAGTGAAGCTAGGCTACCCATACTCACCACCTTCCGACTCAAGGCATCTGCTACCATATTTTCCTTGCCTGGATGATACAGAATGGTAAAGTCACAGTCCTTTAGTAGCTCAGTCCATCTCCTATGACTCGAGTTCAGCTCGCGCTGACTCGTGATGTACTGAAGACTATGGTGATTGGTGAAAATCTCCCAGTGAACCCTATATAGGTATTGTCTCCAAATCTTGAGCGCGAAGACTACTACCGCTAAATCCAAGTCATGATTGGGGTAGTTGCGCTCGTGAACCTTTAGCTACCTTGATATGTATGCTATCATATGACCCTGTTGCATCAATACATAACATAAACAAACCTCCTGAAGCATCAGAATATGCCGATACACTCTGACCCTTAACAAGCAAAGTCAACATAGGGTATAAAGTCAACAAGGCTTTAATCCTCTAAAAGCGATCCTCGCACTGATCCGACCACTAAAATGGAACATCCTTCCTAGTCAGCCTAGTCAAAGATGTTGCTATGGATGAAAACCCCTCGATGAACCTCCTGTAGTACCCTGCTAACCCAACAAAGTTACAAACTATGGTAGAAGTCATAGGTCTCAGCCAATAACAAACAACTGAAATCTTTCTCGAGTCCACTCTAATCCCATCCTTAGACACCACGTGTCCTCGGAATGCAACTGACTCAAGCCAAAACTCACACTTTTAGAACTTGGCATAAAGCTGATGATCTCCCAAAGTCTGGAGTATAACCCTCAAGTAATGCTCATGCTCATCTCTACTTTGCGAGTATATCAAGTTGTCATCTATGAAAACTATCACAAATGAGTCCAAGTATAGGATAAGCACCATATGCATCAAGACCATGAAAGCTGCGGGGGCATTAGTCAACCGAAAAGACATCACCAGGAACTCATAGTGGCCATAAAATGTCTTGAATGCTTTCTTAGGGATGTCCTCTGCTCTAATCCTCAACTGGTGGTAGCCTGACCTCAAATCTATCATTGAAAACACAGCTAAACCCTAAAGATAATAAAACAAATCATCCATGCACAACATCAGATACCCTTTCCTCATAGTGACCCTATTTAGATGATGATAATCAATACACATCTGCATCGAACTATCCTTCTTCTTCACAAGCAGAATAGGAGAACCCCAAGGGTATACACTCAGCCTAATAAAACCCTTATCTAACAAGTCCTGGAGCTTCTCCTTAAGCTCTCTCAACTCATCTTGAGCCATACGGTAAGGAGAAATAGAAATGGGCATGGTGCCTGGCTCTAACTCAATGGAAAAGTTAATATCTCTCTCAAGTGGGAGGTCTGGCAGGTCGGTAGGGAACACATCTAGGAAATTTCTAACCACAGGAACCGACTCAAGGGAAGAAGTGTCAGCACTTGCATCTCGTACATATGCTAGATAATTTAAACACCCGCGAGAAATCAACTACCTAGCTGGAAGGCAAGAGATGATCCTAGACAGCGTGCAGCTAACAGAACCCTGCACATAACTGGGGATATGTGGGTTACGACTATGGTAATGGTCTTGGCATAATAATCCAAAACTGCACGGGTAGGGGACAACCAGTCCATGCCCAGAATCACGTCAAAGTCTAATGTATCAACAATCATAAAATCACCCCAAGTCTCAAAATCACAAATAGAAATCATGCAAGACCTCACAATCTGATCCACTACTAAAGAATCTCCTACTTGGGTCAAAACAGATATTGGCATAGATAACGACTCACTAGACAACCCAAACAAGGCAAATAGTAGGCAGAAATATATGAGCAAGTGGATCAAGGATCAAATAAAGCAAAAGCTTGTCAACAACATACATAAATCATAATTGTGATCACAATATCTGAGGCCTATGCCTCCAGTCTCCCAGGGACGACATAAAACTGACGAAGACCACCACCTGAATGACCGCCATCCCTACCACCTGTCCTACCTCATGGGGTACCACCTCTAGCCTGACTACCACCTCCTCTAGCTGGTGGTTGAACTGCATAAATAGGCTGATCTGGCTGAATCATACCCAACTGGGGGCTATCTCTAGCATAATAACCACTAACCCCACACTCATAGCAAGTTGTACCCTGTTGGGGCACTCTCTAGCATAGTGACCACTAACACCGCACATATAGCAAGGCCCTAATGGCCTACCCTACTAAGATTGACCACCTGAACCTATATTGCCACCATAGCCCGATTCCCCAGAAGCTGCACCCCTTGAAGACTAATCACGGTGACTATGCTGGCTATTCTGACCCTGCTCAAGCTGAGAAATACCAAAAAATTGAAGCAAAGCCTGAACCGATCGACTAGACTGACCCTGGTGCTGATGCAGCTGAAAACCTTGGGCCTATGATAAGTTCGTATTCTAACTACTTATTTAGCTTCTAATCTTATGCTTTTGCTAGTATGAAGTGGATAAATAGTGCAACTTGACATGAATTTATTCTATTTTGTAGATTTCTGTATTTTAGAAGTGTTCGAGAAAGATTTAAGTGAAAACAAGTAAAATGGAGCAAAAAGAGGAGCTGCTGGACACTGGCATCAAATTGGTCATCGCAATCGTGAAGACAGAGCCACACAATCGGTAAGATTTGGCAGAAACTCAAAGCATTGCGACAAAAATAGTGGATCACACGATCGCAGTTAAGGAAAAAGTGGAACCTCACGATCGTGATATACTTGCACGCGATTGCGATAAAGGCATCAGCAGCTGTAGGACAGATTTGGAAATTCCCACTTTTGGAAACCCTAATTCACATAAAACTCTTCCCAGTCGACCAGGAACATATTTTTTGCTATTTTCACAACTTTTGAGCAAGCTTGGGAGCAAGGTTCATCAACCAACACCATAGGAGTGAAAATTTGGATGAATTTATTGTAAAATCTTTAGTTTCCATTGTTCAACTTTTATTTTTAATTGCTATTTTATTGGTGTATTGTTGACTTGAGATTTTGGGTTTGTATTGAGATAATACTTGTTTGGGTATTTGATTCTAAATCTAGATTTTGTTCTTGTTTGATTATTTGGGTTTCTTGAATCTTCCATTGCTTGAATTTATGGTCAATGGTTGCAAACATTGTCTTAGCTTTCTAATTTTGGTTATTGATCGGGAGAGAATTTCCCTAAATTCGGGAAGATCCAATAGTGGGTACTTGGGAATCCATCTAGATTGGAGGTTAGAAATAGCTCCTATCATGGAATCTCTCATTTAAGGGTCCGAGATAGAAATAGGGTGACCTTTCCATTTTAATTGGTTGTTTGTTTATCGTACCAAATGATTTTCTAACCAAAATCATCGGAAATGTGGATGTTGATCGAGAGATAGCATTCCATAATTATGACCAAGACTACCTAAGTGTCAATCGGGTGAAAGTCTTGTGAATTTGAATTCCCAATCCCATATCTCCCTTGTTATCCTTGCTTGGTAAAAGCAAGGTGAAATCCATTCATCACTCTATCTTTTATTTGGTTTTCTTTATCTTTTAGTTTTAGTCTAAACCCCCCCTTTTAGATATGTTTTTCCTTTTTGTTATTTGAACTTCAATAAGTTGCTTAGATTCTTTATTAGCTCGATAGCGACTACATTTTTCCCTCGGGTACGACCTCGACATCCATTGGAAATTATAAATTTTCTTTTGACTACGCGATCGTCGTGACATCCTAATTGGAGAGCACGATTTGAGCGTTTATCAAAAATGGTGTCGTTGCCGGGGAACAATTTGGCGTATTGAGTTAGTTAAGAATTTGAGTTTACTTACTCTAGTTCAACTTTGTAAATAATTTTTCTTCTTTTATTTAATTTTTGTTTGTTGAGGGCATCATGGCTTATTTGAATTTTAGAAATGTTGATGGTTGCATTCCAATTTATATTCCCGACTATTGTGTTTATTGTGGAAGACCCCACCTTGGACAAAGGTGTAGAATTGGCCATAGGAAAGGAAGGTATTCTCCCTCTTGTTCCTATGATGGCCGAAATTGCTATTTGTGTGGTGGTCGTGATGGATATTGGAGCGATTGCCCCAATGATGACCGCCCCCCTCCCCCTTCTTGTGCTAACAATGTTGGTAGTGGTGCTTGTGACTTAATATGAACCATGAATTCGCAAGCGAAGAAGGCGTATATGGTATGTTCCAAACCCTCTTGGCCTCGCTAGAAATAAAAGAGGAGTATGTGCAATCCATAAAGCAATGCTTTGTGGACACAAGGGAAAAAAAGAGGAAAACAGAAGGGAGGATCATGAATTGAAGGTGGTGTTGAAACCAACTACCCTATTTGTAGGTCATGATGTCATAGAATCTCTAACTGAGGATGTTATGAACTAGGCAAGCTTGAAGATGGAGACGCCCAAATCCCTCTTCCACCTTTGTTCGACCTTAAGTTTGATTGAATGGACGAAAGTTGAAGTATTCAAGCTTATGGAAGACCTTGGAAGGAGGGTGGATGAAGGTCTATTTGGTTTTGAGTTTGTCGTGGAACGAAGACAAAGCGTCCTTCCTCACTTGAAGGCCAAAAAGTGTGACATACGGAATCAAGAGAATGGCCTTCTCATGCTTAAACCTTCACCGTGGGAGTGCCACCGGAAATTCGATTCATGTATGGGATGATGGTTCAAATCTTCCAAGTGGGAATCTCGATGGTGAGGTAGCCGGCGTCGCACCACGATGTTTAATTATGCTCTTGATTGGAGGCAACCCATTGTTGTTATGCTTTACTTCACCTTTTTATTTCTTTTTGGTTTGTTTTTAGGTGCCCAAAGGAATGAGAAGAGGAACCAAGTGTTAAAAATCACCCAAAAATACCTCTGAAAACGTGTTTTTCACACCTGGAAGAGTGCCCATCGCACATGCCATCGCATAATCAAATAGTATACTGATTAAAATGACCGGCATGTGCAAACATGGTGTGTTTTACACCTCCCAAAATGCATATCGCACCTGGCATCGCACGTCGAAGCAGTGCACTGTGCAGAATTTTAGAAAACTCAGTCGATGCTAAGGCATCGTGATCGCGACCCTTGACCATCGCGATCATGATGAGATAAAATTTCAATAACTCTTCGTGATCAAATGACTCACTTCATGATCGCATAGATTTATGGGATCTTAACTCATCGCATGAGAAGGCCACGTGATCGTGAGACAATGAATGGTTTCCAGGTATTAAAAGTCATTTAAGCCATGTCACGACCCGATTTCTCGGTCATGATGGCACCTACAACCCCCGGTAGGTGAACCAATCCCTGTAGCCCAGAACAGCTAGTAATGGCTACTATCTAACAAATAAGAGAACAAGACAAATAAAATGGATAATATGAATGTAAATATATACAAATGCGGAAACTAAACCAAACCCCAAGACCTGGTATCATAGTACAGAGCCAAACTACATACATGGAGTACAAGTAAACCAAAACTATATATACAGATGTCTCTGAAGGGAAATAGAGTACATGAAGCAAAAGATAAACTAAAGCTAAGCTCCGATCGCCAAGAGCCCACCTTCAGTCTGAAGTAGTCTTCAACAGATCTCCAAGCACGAATCTCAACGATCTACCGGCGATGGCCCACACTAGGATCTGCCCCCAAAGATGCAGGGGGTAGGGGTGAGCACCAAATGCGAAGCATAAGGTACCCAGTAGGTATCATAGGCCGACTGGGCACATATAAGATAAAAGAGCAGTAATAGACAGAATAGAAGCAAGTAGTCACAGAAATCAACGAAAGGTACACAGGAACTAGCCCAGAGGGAAATCAACAGAACCACAAATGAGGCTAGTAAGCAGAATATACACACCAAAGGCGCAGGTGAAAGTAAGAAACAACGCACCTGGGATCCTTGCAACAACAGTGTATACCAAATAAGTTTACAGAATGGACGGTATACCGGTAACCTCAAATGTAAGAAGAAGAGAGAAAGAGTAATAATAGGCATGCTCAAGACATGAATCAATACTCAACTAATCATATCAACCTCAAATCCAGAAACTAACACCCTAACAGTACCAATCTCATACTTATCCATAATAGAGAAACATTCTATAAGTAAAAAGCAAAAGTCTACCTACAGTCCCTCGGCCGCCCATACAACAGAGGAACACAAACAAGTGAAAACAAACCCTCCGGCATCCCATACTACCGGAGCGTACAATCAGCAAACAGCAAACAAGGGTGGAACCTCGAACCATGAATGATATGATGCATGAAGATCTCAAGTGCCATAGTATCTCTGTATGTACCTCCTCCGGCGCCGATCCGGCCCAGCAGGTAGGTTCCATGGAAGGTCTCGGCCCGTATACCTCTACTCCCCCGTATACCCCTCTTCCGGCACACGCAGCTCGTAGCTCCTGGCCCGGATAGCAAGGTCCATGGAGGTCCTCGACCCCATACCATATCTCAGTATCAGAACAGGTATCAAGATAGAGTCCCAGTCTCAATATCAAGATATAGAACCAGTCTCAAATATGCATGCCCAGACCCTGTCCAGGACTAAAAATAGTAGGAAAATATCTGAAAACCCCCTCCACGGGTGCCCGGCGTCGCCGGGTCTAAACAGTAAAAAGTCATCTCAAGTAGTAAGAAAACTCATCTAGTACTCCGGCCCTGCCGAGTCTAGTGATAATAGTAAAACTGATGATTTTAAACCACAAGTGAAATCAACCATTTCCAAATCATTTCCATCAAAAACGGCCCCCCGGGCCATGCAAGGTTGAGAAAACAGTGTCAGTAGGCCCAAAGCCAAAACCACTGTAAAACATCGATAAAACCTCTTTATATGCATGGAAATGATATGCTCACACACAACAATAGCTGCTCAACAGCTTACAATCAACCTACCGACCCTGCACAGGCCCGCAGCTACTCAGCAAGCATAACCAGCCTAGAAGGATAATTCTATGCCCGGGACTCGCGGACATTCCCAAAATCCCACCGTCTATGTTCCAGAGTCAATAAGGCCCTCACAGGACCGCAAGGGAAAATAAATAAAATATATCGCCAAATACTACAAACAACGGAGGAATAAAAATAGCGGACATGAATAAAGCGGTCAAGGTTTGTGGTACCAACCTATAAACCAACCCAAGGATGCCCATTAATACAATTATATTCTATATATACGGAGTCTGGGGAAATTAAACCGTAACCTACCTGTCGTCCGACGACAAGCTGCTGGAACACGATGGCCAAGCTCGAACCACTCCGAGAGAATCCAAAATTAAATCGGAATCGGAATCGAATTTGGGAAGGAATAACTTGACAAGATAATTGATTTACTTTATCAAATATATTTTTCCCACCACAAAACCTCACACGTGAAAGAGTATTTGATAATGTGCAAAGTTGTATGAAATAAGTAATATATATATATGCATAACTTTCAGCAAAGTTACTTAAATATATGTAAGTGGATATGCTGCCACCTTTCCATCCACTATTGTTGCCTTCCCCTTCCACTTACACGTGGGGGTGGAGGTGGCAACCACTTTCCCTCCGTTAGAAATATATTCGGGTATTGCATAAATTCGTGGTAAAATAATTATAGTATTTTAAATATACCATAATTATTAGAAAATCATTTCCAATAAAACCTACTATATTATAATAATAAATTTTAACATAATAAAATTTACTATCTCCGTTAAAATATTACGGAGTATAAAAACTTTATAAAATAAATACGTAAACACTTATATCGTACCAAACATATTTTTCATAAGCCTTTTAAAATATTTTGAAAGGGTAATAATAATATACTTTTTACCAAATTTACTTTTTAAATAATATTTCAAATATACGCACGATACTAATAAAATTCTTAAGTTTAGGCTCGTAATTCGCCTACGCACGATTTTGATATTCAAGAATTATCTCGGGATCCTCCCTTATATTTTATCACTGTTTCGAAACTAAAATGGCATTTTAAAACGTAAAATTGAAGCTTAAATCGGGTTAAACCCGACCCAATTCGCGACCCGGTTCGTAACCCGTTTTCTGCCAGACAGTCCGCGGTAAAACAGTCATAACTCTCTGCTCCGAGATTATTTGGACGTGCGGTTTTGTGCGTTGGAAACTAGACTCGTAGACCTTCGATTTGGTATTTCGGGGGACTTCTAACTCTTTATATATCGGGAGAAAATCCCCGACACATTTGACCCAAAGTTCAGAAAATTGTTAAAGGTCTTACGATATCTTTTGCCGATTTGCTTGACTTCAAACTTAAACGTGGAAATGACCGGAAGGGTCATTACATCATCCACTACTAAAAAGGGCTTTCGTCCTCGAAAGTCAAGGTCAAGGGGGTACCTGAAGGCTAAAATAGCTGCGGATACTGATCCCGCATATCTCTCGCGGTCTCCCAGGTAGCCTCCTCGACTGGACGGTGCCTCCACTGAACCTTAACAACCGGGATCTCTCGAGACCTCAATCTCCTGACATCTCTGGCCAAAATAGCTGACAGCTCCTCAACAAAGGCTAAACCCTCATCCAACTGAACTGAATCCCACTGCAACACATGAGACTCATCTGGTACATACCGACGCAACATCGAAACATGAAATACAGGATGTATAGCTGAAAACATCGGAGGTAAAGCTAACTGATAGGCAACGCTACCAACCCTCTGCAGAATCTCAAACGGCCCAATGTACCTGGGACTAAGCTTGCCCCGCCTACCAAATCTCATCACGCCCTTCATGGGCGATACACGGAGAAACACCAAGTCACCTACACTAAACTCCAAGGCACGAAGCCTACGATCAGCATAACTCTTCTGCCTGCTCTGAGCTGCCCGAAGTCTATCCTGAATCACACGGACTCGGTCTAAGGAATCTCGAAGCAAATCTGTGCTCTGCGGCCCAGCACTAGAACCATCAAACCAACCTACTGGTGATCTGCAACGCCTGCCATACAAAGCCTCAAAAGGTGCCATGCCGATACTCGAATGAAAGCTGTTATTATAAGCAAACTCTGCCAAGGGAACAAACTGATCCCAAGAACCTCCAGAGTCAAGAACACAGGCTCGAAGCATGTCCTCCAAAATCTGAATGGTCCTCTCGGACTGGCCATCTGTCTGAGGGTGGAAAGCGGTACTAAGATGAACCTCTGTACCCAAATCTCGCTGAATAGCCCTCCAGAACTGAGATGTTAACTGAGTGCCGCGGTCTGAAATGATAGAAGCTGGGACCCCATGCAACCGAACAATCTCACGAAGGTAGATCTGAGCTAACCTCTCTGCGCCATAAGAAGTCTGAACCGGCAAGAAATGTGCTGACTTAGTCAGCCTATCAACAATCACCCAGATGGAATCAAACCCACGGGAAGTACGAGGCAAACCAACAACGAAGTCCATAGTAATCCCTTCCCACTTCCACTCAGGAATGGGAAGTCGCTGCATCAAACCACCAGGTCTCATGTGCTCGAACTTAACCTGCTAACAGTTCAAGCATCGAGATACAAACTCCGCTATATCCCGCTTCATACCACTCCACCAGTAAAGCTGTCTCAAGTCTCTATACATCTTCGCTGTGCCAGGGTGAATGGAATATCTAGTACAATGTGCCTCACGAAGTATCAACTGAATCAAATCACTAATCCTCGGAACGCAAAGGCGACTATCATACCTCAGAACCCCATCTGAATCTAGAGTAGCCCGACTGGTCTCACCCTGAACAACTCGATCACGAAGGTCACACAACTGCTGATCCTCAAACTGACAGCTCTGAATCTGGTCAATCAAAGTAGAACGAACCTCAACACTGGCGAGAACTCTGCTAGGATCTGACAAGTCAAGCCTAACTAGACGGTTAGCCAAGGACTGGATGTCCAAGGCCAACGGTCGCTCTGAAACTGAAAGAGAAACTAGGCTACCCATACTCACTGTCTTCCGACTCAAGGCATCCGCTACCACGTTTGCCTTGCCGGGATGATACAGAATAGTGAAGTCATAGTCCTTCAGTAACTCGACCCATCTCCTCTGCCTCGAGTTCAACTCCCGCTGACTCGTGATATACTGAAGACTACGGTGATCGGTGAAGATATCACAGTGAACTCCATATAAGTAATGCCTCCAGATTTTAAGCGCAAAAACTACCGCCGCCAACTCTAAGTCATGAGTGGGGTAATTGCGCTCGTGAACCTTCAGCTGCCTCGACGCATATGCTATTACTCGACCCTGCTGCATCAACACACAACCAAGACCAACCCCCGAAGCATCACAATACACGGAGAAGCTCTGACCCTCAACCGGCAAAGTCAAAACTGGAGCTGAAGTCAATAAGGCTTTAAGCCTCTGGAAGCTATCCTCACACTGATCCGACCACTGAAATGGGACATCCTTCCTAGTCAGCATAGTCAAGGGTGCTGCTATGGAGAAAAATCCCTCAACGAACCGTCTGTAGTGACCTGCTAACCCAATAAAGCTGCGAACCTCCGTAACAGTAGTAGGTCTAGGCCACTCACAAACCGCTGAAATCTTTCCCGGATCAACCCTACTCCCATCCCTAGACACCACGTGCCCTAGGAATGCAACTGACTCAAGCCAAAACTCACACTTTGAGAACTTGGCATAAAGCCGATGATCTCTCAAAGTCTGGAGTATAACCCTCAAATGCTGCTCATGCTCATCTCTGCTACGCGAGTATACCAAGATGTCGTCTATAAAAACTATCACAAACGAGTCCAAATACGGCCAAGAACCCTGTGCATCAAGTTCATAAAGGCTGCGGGGGCATTAGTCAACCCGAAAGACATCACCAGGAACTCATAATGGCCATAACGTGTCCTGAATGCTGTCTTAGGGATGTCCTCCGCCCTAATCCTCAACTGATGGTAACCAGACCTCAAATCAATCTTCGAAAACACGACTGACCCCTGAAGCTGGTCAAACAAATCATCAATCCTCGGCAACGGATACCTATTCTTCACTGTCACCCTATTCAGCTGCCGATAATCAATACACATACGCATCGACCCATCCTTCTTCTTCACGAAGAGAACAGGAGCACCCCAAGGTGACACACTAGGTCTAATAAACTCCTTAGCTAACAGATCCTGGAGCTGCTCCTTAAGTTCCCTCAACTCAGCAGGAGCCATACGGTATGGAGAAATAGAAATGGGCCTAGTGCCCTGCTCTAACTCAATAGCAAAATCAATATCTCTCTCCGGTGGAAGGCCTGGCAGGTCGGTAGGAAATACATCGAGGAAGTCTTTAACCACAGGAACAGACTCAGGG